>CM062804.1:750619626-751219626 GCA_031772625.1 Pinus tabuliformis
GTTTGCTTACCGAATTGACAAGGTTTGCATATTGTATTTTTAGGAATGTGATATCTGGAAGATCACGAACAGCCTGGATCTGCATGCTTTTCTTATTTGAGAAAGCTTAGATTGTCCCAATCTTCTATGCCGTAGCCAGTTTTCATCATTTTGCTTAGATATAGCATCATGGGTGTTGTCCTCCCTTGAGATGTATAATTTGTTTGGAGTTCTTGTACCTTTGATCACAGTTTTATCCTGTATCAAGCTCACGAACAACACATCTGTTTGATTGAAACACCACTTCATTTCCTTGATCACACATTTCACTGACACTCAACAGGTTATGCTTTAGACCATCTACATACACAACATTCCCAGCTTTAATCTTTTCTTTCAAGAAAACAAAGCCTTTACCTTTTATGACAGCAGGAGTGTTGTTTCCAAATGAGACATTCTTTTCCTTTTCTAAGGCATTATATGAGTGAAGTTTTTCTTTGTCACCTGTCATGTGCTTTTAGCATTTACTGTCGATGTACCACTGATTTTTTGCATACAAGGCTATACCACATCTTTCTGTTTGACGTTCTTTCCTTCTCCATATTTTGGGATTTAATGGAGTTTGCTCCTTTTGAGATATTTGCCGAAATTTACTCCTGCATTCAGATTCTTCATGGCCAAATTTGTTACAGATTGAGCATTCTATTTCATTTTCAAGAAGAGAAAAGTTATTATAGGAAATTTTCTTGATCCCTGTCACATTCCTTTGATTTCGTGATTCTCTAGTCATGATGGTTTTGTAAGCAACGCATTAAGCAGCTTTGTGTCCAAAATTATGACATGAGAAACATTGACCATTAAAGAAGTTCCTGCGATTATTGAATCTATTGACCTAATGATTCTATTGATATTCATCTTTGAAGCAATTGATATTCATCCTTGATTGGTGATTGTTTACCTGAGTTGGTTGTGGCTTCTATTCATCCTTGAAGCAAATTGATCCTAATTTACCTGGTGATCTACTTTATGCCTTTGCTGACAATTATCATACCGTTCATTGTTCTTTGCTGCATCAAGATAGCTTTTAGTGGAGGTTGATGGCTTTTGTGATTGAGATGCTTCTTCAGTATATCCAAGACCTGTCTTTATCAGAGGAGGACACCGCACTTTGATAATTTCATTTAAGGTTTATGATCCTTTAGCAAATCTAAGATTGAGAGATTTTGTTTTCTCAAGACCCTTTCTTAGACCCACAATTTCACATTCTAGTTTTTCATTGTGTTTTTCTCTTTCAGCAAGTTGGTATGTCAAGGTATCTATAATCATATTCTTTTCTTCTAAACATATTTTGAGTTTAGATATTTCTTCATGAAGGTCATATTCTTCTAAAGCATCCCAAAAATTATCATCGTCATAAGCCATTAGAAGTCTATAGTCATTACTATTTTCATCTTCATGTCTATTTGATAAACCATCGCTATCTTCATGAGTATAGTAACTCTTTTTACTTGCATTTTGTTTTCTATTCCATTTTCAGATTCCTTACCTTTATCATATTTATCTTTATGAGGACATTTGGCAGCATAATGACAGACTCTACCACCGGCAAAACATTTGAAAAGTAGTTTACCTCTAAATCTTCCAGAACCTCGTTGAAGCTTCTTGACAAAGTTTACTTCATCTTCTTCTTCTGAAATATGTCCTGATTCATTGAGTTCTTCCTTTCCTTTTGCTGAAGCTTTAAATGTGGCTTCTCTCATATCTGATGGGCCTCCTTTTCTCATCTCAAATGGCAGTTAAGATTCCGTGAAGTTGTGTCATAGTGATAGTCTGTAGATCCTATTTTCTTCTATGGCAGATACTTTTGATTCAAATTTAGCAGACAAGGATCTTAAAACTTTATCAACTAAGGTAAATTCCTTTATCTCTTCACCCATATTCTTCATACAATTAACAACCTCATCTATACATAAGAAGTAACTAGCTAAAATTTCATCATTGTGCATCTTAAGAGTTTCATATTGAATTCTGAGAGTTTGCAGTTTAGCATGTTTTACCTGAGAGTCTCCTTTGTAGCTTAGAACGATTTTGTCCTATATTTCTGGTTGATTTGAGCTACATAACTTTGAAAAACTCTGATTGTAACACACTTCCCAATAATGTATTGATAGCCCTGGCATTGGTTTCATATTGCTTTTTACCTGCCATATCTGTAGGAATTGCTGATGGAAATGTATATCCTCCTTCCATGATTTCCCAGACATCCGTTCCAAGTGATTGTAGATAGGTTGTGGTTCTTATCTTCCAATAAACAAAGTTTCTCCCATCAAATATTGGTAGTCTGATGGATCCCACGCTTTCTTGATTACTCATGATGATGGATCTCCCTTCAAGCGATCAGCTTCTTCTGAAGGACCTGGCTCTGATACCAATTATTGGAAATAACACTGAAAGGGGGGATGAATCAGTATTAGCATATCAATAATTTAATTTCCCAAATAGATTTTTATATGCTACTTCAGCTAAGTGAATTAGCGTGTATACGCGACTGTACTTAAAGAAACCAGCGTATATGCAGAGAACTTTTGATTTACCCAATTTATCATGCATTTAACTTTAACCAGTATATCAGAGATTTATTAGACAGTGCAGTAAAAGCAGAATAAAGCATCACACATAAGAAACACACATGAACACCAAGATATAAGGTGGAAACCCAATGTGGGTGAAAACCACCTACTGCTATCGTCTCTGTCTTCTTTTAATAATAAGAAAATCTGTTTACAATTTTGTACTGGTGCAGACTTATACTAGTACGCAGGCTTCTACCTGTAGAAGGTTACAACCTTCTCTCATTCTCCAGCTTCTACTGGAAGGGAGCTACAACCCCCTAACTTTTGTACTAGCCAATATGTTTACTAGTACATAAGCTATGACCTTCTTTCTTCCTCCATGGACCACATTTCATAACTTTTCAGACTGGATCCATCAACAACATTATAACTGCAATTCAATCATCAAATACATCTACATTAGCCAATCACTTAAACTCAAACATCACATTCTGAATCACCCATAACTGAATCAATCAATCACTTTGATAGTCAATCTAATCAGTCAGAATACTGTCACTAGCACCCAAACCAGAACCTAGAATTCTTTAACAGCAAACAGAAACAACTGAAACATACTTTATGAGGTATATGCTACTTCCATGTGTCGAACCTGTGTGTATACGCGCTTTTATCAAAGCCAACCAACGTACACATCTGCAAATATTAATTCATAATTCTGCAGCTATTCCAGACTTAAGTTATACCCAGATCATAATATTTACATAACAACACATGCGTCAGTATTCAGATCTAGACTATACATGATCAAACCACATAATGATAATTCATTTCAGCCTTAAGATCATGATCCATCATTAGATCTTTCCTTCACCAACCGTTGAGGTCCATCCTTGGTTCAGATCAAGCACAGTACCATAAGCCAATAACTTTCATACTAGATCTCACACTTCATCAGATATTCGATACTTGCACACCTAGCCTAATGATCTTCTCCTCCTTTTATAGTTTTAGGCCTTTATCAATACCATGGACCAAAACCACTTAGGACCAATACCTTGGACCAAATACCTAGGGTCAATACCTCGGACCAGATACCTTGGACCAATACCATGGATCAAAATACCATGGACCAAATACCTTGGACCAAAAACTTAGTTTTCCAAGATATACACGCTTTTCCTTCTGTGAAAGTGCATGTGTACGTATACGCTACTTGTGTTTAGTGAACCTGTGTGTATACGCACCTTGGTCAAGGTGAACCTGTGTATACCTCTCTTTCTTCATTCTTTGTAGTCTGATCTGTAATTCTTTGTTGTTAACCTATTGTACTATGATCTTTCATCTGAGTGAGTTTCCATCAAGGACAACACCTGTATCATAATGCCAATAGATGAGAGGGTGTTATAGCTGTAAAAGAGGTTTTTCTTTGTAAATTTTGTTGGTTTAGGAGAAACTAGGTAAAACATAGGCTTTTGAATCGACTACAGAGTAATGTCAAGGATTTTTACCCCAGTGAATGATATAAAACGTTTTTTATCCTCTACATAAGATGAAGCAAGCCACGAAATGAAATCTGGAAAGTGATTGGGAAATGGAGTGATTTTGTAGTATAACCCTGATTATACTACTCTGAAAGGGTCTTCTCCCTTGACGTAGCAGTCATACATGTCGAATTGGAGATCCGACAGGTGGTAGGGGCATATTGGGTCGAAGATTTGTGCCTCTCTAGTTATGACCGATTCAATGTTAGATGAGGCTTTGTCTTCCCATGCTTTGGGATTTTTGGGGCCTAGTTTCTTAATTTTGAGCAATTGAGGACAACATCTACAAGTAGAATGCTTGCGGGTTACCTCGTTGACCTACTGAGAATCAAAGAACGACGTTGGTGAGATCTCTGGAGCAGCCCGATAGGTGAATGACGTCATAGACCAGTGGAACAACGAGAGAACTTTGTTGTAAGATGTATGAATTTGAATTCAAATAGCTAAAGGGTTGGGCATTTATAGGCGAAAGGAAACGGTCATCTAATTCCAGGCGAGTTCATGAGGGGAGGACATATGGAAAAAAGTGTTTGGATGGGTGACAGGTGGACATTGGGGGGATACGTTACTATTACCTCATTACTCACTTGTTCGCATTGTCGGTGACTCAAATCATGCCATATGTGGTCCCCACCTCTCTCAAGTGGGTGGATGAGTAGGAGGAGGGATCAAGCCAAGAACCCTTGAAGATTATCCAAGTTGTTGATCTGCTTGTTGACTTTTCAACTCCAAGTTGTGGCACCGACGCATCGGTCCATCCATTTTTGTCACCCGCAATGCCTCTGAGGGTCATTTACACCATGATGAACATCAATCTGATCCGACACCTGATTGATATTTAAACACGGACCCACTTCCCTTTCAGCTTTCGGCTTGTCATTTCGGCTTTTGGATTTTCTCTTTCCCTTTCAGATTTCGACTTCCAAATTTTGGCTTTTGAAATTTCAGATTTCCCTTTCAACTTTTGTTAGGTCCCTATACTACTAGTGTAACCCCTTATAGTTATTAGTACAACCCCCTTATTATATTGTTGTGCCCATGTAGTCCCCATTGTTATTATTGTGCCACATAGAAGCCCACTATTGTTATTATTGTGTCCTTAAATTATTATTGTTATGTCCGCTCTGATTATATTATGACCCCTTAGACTCCTATATATAAAAGAGGTCTTTTCATTTGTATCATCCATGAATTGTTCATTTGTGTGATGTAAAGAAGGTTTCCCCCTTGAAGAGGCTTATTTTGAAGGCGTTTATCTATGTTTTCTATCTTTTTGTGAGCTGGTTTCATAACATTTGGTATCAGAGATTTGGATTCTAGGGTTTTTCTCCTCCAAATAGGTCATCGTGGCATTTTCACTATAACGTTTTTTTTTGCGACATTTCAGAAGCTAAAAACAAAACCCATTTGAGAAAACATCTCTCTAAACCTCGGGTCTATTTTTCAGATCTTGTCTCGCTATATGTTTGGAGATATGATCTCAAGAACTTAGGGTTTTTTCAAGCTCCATAATTCCATCTCAAATAGGCCATCGTGGAATTTTCGCTATAATTGTTTTTCTACAAAGTTTCAGACTCTAAAATTAAAACCCATTTGAGCTGAACACATGGTGAAGCTCAGGCCCAAATTTCAGATATTGTTTTGTTACATTTTCAGATATACAGTCCAAGATATTTAGGGCTTCTGTAGGCTCCCGAATTACGTCCCAAACAGGTTACCTTGGGAAAATCGTCATAACTTTCTCTTTGAGCATCATATTGAAATTTAGTAAGAAGTTACAGAAAGAGGACAGAATGTAGTTTTCTTTGTATCAGTTTTAGGTCCTAAGGTTGAAACAGGGACACGTGGCACTTCGTACAATTTCTCTCTACTGAACCAATCTATAATCAGGTCATCGTGGGAGATTTGACATAACTCTTCCTTGCAGAACCCTATCTTGATCAGACTTGTGGGGTTAGAAAGAGGACTCGGAGGCCTACTGCAAGACACAATTTCCGAACTTGGAGATTTGAAATTACAGAGTTACAGTCGTTTCAAGATCTAGATCCTAAAATCAAGAAAAGGCAATATGAGGAAGTTTGATGGCAAGGATCCGTTAAATTGGATACTACAGATGGAGCAATATTTTGATCTACATGAGGTGCAATGTTACAAAAGGTATGTATTGCATCTTTATATTTAGAACCAAATCAATTTTTATGGTATGAAGGACTTTTTTCTCGCAAACTACTTGTCACGTGGTCAATTTTCACGGAGGAAATGATAGCACATTATGAGGATACAAAGAGAAACACCTTCTTTAGCCAATTGATAAATCTCAAACAAAAGGGTTCAATGGCATAGCACATTGAGGACTTTCAAAAATTGAATATAAGGGTAAATGATATTCCAAAGAAGCAAAGGATTGATGTCTTCATAGGGACTTTAAAGGATAACATTCAACATGAGGTTCATCTTTGCGAACCTGATTCATTGGAGAAGGCATTCAGGTTGGAAAGAAAAATTGAAACTAAAATTATGGAAACAAGGAATCCCACCACTCACGACTACAATTATGGAATTGTTTTTCTCCTAGCCTTCCAAAACCTACAAGGTTTACACCACAACAATTGGAAGAAAAAAGAGAAAAAGGGCTTTGTTACAATTGTGATAGCAAATACACTAATGTTCATAGGTGTGCTGAGAAGAAATTATTTTACATAGATTATGAAGAGGAGGAAGAAAAGGATCAAGAAACATCAAAATAAGAGGATATACACGAGGAACCAACCCCAAAGAAAAAAGAAATGAATCCAACCATATCTTGTAAAGCATTGGCAAGAATTACCACTCCTCAAACTCTCAAGATAGAAGGACATATCAAGAAGAAAAAGGTTCAAGAAGTGACAGATCACATCGAGAAAGAAAGAACAAAGAGGCATAATTGCAGAATTATGTTCGCTAGAGGTTCCCACATCGAAATCATCTATTTCTCCAGATCTCCAAAAAGCCTTGGACACTCATTCCAAGGTATTTGAGACTCCCAAAGGCCTCCCACCTATTCGTGTTCATGATCATGCTATTCATTTGATTCCAGGAAGTGTTCTTCCAAACATCAGGCGTTACAGATATCCATATGCCCAAAGGAGTGAAATTGAACGTATGGTTGCCGAAATGCTAGAGGTTGGTATAATTATCCAACCAAATTTGATAAATGAAGCGGGATGAATGGAAGAATGATAAAGCAGGGTGGGAACTCATTCAAAATTTGCAGAAGGTCCCAATTCAAACAATATTGCCATAACTTGAGAAGGAAGGAAAAATCATATTGGAACTTGAACTAGTCACAGAACCGAGAAATCGACAACTACGAAATTGATCAATTTCAGATTATTTCATCAAGTGGAAGAACTTACCTACTAAAGATTCTACATGGAAGGATGATAATTTTATACAGAAGCATCCAGAACTACTCAAGCATTGAGGAAAACACTTTTTGAAGGAGAGGGGCATGTTAGGTCCCTATACTACTAGTGTAACCCTTTATTGTTATTAGTGCAACCCCCTTATTATATTGTTGTGCCCATGTAGTACCCATATTGTTATTTTTGTGCCCCATAGAATCCCACTATTTTTATTGTTGTGCCCTTACATTATTATTGTTATGTCGGCTCTAATTATATTATGACCCCTCAGACTCCTATATATAGAAAGGAGGTCTTGTCATTTGAATCATCCAAGAATTTTTCATTTATGTAATGTAAAGGAGGTCGCCCCCTCGAAGAGGCTTATTTCTAAGACGTTGATCTATATTTTCTATCTTTTTGTGAGCTGGTTCGAAGAAGTGTGGCCACTCATTCAAAAGTTGCAAAAGATCCTAGTTCAAAAAATATTGCCATAACTTGAGGAGGAAGGAAAAATCATATTGGAACCTAGAGAAGTCACAGAAACAAGAACTCGCCAGCTATGAAATCAATCAATTTCAGAGTATCTCATCAAGTGGAAGAACTTACCCGTTGAAGATTCCGCATGGGAGGACAAGAATGTTATATAAAAACATCAAGAACTACTCAAGAGCTGAGGACAACACTTTTTAAATGAGAGGGGCATGTTAGGTCCCTATAATACTAGTGTAACCCCTTATTGTTATTAGTACAACCCCCTTATTATATTCTTGTGCCCATGTAGTTTCCATATTTTTATTATTATGCCCCATAGAAGCCCACTATTGTTATTATTGTGCCTTTACATTATTATTGTTATGCCAGCTCTGATTATATTATGACCCCTTAGACTCATATATATATAATGGAGGCCTTGTCATTTTTATCATCCAAGAATTGTTCATTTGTGTAATTTAAAGGAGGTTTCCCCCTCGAAGAGGCTTATTTTCAAGGCATTTATCTATCTTTTCTATCTTTTTGTGAGCTAGTTTCGTAACAACTTTCATCTTGTTAATTTGACTTCCCAATTTCAACTTTCTCATTCGGATTTCGGTTGAAGGAGACATTTTTCCAATATTTATTTTTCCCAAGGGTATTTGGTACACATCTAGAGCCAAATTCTATCCCTGTATCCAGCCTAGATTGCACTAGTCCTTCTCTGTACTAGGGATGAAAAATAGGAGCATTCGACACAAATACAAGATGGTATGATAGATAACAACATCAGCTCCAATTGGAGATAAAGTATTTCAAGCAATGCATTGAGAACCTACAAATTAGTGCCTTTATCTATTGGGCATGGAGTTAATTTATTTAGCTATATATATAAAGAAAAACAAAAACAGTACAAACATAAAACATATCTGGTATGTATAATGGCTCACCGTTATATACAATGGATGAAATTGTACCTCTTTAATGTTTAAAATAGAGCTTGAGAAACTTCCCATTCACAGGCAGTACAAGCACATCGCCATCCAAGTTTTCAAATAAGAAGGTGTTATTTCCTTTTTCTTGAGATATCTTGAAAAATATAAATGATAGGGGATCAAACTTCTCATGCTTTCCCTTGTCCTCTCTCCTAATGTCCCATATAAGTACCAATATCATGGCTATAAGGGTATGTCCCTCTCATTGTTTTCAAAAGGATTCATCATCTTCTCCTGATATTTGATCATATTTTGAGTTACATTCCCTCTATTTTCTTGCAGTTCTACGAGCTGATTCAATCTCTTAGTTAGAGAATTGGGCTCCTCCTCACCATCCTGTAGAATTTTAGCCACTGGCATGGCTATTTAGACACAGAAATTTGTGGCCTTTCCATAGACCAACTCAAAAGGATACTTCCCAGTTGACCTCTTGGTAATAACTCTATTTTCCAATATTGCAAATTTCAGTTGTGAATCCCAATTTTTTTGATTTTTTGCTATGGTCCTTTTAAGAATCCTCACTAGAGTTTTGTTTGAGGATTCATCCAGTTTATTTCCCCGTGGATAGTAGGTGGTGGAGTGTCCCACAATGATGTTATGCTTTTGGCATAAACTAATAAACTTGGCTGAGTTAAATACCTAAGCGTTGTTAGTAATAATCTTTCTTGGACAACCAAATCTAGGAAGGATATTCTCCTCCATAAACCTAGTGACCACCACATTGGTTGCATTCATGGCTCGGATAGCCTCCACCCATTTTTTGATGTAATTAGTGTTTGTAGGTATACATTTGTGTTGACCACTAGATGGTGGGTGTATTTCTCTGATGAAGTCTAGCCCCCATTATCTGGAGGGCTCCTCTAAAAAAATAGGGATTAAAGAAAGGGGTGCCAACCTCTATTTATCTACAAAAATATGACATTTTTTAGAGGCCCTAACATATGTATGAACCTCACCAAATAATTTGGGCCAATAGAAACCATCTTTGAGAATATTATGTGTTATGCCTCTTCAGTTGTAATGGACCCCACAAACACAATTATGGAATTCATCAATCACCTTGGGAATCTCCTCTTTGACTAGACATAATAGCAAAATCCCCACCAGGTCCTTCGAGTATAAATGGTCATTTGAGGTAAAAAAAAATTGGTCTTGCTACCTCAAGGCCCTATATTTGGCTTTGTCAAAATTTAATGGGTACATTAGAAAAAGTAAATAATGAAAAATATATTTATACCAATGTGAGATGAGGTAATTCATCTGGATTTTCTATGTTGAGATCTCAATGTTTCTTTGCTCCTCTTCTCCTTTAGTTTCTCCTTCCATATTCACCAATAAGTTTATGCCCAAGCTTATAGTTACCCTGAAACAATATTTTAGCTAATCCCTGCCCCTTGATCAACTTTGTGGGTTTGATATCCATATCATATTCTTGAATCATGGCAATCCACTTACCTCTCTTACCTTCACTATCACCCTGCACGAGAATATATTTCACAACAGTTTTAGGGACATGTTATTATATTTGATTACAAGACATAAATTCAAAAGGCCTTTAGAGATTTGACCAAGGCATAGGCATGTTTTTCTAAAATATTATATTTCAACTATGAATCTTGGAACACCTAGCTAAAAGATTCAATTGGTTGCTCCCGTCCTTCACTATTTTTCTACAGTAAAACAACTACCACCATGTTAGGAGAGGCAAAAAGAGAAAATGAGGAATGGCCTCTGATAATATGGGTCGCTAAAACTAGGGCTCCTACAAAATCATTTTTTATCCTGGAAAATGGCTCCCAAGCCTCAATAATCCACTTGACCTCCCTATCCTTCTTTAACATTTCTATGATTTCTTTGAGAATTTCAGCATATTTTGGTACAAATATTCTTAGAAAATTTATTATGCCTAAGAAAACCTAAATCTATTTCCTATTCCCTGGTAATGGAATATTACTAATAGCCTCCACCCTTTTTGGATCAATATTCACTCCTCCCCTTGCCGAAATGTTGCCCAACAAAAATCCTTCGCTTAAAGCAAACTTTGATTTCTTGGCATTTAAGGACAGACCATACCTCCTAAATTTTGAAAAAGTGAGTTGCAAGTGTTTGAGGTGCTCTTCATCTAATTTCAAGAAAACGATTATGTCATCCAAGTAAATCATCATGAATTTATCTCGTTCTCCGATGAATTCTATATCCATTTCCATTTGGAAAGTAGCTCCAACATTGACGAGGCCAAAAGGCATCCTAGCATACATAAACATTCCCCAAGGTATAGTAAGTTTATTTCCTTCTGATCTTCAGGGTGTATAGTGACCTAATTGTATCCAAAGAAACCATCCATCATGGAAATTTGGGCAGACCCTACTACATTCTGCAGGATATAATCCATTTTAGGCAAAGGATAGTTATCTTTCAGCAAGGGCTTGTTCAAATTTCTGAAATCTACACATAACCTTATTTCCCCATTTTTCCTCCTAGCAGGGACTAAATTTGCAAGCTAGTCTGAATATCTCAAGGGTATGATAATCTCAGCTTGTAACAATTTCTTCACTACATTTACAATTGATGGGAGTAACAAAGGATTGACTTGCCTAAGATTTTTCTTGTAGGGATTCACTCCTTTTAAAGAAATCTTATGTTGTATGAAATTGGGGTCAATAGTGTTCAAATCATCATATGACCAAGAAAACACGTCCATATAGTCCTTAAAAATGCCAAGATATCTTTTTTTTATTCTCTTGGAACTCCTTTGGCTAACTTGATGACTTTAGGATCTTCATCTATAACAACATTACAATCTTCCACATCTTCCTCAAGCTCTTATTCAATTGGCTTAATAACCACATCATTTGAGGAAAACAACATTTGCAATGGAACTAACCCTTTGGGGATGGTATTTCCCTTTAGTTGCAAGATTTTGTGACCAGTAATAGATTCTTCTAACCTATTGTTCATTTGTTATCTTCTCCTCCTCCTCATCAATCAAAGAGTTTGAGAATTTGTCAATAACCTCCATAAATCATTTGATCTGTTCTTCAACTTAAAACACCTTCCAGTACTTGACATTATATGGTACTGAAGGCCTGTACCTAGCCTCAAATCCGTATCGGATCAAGGGGTTTTGAGGGGGTTTAAAATTAATAACAACGATTGCTAAAGATTCAACCATCCTATTTCGCTCTCTAGGAAAAGAAATGAATATTGAAATCTAGGAAAAAAATTTCCACCAAATCCCATAATTCATTCATGTAAGACTTCGATCTTGGGTGTTTGGTTTGACATTGATTTTTTACTTGCTTCACCACCAATTCTGAGTCCCCATAAACAAATAAGCAGCCAATGTTAAGGTTTTTGGTAGCTTGAAGCCCCAATAATAATGCTTCATATTCAGCTACATTGTTCATGGCCTCAAATTCTAGTTTGAAAGAAAAAGGAATAAAATTACCTTTTGGGGATATTAGAAACACTCCTGCTCCATTTCCTTCCTTAGAATAAGCACCATCAAAATATAATTTCCATACGTGGCCATGTTCAAGTATTTGTTTACTTGACTGAGTAGGAAATTCCACCTATATATCTCCCAGGATTTGATCATCTTCTTCTAATAACAGATAAGGAAAATATTTCTCCTTACCATACACATGATCATTGTTTGAATAATTTTCCTTTATAATTGTCTTCACAAATTTGGATTCCCTCTATAATCGACGCTCCTCTCCACCAAATACTGGAATTCTAGCATATGCCAGATCCAGTTTAATGGACCCCCCAAGTTTCATCCCCCATGACCTAGACAAAAGCATACCAAATTTTGCAGGGATGCCAACAACTACAATATCCATGACCACATTTTTCGCAAGGATTTGAGCTAAATTAACCACTAGATATTTAATCATTCTGAGGAACTTTACTCTCTTGGAATCAAACTAATATAGATGTTTGTATTGTTTTCTTATCTGCAGTCCAAACTGTTCCATAAAAAATAGTGGCATTAAGTTACGAGAGGCTCTCGAGTCAAGCATAAAGTTATGTAGTAGCAGATCATGGATCACCAAGGTCACATAGAATGGAGGAGTGGAAGGGTCCTGCTCCTCCACATGTGGTCCAAATACAACAATGGGACATTATTCTTGTAGTTTAAGGCTATCATGAAGGAGGGTAGTGGTGGGTGAGTTCACAGACCGAGACACTTGAGCTTTATAACTTGGTTGTTTCAATCATTCGGTCAAAGGGACAACTATCTTCACTTTTTCTATATCTTTTTGGAGATTTAAGGCAGAGGGATTCCTATCAACTTTAACAATCTCAACATGTTATTTATCCTCATTACAGGTTGGCTTTATTTGTGGTGGAAATTGCTCTATTTTGGATGCTCTGGGCTCATTTGGAATGGGATTGGAGGATTCTTTTATGGTTGGTAGGACAGGGTTGAGTGGTTTCTTCCCTTTATCTATTGGCTTAGGGGGGACTTGGGTGAAGATTTTCCTCATTCCGATCCTATATTCTGGACCTTTTCCTAGATGACCTGAGATCATATTTCCTATGCATGAAGTCAGAAAATTGTTTACAATAATTATCTATCTCATCATCATCTAGTGGGGCATCCAAATCATCCCCTTCTTCTTCATGTGCTTCTATTTCATTTTCTCCCTTAGAAAGAGAAGAGAACTGGTTTTCTTGAACCTCTATAGTTTCTTCAACATTCTTCTTAGGGTCATCTTATAAATACAAAGGAGTTTGGATATGATCTTGTTGATCCTTTCTCTCCCTTTTCAAGAGCTTCAAGGGCGGCCTTTTGTATTGGGGGATAATTTTTTTGTTAGGACTTGGTTGACTTTGTCGATGGCAGTTTTTGTTTTCCAACTCCAATTTTACAAGTTTATTAAACAAATTCCTTATCAACTTGTTCATCTCATCTAACTTATGTTCTTGATTTTCCTTTATGTGGACTAAAGAAGTGGATTCTTCCTTTCCCTTCCTCCTCTCACCATATTCAACCTTCCCTTTCCATTTTCCAAAGGGAGATGAAATTTGCTTCAATTTACACGGAATCTATTTGAATTTGATCTAGAGTATGAAACTTTCTTTTATCTGAGGGTAAACCCAAAAAATGGTTCAAAATATCGAACAAAAACCACTTTGGAAACAACCTGTGGAGGTTTAATTTCAACAAGAAGACTGTTATACCATTTATTTAACCTATTTATAAATTTTGAGACATCATCATTGGGCTTTTTCTTCATTGCATTGAATTATGTAAGAATATACCCATGGTCCATTTTCTCCCCCCATTTCTACATGAAATATTTCTCCATCTCCTCCCGAGTATTAATTGAGGCATTTGGTAGAATCTTGAACTATTTCCTGGCCTCTCCATCCAAGTACTAAACAAGGATTATTAGTTCTACATCCAAATCTTCTACATTCATATTCTCATCAAATGCACAAAATCTTTCTATATGCTTTTGGGTTGAGGTATCATCCTCTCCACTAAACCTTGGTAGGAGTTTAAGGTAATCTAATGGCATCCCATTTAGGGTTTGTTGCAAGTTGAGTGGACCATATTTATTAAGGATAAAACCAGGGACAACCACTTTTTGCAATGAAGTTGGTAGAACAATTATCATAGGGCCTTATTGAGGAGATGTGTGAATTGTAGCTAAGTAGAGTTGAGATGGAATGCTAGTGGTGCTATGAGTTGGATTATTTATGAGGATATCTTTGACTTCATCAGGTTTGGGAAGGTATGGAATGTGAAAGGGGGTGAAATGGCAGAAGCCTCTTGACTCTTGATGAAAATGAACTAAATAGTGCGCAATGTTCTTGGTATTCCAAGACTTTGGAAGTGGATTCAAAGTAGTTTATCTTAGCCTTCTAAGATCTGGAAGTTGACACTTCAAGAAAAGAGATCACATGATATGGAGTAATGGGAGTTCTCTCTTTCCAAACCCTTCTAGATATGTTTTTTAAGGGTCGAATACAGGGGGAATTTTCTGTTGAGAAGTGTCAGAGCGAGTATGAGTCCTTTAGAAAGCCAGGGTGATCAAATAAAGCTTTAAACAGTGGAGTCACCAAAGTGATAGATCTTCAACCCACACCTTATTTAACACACATAATTAAGGGGTGTACAAGTGTCATACCCAGGGAAAATATTTTGGGTCATCCTCGACAATGACGCCAAAAGAGGTTGTTGCTCCTGGAGACAACCCCCGGGTTGAGGGGAGGTCAGTGCATAGGACATATTAGAAGTGTTCGTAAGATCTACTGAAATTTTTCACTTACATTCAACATTAAACACATTTTTAAAATGAAACTGGTTCAAAATCTCTCTCAAGAGGGTACGAGAAATTGATATAAAAAACAAACTCACAGAAGACTTAATATCCATCTTTGGTGGCTAACTTAAATCAGCACATACTTCATTTGGTCATTTTAGTATGTGCGAACAAAGAATATGAAGAAATGAAATCAAATACACATGGCTAAGCATACAATCTAGTGCATCATACTTCAAAAAGATAATGATAAATGAAACATTGAATGGCATATTAGATTACATGTAGCTCATATTAAGGACGTTAGATATTATTAGTCACAGGCATATTAAATCAACATTAAACATAGATGAATCCATGCCTTCATAAAAATACACCCAACAACTATTATTACATGTCATTTGATAAGAAAACATAAATAAATGAAGGGAATACAGAAGATAATACATACTACAGCCTCATGTCAGCTAAAACCACCAAAAATTGTTTATTAATCTATAGATAGAGCATACATTTTCACTTTCTCCATTAACAGTTCCAGAGCTTCTTTGAAAACCAAAATTTGGAACCTCTCTATGAAAACAGTTGTTGAAGCCCTTCAAAATGTATCATAAACAATTTTTTATAGAGTTTAAGGATGAGTACCCCTTACAAAATATTCCTTCTTGATTTGCCAATGATTCATGACAATAGAAATATGGAAGTGTACAACTTTCACAATTGTACTAGTTAAACCCTAAGTAACTTGATTTCATTTCTTGAAATAAAATATTTACAGAAAACATAAAACATTAAGGTGTCATCATTGACACGATCAAAAAATATATTCATCTTCACTGGAGAGGTTCTGGAGGAAGATTTTCTAGGTTGATGATCTGGAGTTTTAGAGGGTCTAAAAATTGATCACATTTATTCCATAGTGTTGGGCTCAGTAGAGTAGAGCGAAATAAATTTTGGTAAGTGATCTTAAAACCAGTGACCCCTGCATAATTTGGCCTAGTGCGAAATAAAGTCCTCACTAGCCATAACAGTTAGAAATATCTCCTTAAATAGTTCACATTTTTCCTTCCTTTGAAGGAGGAGGTCTTCTCATGCGATAAATTGAGAATATCCATCATTGTTGGGTTTATGCGTGACAACAACATCCCAATCAAAAATATATTTTCATTATTTGTGTGAATCCATGAGGGTGAGATCCAAGTATTCAAAATAATCTATATGGGTATATAGGAACAAATAAAACATTATGGAGTAATATCTAAGAAATGAAGTGACAGAAAAATGTTGTAGATGGAACTTGATGGATTCAGCTAGGAAAGAAGGTATATCGAAAAAATGATCTGGTTGCATCATCATTCTCAGAAACCCTATGGTTGATTTGGTGACAATATTTGCATCATCCCTCCCAAATATCTGGGCAATTACAGTAAGGATAAGTTGCACAACCTCTGTAAAGGTGGGTATTGGAAAAGTATCAACAACAAGTAAGCATTAGTGACCTGGGGCCAGAATCATATGTAAGAAGGCTCATTGTTCCCCAGCTGAGAGGGTGCTATAGTTGTAAAATGGGTTGTCTAAGTAAATTTTATTGGCTCAGGAGAAACTCAGTATACCATAGCCTTTTGAATCAAGTCTAGATTTATCTTCGGGATTTTTACTCTAGTGGATGATATAAAACATTTTTTCTCCTTGACATAAGACGAAGCAAGCCACAAATGAACTCTGGAAAGTGATAGACATATGGCACGATTTGGTAGTATAACCCTGATTCTACTACACTGAAAGGGTATTCTCCCTTGACATAGCGGTCATACATGTCGAACCTGAGGTCCAACAAATGGTAGGGACATACTGGATCGATGATTTGTGACTCTTTTTCCATAAGTGACTTAATGTTAGATGAGGGTTTGGCTTCCTATGCTTTGGGAGTTTTCGGGGCCGGTTTCTTCATTTTGAGCATGCAGACAAAATATACAAGTAGAAGGCTTGTGAGTTTCCTGGTTGACCGAGTTAGAATCAAAGAACGATGTTGGTGAGCGCTTTGGAGTAGTCCAATAGGTGAATGAAATTGTAGACCAGTGGAATGGTGGGAGACCTCGGATGTAAGAAGTATGAATTTGAATTTAAAGGACTAAAGGGTCAGGCCTTTATAGGCATAAGGAAATGGTCATCTAACGTCATGCGAGGTCATAAGGGGAAGACATGTGGCAGAAAGTGTTTCGAAGGGTGATAGGTGGACACTGGGGGGATACTTTATCGTTACCTCAGTGCTCGCTTGTTGGCGTTATCGACGACTCAATGTGTTGCGGATGTAGTCCCCACCTCTCTCCAGCAGATGGGCAAGCATGAGGGAGGATCAAGCCGATACCTCCCATAGTTAATTTGGGTCGTCGATCTACTTGTTGACTTTTCAATTCTGGGGGGTGGCATCGATGTATCAGTCACACTAGTAACCCCCCCTGCATGCCTCTAGGGGTCGATCGAGCTGTGATGAACGCCAATTTGATCTCACACTTGCTCGATATTTAAACACGGATCCACTTCCCTTTTTCTTTCGACCTATCATTTTGGCGTTAAGATTTCAACTTTCCCTTTCGGATTTCGAGTTCCGAAATTTCAGATTTCCCTTTCGGCTTTTTTATTGTCATTTCAGCTTCCAAATTTTGGCTTTCTCATTCGAATTTTGGCCGAAGGAAATATTTTTTCTGATATTTCTTTTGTCTAAGGGCATATGGTGCACTACTAAAGAAAAATTCTATCCCTTTAGCCAACCCAGATTGCACTAGTCCTTCTATGTACAAGGGATGAAAAATAGGACCATTCAACACAAATACAAGATGGTATGACAGATAACAACAAATCCCTCAAAATCCTTTGAGACCCTTGATGACATAATATGGTTCCCCTAACCTGGCCATCCCGTGCCCTGGAAATCCACCTAGGCTATATTGCAGAGGAAAATAAAAATAAGGATATGACATAGATCCAAAAGCAGTCTATAACCTACAACCTCAACGTTAAATAAAATACTCTCTACCCTATCCTCTTGATTGAAACAATTTTTTTCCGCATTGAAAGCATGACTATGACTAGGTATCTTATGTATAAGAAGTTATACAACATGGAAGTTGAGATGTTTCCTAGATTTTTTCTTACTCTAGCCAAAATCCTCACCTTCAACTCAAGGGAGGATGACATAAGGATGCCAAGTATTGGTCACACCAATGGAAGATAAAGGAGGAGATCATTTTATTTACAAAATTAATTTAACGAGAAATTGTGGGGCAATAAAGAGTTAAAGGGAAAGAGAAAACTAAGATTAGATTACTTTCAAAGCTTGGTAAATTAAGTATTCAAATAGGCCTTGATGATTTTTAATAATATTATTTATATTGATGTAAATTTCATGTATTTATATATTCTTATTTTTTAATTTCTTAAAACCCCACATATGCTCTTTATCATGGCATTTTTTTCAAAGATGTTATATATATAAGAAAAATGTTGATATGAAGATGATGATTAATATTCAATGAGACCAATGAGGTCTATGAGATCTTAAGAAAGTAAGATATTAATAGATACTTTTTAATATTTATTTCTATGATCAAAGAGAAGGGAAAGAAGTGTTCATAGATCACAATAGTCCTAATTGCTGAACAAGCCAAGAAAGTCAATAATGTGGAAACTGTGTAGTCTAACTTATAGACAAAGCGACCTTTTCACTAGAATTTGGGAATACAATCACAAGCAAAGGCAATAGGGTGGCAAAAGGTGTAGTCTAACTTATAGACAAAACGACCTTTTCACTAGAATTTGGCAACACAATCACAAGCAAATTTGTGATTTTTTGTTGTTTAAAATACAATTTTGAACACATATATAGATTCAAAATCTTGAAAAGTCCGTGAAGCACTAGAATTCTACAACTTAAACAAATTAAACTCAAGTTTTTAAAAATATTTATTTCATCCATAACTTAGAATAGACCCTTTTTTAATGTTGGCTATATTGTTGTGATATGAAGTATTATGTAAACAATGAGATTCAAGTTAAAAAAAATTGTTAATTGATGATGATTAACTTCCACTCATCACTACCTCACAATTTATCCTTAAATTTTGAAGTAATAATATTTTTAATACTATCCTTATTCTCCAACATGATCTCCTCCTTGATCTCCAAATGGTAAAGCTAAGACTAGGTATCCTTATGCAACCGAGGTGGGGCTTTTGGCTACATTTAAAAGCAATTTTGAGGAACCTCTTGGGTTCCATGTTGTAAAGCTTCTTCTTACACATCACATAGATAAACATAGTCATACTTTCAATGGGTAAAAACTAGCTTCAATCAAAAGAATAAGATAAGAAGTATTTTTTTTAAATCTTAACGTTGTAAGTTTTTGATTTTATTAACAAAAACATAATTACAATATTATATATTTACAATAAATATATATATATATTTTTTTAACCAACCATATGTTTTACTTCAATTTAATGTACCATTAAAAGATTTTCCCATCTTTCCACACTTAACCCTACAAAATTCTCAACATAATTAATTATATTACATAATTTGAGATAAATTTAAAACTATCACCATATTTATTTAGTAGATTTTATTACAAGATTAATACTCTTAATAATACTCAATCAATTCTGTCATTTTTTTCTAAGTTTATCTTTGTTCATACTGTATCAATTTTATCTTTCACTAAGTTGATAGTCATGACAAGGTTATCCCACAACCCCATGTGAGGGAGATGTGTAATTGTTTCTGTAAAGTTGACACATATTTTTTAAATTAAAAAAAAATAAAAAAAAAATAAACTCATATATATATATATATATATATATATATATTAAAAGTAAAAATAAAATATATAAATAAATATTCTTTAAATAAAAAATCAATATTGACTATAATAAAAAGAAAATGAAAATTAATATATTTAGTTAAATTTTAATTAAAAGCATTATAAAACACCATAATTTCTACTCAATGATAATATTACAACATATGTTATCTAACATAGCTTTATATCAATTTGAGAAATAAAAAAAATAGTTAAACCTATAAGTATAACTATAATTTTTTTATTTTAGAAGACATTATATATTTTTATACTTTTATACTTTTTATAAACTATTTCAATACCCATATATATATATATATATATATATATAACAAAAAAACAGGTTAAAGAATATTGTTATAAATAAAATATTTCAATGTAAAATATTTATATATTATATATGATATTTAGAATTAAAAATAAAAAAATAAGATATATATAACAATTGAAAAAAAAATTATGGATAAAACATTTCAAGTATCTTTACTATTTTACATTTTGGTTTTTTCTAATCATACTTTTTAAATTATTTTTTCTAATATCCAATTGTAGTTTTAAGTTGCTTACCATACATAATCAAAGCTTTCACAGATATTTTTAAGATGTTGTATCATTTATGTATTCAAAAATGCAATTTAAAGTATGAAAAGTTATATATAGAACTAGTGTATAGTCAAATTAACCACTTATATGTGCAAATATCTTGAACCTCAATGCATTTTTCAAGTTTTGCAATGTAAACTAGGTTTGTATCTCTAGGAACTTGTAAATCTAAGGTTACTACAATAAAATGTTTTGAGAATTATTTATATGGTAAAAACAAATTGTTTTGAAAATTATTTATATACAGTTGAAACTAATAAAAGTAACTTTATGGAAACACTTTGTTAGATTTTTTTGGAGGTTTTGACTTATTTTCTTGTCTAATTTGTCCAAAATCAGAAAAGGATTTGTTGGAATAAGTTTGAGTCATGAACTCTCCATAATCTGAGAGCCCTAGGGGATTTTTTAGGCTGTTAAATCCATATATGCAATCAAAAATCTAGTTTAAACAAAAAAAAACATAAAAATTTGATCCAACTAAAACATTTCACCAAATTCCAACCAAAATTTCCAAAAAAATATAATAATTAAACAACCCTATCAAATTTATATTATTAAATTATTTTTACACAAGCCTACCTATTTTAACTTATAAATATAGGTTTTGATATTCTAATAAATGATTTCAGTAGAATATTTTTTCTTTTATACCCTGTAAAAAAAGCTTTTCAACAAATTTAAAATGTCAAACCAAAAAATAATAAATTAAATTTAAATATAATTTATTTAGGTGCCCATAAACTCCATTACACCCATTGGAATGGAACCTTTTCGTTTCGTTACTGGCTGTGTGACGGCAATCGACACCCTTGGGTTCAATTATTAAAAGTGCAGGGATTTGAATCCTCTGAGATTTTGAACAAAGAAATGATGCATTAACCCTCGCCCTCGTCCCAGGGCTCGTTTTGGCTCTTAACGGGAAGAGATGCCACCAACCACTGGAAGATGCAATTTTTGTAGTAAATGATTCATATAAAACACGTTCTGTAAGATCATAATCAGCCAACCTAATGATTTCAATTTTGTTGATGTTTTACCTGCTGTCCAACCTCAGGGAGGACAAGGACGACTTGTATGTTAGAAGCGAAGCATTTAATGTGTCAAATGAAGATATACAACTGATCAAACAAAATACTGTGAATCAGATAAGATTGCTAGATGTTTCTGTATTAGTATTTGTTTTTTTTTGGGACAAAACATTTCATAAATGTATGTATTTTAAGGTTTTTGTTTGTTTGTTTGTCAGGTTGTTTGTGATTTTGAGAGTTTGATTTGTGGTTTATAGATTTAGGGGTAGTCACTTTTGGATGGCATCTCTGGACTACACCAGCCTTTAGCCAACTGTGTGGCTTAAGCTTTTCTCCTCCCCTAACACAGGGCACAACCACCCAAAATAATGTTTGATCCTATATAACCCAGAAACCCATCCTCAACTCAAAAACTTGACTTGAAGATGAACTGAATCTGCCTTAAAAAAAAATTAATTAGTGTTAATATATTATTCCATTCTAATGAACGCCGAATGCAGGCAAGGCAACCTACCCAAGGGAAATGCATGCTTTTAGTTTTACAGTTCCTAAGCTGGGATCTTCATCTTGCAAAATTGTTACAAGTTACTAAGGAGAAATTCGTTGGTAGATGTTTTGGTTCAATTGAAATATTCTTTCACGGTCCTCTTCGTTTTAAATATTGTTATTTTATTGTGTGAAACCGTATAATAAGTGCAGCCCGCTTCTATCTGAAATTCATTATTGCACATGAGGTTGCCATCCAGAGCAGTTCACTGTTTATTACGTACTAGCTGGGTTCGTTTTTTGGTGGCGGATATTTTTATCAGAAATTCACTATGGTATATAATAGTGACTTGTAATTGCACTTTATTCTTTGGTTGTGTTGGAAATACTGAGAGGAGGTGAATCATTATTTCTTTTTCAATTATTATTTTACTATTTAAAACATTTACATTCAGAACACAAAATGAACAACAAGTATCAATGCTTTTATTAATATAATCTTTGCAATAAAATAGATACAATATATAAATGGTTGCAATCAGTTGCCAAGCATCAACTTGGACTTTTGTGAGGCTCCAACCTCGAGAGCTCCAATTCTGTTTCACCAAGTCAACAATCTTGGACTTAGGAGCACCAACTCCCAAGGACTTCAATCCTTCGAGTTCCTGAGACACCAGTCCCAAGGACACCAATTCTTCCTAGTTCTGAGGCACCAATCCCAAAGACTCCAATCTTTCTTACTTCTGAGGCATCAACCCCAATGACTCCACTCCTTCTTACTTCTCAGGCACTAACCCCAAGGGTTCCGACCCAATCTTGTCAAGGCATGTTTGATAGTAATGTTCTACTCTCAGAACTCTTCTTTACTGAGTTCTGTCTATTTATAGCTTCATTGTAGTTTCCATGCTACAGTATCAATGACAACCAGTCTTCTTATGAAGGAGTGTTTACAACTCTTCATACTGTCCACACATAGTGTCCAATAGCCTTCATGACCTCTCATAATGTCTCCACACAGCTTTAGTGAGTCTACCATTAGCTGCACTAAGCTCTGCATAAGAACCAACTTTCTGTTCAAGCATCTGTTCTCGCTGTCACAATAAATGCTTGAGCATGACTCCTTCTCTGCAGGCTACTTCTCCCTTCAAACAATGTTAGATAAAAACTTTATTCATTACATCACAGAATTATTCTCTAGACTCCAATGTATACCTTATTAATTCTTTTATAGGGTAACACGATTAGGTGAGAAGCTCACCCTTCGAATGCCTCCTGTCATGTTGTCGTGTTGGTCCTTCGGCCCTTTTCTGTTCTACTGGACCCTACTGCTACCTCTGTTTCCTCCAGCCTTTTCAACAACGTTCAACCACCTTTCTTGTTCTCTGTGTTCCCTGTTTTATTCATTCTTGATGCCTCTGACTATCAGTTTCCTCTTTCCGTTGCCCCTTCGGCTTCCTCAACGCTCACTTCAGCTTCCTTTGCGCTGGCTTGTCCTCTTTGGTGCTTTGGCTTCCTCTGCGCTGGCTTGTCCTTCGGCTTCCCGACTTTCCGGCTTCCTCAATCTCTTTGTGCTCACCAACACTCCTCGGACACAGCGAGGACCGAATACACAGAGAAAAACTGCTGCATATTGAAACTGTAACAGAGCCCCTTTTTCTTTTAATGGTAATAGGCATACACAGGACTTTATTGTTTAACGGAGAGACTGTACCAATCAGGACAGACCCACATGCCACGTCCCAATCGCAATCGCAATCGGCTTTCGTTCAGGGCTCCTAAACTATCAGGAGCGTTTCTTATGTACTTTTGGCCTTAAAACCCCGAGCAACACAAATACTGAAATACACAGGAAATATATGAAAATTTGACCGAAACTCTAAAGGGCAGACTTCAAATTTATTACGCCCGCATTTATACCTGCATCGGGTCTGCAATGTAATCGCAATCGGCAGTTGCAACTTATCGCAGTCCTGTATAAGTTGGGCCCATAACTTCGCTGATGGTCAATGGCCCTTCTCGACGCGATATAATATTGAGCTGTGTTACAATTGGACCATCGGGTCCGCGGCATATATCGCAATCGGTGCTTTCGAATTGGCAAGGCCTTAAGCTCTTGCAATATGGCGGATGCAACATATAATAAAGTCATATTGTAATGTTTAAGCGGGTCCGCAACATTCATCACAATCGGCGCTTGCAGGAGGACAGCCCTTTGGGTATTGCGATATGTGAGTACCGATAGGGTGGATGCGATATAATATACACCCAAACATATATGTTTCATCGGGTCCACACATATATATCACTATGAGGGGTTTTGGGGTGATGGCATATAACCGAACCCGCCAATTACAATATCGCCGATAGTGTATTTCTCCGCTCTGATAGTGTATTCCTCTATATGTACATGTTTTTGCCTCTGATAGTGTATATAGACTATATATGTGTGTTTGCGCATCCGATAGTGTATTTGCATATACATATATTATATACAGCTCCGCTCATTTTAACTCTTCCGCTCTTCTTTATGCTCCGCTGCTTTAACTCTTCTGCATATATGTATTTCGCTCTTCTTTGGCTGGCATACATTATTTCGATAAGACTCTTTGGCATGTATTACTCCCGATAAGACTCCTCCTAAGCTCTGATAGCTCTGTTTTCTCCTCCGATGGCTTTGTCTGCTCTTTGCTCCTCCGATAGCTCTGTTTGCTCCTTTGTTTGCTCTGTTTGCTCCTCCGATATGTTCTTCTTTGGCATATATATATATATATATATATATATATATATATATATATATATATGGCTCCTCCTGTAGCTCCGATAGCTCTGTTTGCTCCTCTCTTTTGCTCTGTTTTTCCTCCTCTGGCTTGGCAATGTCTTTCAAAGACCTCCTCTGATACCTTCATACTTTGATGGCTTCTGCCTTTTCCGATATGCCTCTCTTGCTTTGATATTCTGCAATATGCTTTGATATGCCTCCTTTGTTAACTCCTTTGTTAACAGACTCTTGCTTATGGCTTAGCTATCCTGATGGCCTTGCTTCTGTCTCTTCATGGATCTGCTCTGCTTCCCCTTGGCTTGATATCATCATCTAGTATCTAGAATATTGCCATATTGACATCAATGACAACCTAGGTCAACAATCTCCCCCTTTGTTATTGATGGCAATATTCTTCTTCTCCCCCCCTTTGACGTCAATGGCAAAGGAATGCTCTGGGACTCCCCCTATCAAACTGCTTCTGTTCTTCATAAATGGTAGGTCTTCTTGGGTCTATGACTCCCCCTGTCATAGTGCTCTTCTTTTTACTCAAGATAGAAGGATTGATGCTTTATCATCAATTAGCACATTATTCCCTCTTCATGTCTCAGAACTACTTTATCATGGCTTCAACAATTCTTAAGATGCTCTCCTTCAATGCTTTCAATCAGATTGCAAATAGCCATACACCAAGTGTCCAAGTCGAGGTTTTTTATGCTTAAATCCATATTGTTGTCTCCACAGTCAGAATTGAGAGGCCTTCATAGTCTGAATCAAGAGAAAATGCCACTGAAATTGTCTTTCTTGTTATCTTTCTTCAGATCCGAGTTCCTTTATGTTTCTGTGTTTCTCCTTAAGTCACTGCCATCTAGTATTCAACATCATTGCATTTGGATGAAATGGTGAGAGGTTGTGCCTCACTGCTGCTGTATTTTCTAAGTGACTAGTATCAACTTAAGTTATAATTGACTGCACAACATTCTCCTTTCTGCAAGCCATCTTTTCCTTGTGTTCTTGTACATATCTCAGCAAGTTATTTCCCTAGCAGATTTAGATATCCAATATGTGACTGTCTTTTAAATTCATTTTGCTGATTTGCATCTTCTTGCAATGCTTCAGTTTTGTTATATGCTGCCAGCTGCTCTTACTTCAAACTCCATTCCAGATGTATCTGTTTGTTTGAAGGTTGCCTCTATTTGTGTGTATAGTTTACCTGTTCTTGCATTAAATCCCTAAGTCAAGACATTTAACATCTGTAATATCAGCACCATAGTTATTTGCCCTATTTCTCTTAGCATTAGATGATCTTCTCTGTTGCTCCAAATACTACTTAGTGATTAAGTGGAAAGCATCTTTAACAACAGTCCAAAGAATGGTTACAGAATCATGTTCTTCAATGGAGTACTCCTGAGAAATGATCTTTATCAAAGAATGACTGTTAATATAGCTCAACAAGGATTTCATAGGGATCCTTTCACTAATAGTTTCTGCAATAATGATCAAGAATCACAGGCTCCCCCTAACTGTATGCATCATCTCTTTTGGCAGAGTCTTCCCATCAAATGCTTAGATTGTCAAAATTCAGGCCAATGACATGTGTTGTGGGCTGGAGAGTTCAAGGGACTTTCAGATTGTATTTGCTTCCTTCTCCATACTTGTGTAACTTTCTTCTTTTGCATGGTTTTGGCTTGTGTAAGAGCCCGAGTTAAGTTACAATCACGTGCCATATCACCAATGTTATGACACTTGAAGCATTCTACATTGTTCATGAATAAGAGTTCATGATTTCTTCCTGCAAAATTGTTTCTTAGAGATTGTTGGGGACCATATTATCTATCTCTATGAGATGGTTGGGGACCATAACATATATCTTTATGATATGCTTTACAGTCTTTTGCCATGTGACCAAATTTTGTACAAGAATAACAAGAACCAAAAAATGAACTTTGGTACATGGGAGATAGAGATTTCCTTGATGTACTTCTGAAGCCTTTCTGCCTTGAGATCCTTTGATGATAACCATTACCCCTCGCACCTTTGACATCATCTACATTTCTTCTTGGAGCAAGATTTCTTCCATTGTAGCCTTGATGTTTCTCCTTGCCTTTGCTGGAACTTGGAGCATCACCATTTCTTTCTGGCTTCTTCACATCCCTTTTGTTTGAAGTATTATCATTCTTGGTTGAGGATTCACTTGCATACCCGAGACCTGATTTATTAAATGGACATCTGTGATAGCTGAGCATGTCATCCAAGGCTTGAGAGCTCTTCAAGATTTTGTTCATCCCTTCAACCTTTTTCCTGAGGAAGACAATCTCTTCTTCCAATCTTTCACACTCATTATTCTTCTTAGCAAGTTGTTTCTCAGTTTCTTCCTTGATACGAGTAGCTTCATCTGCTTCTATTTTGAGGGAGATGATATCTGACTTCATTTTGAATATTTCTTCATCCTTTGCTTTTAGTTGACAGATCATGGTGTTTCTTTCCTTTCCTGCTTCATCAACCTGTCCTTCTATGATTTCCAATGCTTCCATTGTCTTCTCAGCTCCTTGTGCTTGTTTCCTTGCTTCTTGTAATTGAGATTTGAGAGAGGATACCTCTACCTTGTACTGACCAATCTCTTCTTCAAGTTTGTTCAAGCTCTTGTGCCTTTGTTCAAGTTGACTTGACAAGGTATCTTCCCGTTTCTTTGCTTTATCCAATTGATTTGTCATGGATATGACTTCTTCATGATGCTTTCTTTTGCTTTGATGAAATTCCTTCTTAAGCTTAGCAAGCTCTTCATCCCTTTCTTGTACTTGAAGCTTGACAAGGTCAACTGTATCCCTTGTTTGATCTTGGTCACCAGCTAGTGCTATCTTCTTAAGTTCCTCATTTTCCTTTTTCAAACTGTTAATCTCTTCCATGGCAGCCATAAGTTGAGCGAGGAGATCTTATACAAAATCTTTTTCAATCTCTTCATATTCTAGGTCTGCTTTAGCCTTGATGTCATCATTCTCATATTCATCTTCTATGATGGGTTCTAGATTTCTCTCTTGATTTCCATCATCTTCCTGACTGATAATCATGGTCAATGTTCCTTTTGAGTGAAGGTCATGAAGTTTGTCCCATAAATCCTTTGATGATGAATATTTTCCTAGATTGTTCTTTATAGAATCAGGTAGTCCATTCAAGATTGCCTTCATTGCTTTTGCATTGTAGTCCTTGGATTCTCTATCCATAGTGCTATCATCAACCACTGATTTCCAGATTTCAATGCCTTGAGTCTGTAAGAAATTCCTCATTCTTTCCTCCCATATATTAAAGTTCCCATTAAACCATGGAGCCTCCTCAAATTGATTGTCTTCTATCTTAGTAGTAGAGGGAGACACATCCTTGGTAGGATTGGAGACTTTCTTCCTTGACTTCGCCATTTTTGTTCTAAAGATCAACCTTCAAGCTATTAGGCTTTGAATGAAGGTACTCGCTCTGATACCAATTGTTGGAAATACTGAGAGGGGTGGTGAATCAGTATTTCTTTTTCAACTATTATTTTACCAGTTAAAACATTTACATTCAGAACACAAGATGAACAACAAGTATCAATGCTTTTATTAATATAATCTTTGCAATAAAATAGATACAATATATAAATGGTTTCAATCAGTTGCCAAGCACCAACTTGGACTTTTGTGAGGCTCCAACCTCTAGAGCTCCAACTTTGTTTCGCCAAGGAAACAATCTTGGACTTAGGAGCACCAACTCCCAAGGACTTCAATCCTTCCAGTTCCTGAGACACCAGTCCCAAGGACACCAATCCTTCCTACTTCTGAGACACCAATCCCAAAGACTCCAATCCTTCTTACTTCTGAGGCATCAACCCCAAGGACTCCAATCCTTCTTACTTCTGAGGCACTAACCCCAAGGGTTCTGACCCAATCTTGTCAAGGCATGTTTGATAGTAATGTTCTACTCTCAGAACTCTTCTTTACTGAGTTCTGTCTATTTACAACTTCACTGTAGTTTCCATGCTACAGTATCAATGACAGCCAGTGTTCTTATGAAGCAGTCTTTAAAACTCTTCATATTGTCCACACACAGTCTCCAATAGCCTTCATTACCTCTCATAATGTCTCCACATAGCTTTAGTGAGTCTACCATTAGCTGCACTAAGCTCTGCATAAGAACCGACTTTCTGTTCAAGTATCTGTTCTAGCTGTCACAATAAATGCTTCAAGATGACTGCTTCTCTGCAGGTTACTTATCCCTTCAAACAACGTTAGATAAAAACTTTATTCATTACATCACAGAATTATTCTCCAGACTGCAATGTATACCTGATTAATTCTTTTATAGGGTAACACGATTAGCTAAGAAGCTCACCCTTCGAATGCCTCTTGTCCTGTTGGTCCTTCGGCCCTTTTCTGTTCTGTTGGACCCTATTGTTGCCTCTGTTTCCTCCAGCATTTTCAACAATGTTAAACAACCTTTCTTGTTCTCTGTGTTCCCTATTTTGTTCATTCTTGATGCCTCTAACTGTCGGTTTCCTCTTTCTGCTGCCCCTTCGGCTTCCTCAACAATTGCTTCAGCTTCCTCTGCACTCGCTTGTCCTCTTCGGCGCTTTAGCTTCCTCTACGCTGCCTTGTCCTTCGGATTCCCTACTTTTCAGATGCCTCAGTCTCTTCATGCTCACCAACACTCCTGGGACACATTGATTCAACAACACGGACCGAATACACAGAGAAAAATTGTTGCATATTGAAACTGTAACGGAGCCCCTTTTTCTTTTAATGATAATAGGCATACACATGACTTTATTGTTTAACGGAGAGACTGTACCAATCAGGATGGACCCACATGCCACGTCCCAATCGCAATCGCAATCGGCTTTCTTTCAGGCCTCCTGAACTATCAAGAGCGTTTCTTATGTATTTTTGGCCTTAAAACCCTGGGCAACACAAATACTGAAATATACAGGAAATATATGAAAACCCGACCGAAACTCTAAAGGGT
Organism: Pinus tabuliformis; assembly: GCA_031772625.1. Lineage (NCBI taxonomy): Eukaryota > Viridiplantae > Streptophyta > Pinopsida > Pinales > Pinaceae > Pinus > Pinus tabuliformis. Next base: position 750,649,578 of record CM062804.1, read on the forward strand.
GGACTTCAAATTTATTACGCTCGCATTTATACCTACATCGGGTCCGCAATGAAATCACAACCGACAGTCGCAGCTTATCGCGGTCCTGTATAAGTTGGGCCCATAACATCGTCGATGGCCGATGGCCCTTCTGGACGCGATATAATATTGAGCTGTGTTACAATCGGCCTATCGGGTCCACGACATATATCACAATCGGTGCTTTTGAAGTGGCAAGGCCTTAAGCTCTCACGATATGGCAGATGCGACATACAATAAAGTCATATTGTAATGTTTAGCGAGTCCGCAACATTCATCGCAGTTGGCGCTTGCAGGAGGACAACCCTTTGGGTATTGCGATATACGAGTACCGATAGGGCAGATGCAATATAATATACACCCGAACATATATGTTTTGTTGGGTCCGCACATATATATCGCTGTCGGGGGTTTTGGGGTGATGACATATAACCGAACCTGCCGATTACAATATCGCCGATAGTGTATTTCTCCACTCCGATAGTGTATTCCTCTATATGTACATGTTTTTGCCTCCGATATTGTATATAGCCTGTATATATGTGTTTGCGCCTCCACTAGTGTATTTGCATATACATATATTATATACAGCTCTGCTCCTTTTAACTCTTCCGCTCTTCTTTATGCTCCGCTCCTTTAACTCTTCCGCATATATGTATTCCGCTCTTCTTTGGCTGGCATACATTATTCCTGATAAGACTCTTTGGCATGTATTACTCCCGATAAGACTCCTCCTGAGCTCCGATAGCTCTGTTTTCTCCTCCGATGGCTCTGTCTTCTCTTTGATCCACCGATAGCTCTGTTTGCTCCTCTGTTTGTTCTGTTTTCTCCTTCGATCTATTCTTCTTTGGCATATATATATGGCTCCTCCTGTAGCTCTGATAGCTCTGTTTTCTCCTCCCTTTTTCTCTGTTTTTCCTCCTCTAGCTTGGCAATATCTTTCAAAGACCTCCTCTAATACCTTCATACTTTGATGGCTTATACCTTTTCCGATATGCCTCTCTTGCTCTAATATTCTGCAATATTCTTTGATAGTCCTCCTTTGTTAACTCCTCCGTTAACAAACTCTTGCTTATGGATTGGCTATCATGATGGCCTTGCTCCTGTCTCTTCATGGATCTGCTCTACTTCCCCTTGGCTTCATATCATCATCTAGTATATATAGTATTGCCATATTGACATCAATAAGAACCTAGGTCAAGAGGATGCAAGCAAATATTTAATGGATTTCAGGTTGGTCGCTAGTGAATTTCTATTTAAGCAGTGGGACCGTTACAAAACACTGAATTTCTCTTTACACTGAGACCGTTACACAATGCAAGCTTCTCTTTTAAGTCTCATTTTAAAAAATTTAAATTTGAAAAACATATTCATAGTTTCTAACCCTAAAAGTTATGTGTATATTTTCTTCTTTGATTATGTTTAAAAATATTGAATTCAATAATTTATTTTGAAATTTTTAGTTGTTATATTTAAATAAGAATTTTTTTCTAATATATTTATAATAGATCAATAATAGTAAATATTGAGAAATATTTCTCTCTTTTTTATGAGTGTAGATCCATTTTGACAAAACTTATCTATTGATCATCCTAGAAATGAAGGCACGGGCGGAGCTGAAACCCTGGAAAAAATGGCAAAACCCTAGGGTTTTTGCCTGCTGAAACGAGCAATTCCTGGTATGTGTGAGACCCTTTGAAACTGGAAAATGGTTACCGACGCGGGCCTCCCTGCGAGTTAAGGATTATTATATGATTGGGACCTCAATTCCCGAGACTGTCGGCAAATTAAATTAAGGTTTTGTATGCGAACGGCCGTTCAACATCCGCGATACTGTTCATACACTGTAGACTATCTCCCCCTGGTCATACAATGGTTAGGTTGGTTATTTGTCGGTTACTATGGTAGAGGAGGACCTCGTAGACTACGAGGAGGACCCCATACCTGAACAAGAGATTTGGGATCATCAAAAAGGCTCAGACATGGAACCCTAGGGAAAAAATCTGGTTAGGTCGACAGCTGCAGTTCAACCGGCGCAACACCCGCCTCTCTCCGATAAAAGGCACCATCCGGCTGTCAATGTGGCGGATTTCCGGCTTTAGATTGTCCCCCCCTCTCGCCGGCTACACTGCATCTTCTTGGCTCCTGCATGCAGACTTCACCCTCTTTCGACTTCCCCTTACCATACTCCTTGCAGCATACCACTCCATACCCAGCACAGGTTTCCCAGCACTTGAACCCACCCTCCTTCTCCTTGGCCCCGGCTGGCCCCTAAAATCTACAACGCCCTGCACGATCCTTCATTCATCTTGGCTCCTGCAGTTTAAACCCACATTCCCCTATCCGTTTGGGTTGTTTCAGTTCTCCTTTACTCTCTACTCGCCCTACATTATCGGCCCAGCATAGCACCTCGGACCCGTGTCGAAATCTGCTTAAAGAGTACCCAACGGGCCGACGCTCGGACAAACAGAAAAAGGGCCAGTGCCTCAGACCCATAGACTCGGATATTAACCTGACCTTTGGTGAGGACGTCCAAATGGAGGATGCAATGGAGACAGCGAGGAAAGTACTGGTTGGTCGAGTCCGAGGACGGACCTATACCGTGGAAAGATTGCGTCAATGGACTGAGGAGATTTGGGGTTCCCTCCTGAAGGAACTTCCTGCAATAAGGGTCTTAGCCAGAGGCTGGTTCGCTCTACACTTTCATAGAGCAGAGTACACGCAAATGATATTGTCACAATTCTGGCATATTGAGCTAGCACCAGTCCTATTGAAGCGTTGGGACCCCCTTTTTGATCCAGAGCGTGAACAGCTTGGAGCTGGGCCTATTTGGGTGAGACTGCCTGGTTTACCCATGCAATTTTGGACTCCACAAGTGTTCAAGCGTATTGGGGATGCGCTGGGAACCTATCTTGAGCACGATCAATCCTACGAAAGAACAGGCATTATGACCATGGCAAGGATCCTAGTACATCTTGATACCAGGGCGGGGCTGGAAGAGAAAATTACTCTACACCGAAGGCACTTCTCGCGCAAACAACTACTGGACTATGAAGGTGTCCCATTTCGTTGCAGGCGGTGTCACAAAGTGGGCCATTTATACAAAGATTGTCCATTACTCTCTGCGGTGACCTCGGAAAATTCGAAGGGGACGAAACATCAGACTTCGGTTGAGCAGAACAAGGGTGATATGAAGCGAGGAGAGGGAGACAGGAAACAAGGAGAGGTCCCATCGGAGGCGGAGGAAGGTGCTTCAAAGAAGACAAAAAACAGGCGAAAAGCGGCGACCTCACCTCCTCGGACTCGCTCCAAGTCAGCAGTGGAAGCAACTTCTATCCCGGGTAATGAGTCTTTTCCCATAACTTCTGCACTCTTTTCAGATGTTATGTTTTCTGCTCTGCATCCTCCCTCCTCCGCTTTGGGCTCTATTCCCTCCATTCCTTGCTCCATTATCCCTCCTCCCCCCACTTTCTCCACTACTCCCACCTCCCTCAGGGAGCTTTCCACCCCCCCCACCCGTACCTCCTCCCTATCAGGGACGGGCTCCCATCCCTACAACCTTCGATCTCGGATTCGGCCAAAACCTTTGGGGTTGGGACTTTCCCCTGGACGGTCCAAAAAAAATAAATCTGCCAGAGGCCGTCCATCCAAGATCAAATCAGCCATCAAGTCGGCGGTGGCGGATGTTGCCAGGGGCCGACAGTGCACCATTGAAAGGGTGCTTAGAGCAATTGAGCCCTCTGTCCCTGTTTCCCCATGATTTGGCTCTCCTACAATTGCAGGGGACTAGCCAACCCCAAAAAGAGATTGGCTCTCAAGCGGCTGGCACAGGATACCAAATGTGATATCCTCTTCCTACAAGAAACTCTTGGCTCTTCGGACAACATTACAAGAACCCTCCAATCTATTATGCTGGGTTGGGTTTTTCAGGGTTTGGATGCAAATGGCAAATCGGGTGGCCTAGTAATTGGTATTAATCCCAAAGCTGTCAAGATCAATTCATCCTAGGGAGGATGGGGCTTCTTAGGTATGGACATCTTCGTGGGAGAACTCGAAATCACATTAAAAGTGATCAACATCTATGCCCCTAACCAGAACAGAATGGCATTTTGGCTCAAATTATTGGAACATAATCTTATCACAAATTCTACCATTATTGGAGGGGATTTAAACTTTTCCTTGGGAATGGAGGAATCCTGGGGTCATCATGCTCAAATGGATCCTATCTCAGAGTAGATTAGTACATTATTGGACACCTACAAGCTAGTTGATGTTCCCATGAACAATAAAGTACCCACTTGGCATAATAGGTGCATGGGGGAAGCTGCTTTAGGTCGGCGATTGGACCGATTCCTGATCCATGAAGATCTGCTCCGCCACCTTCCCCTGTACAGACAATGGGTAGGCACGCGAGGTTTATCAAATCATATTCCCATTCTTCTTCAAATCATTGGACCAACCAAGAAGCCTCGTCCTCCCTTCAAATTCTTTATGGGCTACCTTCAAGAACCGGAATTCATCAACCTCGTGACTGAATTCTGGAGAACTCAACCTCCGCTGCGGGAACAGAGGATGGCGGCGGATTTCTGTGAGAGACTCAAAACTCTCAGGTTTAGGACCGAGGAATGGTCAAAGATGAAGAAAATGAGAGATGAACAACATCTCATCGATATTGAATTTCAGATTGCACAGCTAACGGATGAACAGGGGCTTGGATTCTTATCGGAGGAGACTAAAGAACAATTGAACAATCTGGAGAAACAAAAAATTAAGTTGCTACTTGACAAAGAAGAACAGTGGAGGTTGAAAAGCAGGGCCATCTGGCTGCAAGCGGGAGATGGCAATACAAAGTTCTTCCACAACTTCGCAAACGGTAGAAAGGCCACTAATACTATCTGGCAGCTGCCTAGTGATCCTGATGGTTGGGCCTCAACTCACAAGCAATTAGCCAGATTGGGAACTTCACATTTTAAAAGACAATTTACGGCTCCGACAGACATCAATCTACCGGAGATCATTAATCTGGCAGGGCATTTTCCAAGGTTTGTGGAACCTGATGCAGTTGAGGATTTGATCCAACCGGTCACCATGGAGGAACTGGAAGGAACTCTAAAGTGGTTCAAAAAAGACAAGAGTCTGGGGCCGGATGGTTGGCCAGTGGAATTTTACTTGGCTTTCCTGGAGCTATTGGGAAAGGATCTGTTGGCAGTCATCGAAGAGAGTAGAATCAAAGGTCATATACATCCTCCCATGAACTACACCTTCATAGCCTTGATTCCCAAGACTGATTCTCCTGCCTCCTTCAACGAATTCAGGCCTATATCCCTCTGCAATTGCCTTTACAAAATCATTTCTAAAATTATTGCAAATCGCATTAAGCCCATCCTTTATAATCATATCTCCCAGGAGCAATTTGCTTTCCTCCACCATCGACACATACAGGAAGCCATTGGTACGGCCCATGAAGCTTTACACTCCATAAAACACAAGAACCTTAAGGGCATCTCTCTCAAAATTGATCTGTCAAAGGCCTTTAACAAAGTGAATTGGCTTTATCTTAAAATGATCCTTACTCACTTGGGTTTTCCCCCCATCCTCATCGCCTGGATCATGGGTTGCATCTCTTCTGTCTCTTTTGCTATCCTTATAAATGTTTCGGCTACTTCATCCTTCAATATTGATAGAGGCATCAGGCAGGGATGCCCTCTTTCACCTCTTCTTTTCCTTTTAGTCATGGAAGGACTGAGCAGACTTATAGCAACAGAAAAAAGGAGAGGGGGACTTAGTGGACTAAAAATCATGGAGCATTTCTATCTGACCCATCTACTTTTTGTAGATGATATCCTGATATTTTTGAATGGGAGTGTCCGGGACTCTACCTCACTAAATGCGATTCTGATCCTATTTTGCAAAGCAACGGGAATGGAGATAAACAGAGAAAAATCATCCATCTCCCTATCAGACTGCACTCTACAGGAATCTCAGCTAGCCATACAAAAGTTTGCCTTCCAAGAAACTGATTTGATGGGAGGACTCAAATACCTGGGCTTCAGACTTAAACCGGATGGGTACAAGATTGCAAATTGGACCTGGCTCATCACAAAAGTGGAAAAGAGAATTAGCTGCTCGTGTCATAGATTCCTTTCTAGAGCTGGCAGACTTATACTCATAAAATCTGTCCTTGAAGCCACCCCAGTGTACTGGATGTCACTTGCCTGGATACCGCGTGGGATTCTCCACAGAATTCAACAAATTTGCTGCAAATTCCTCTGGAATGGTAAAAAGGAGGGCAGGACTTTTGCCTGGGTAAAATGGACCAAAATTGCCACACCAAAGAAGTGGGGAGGTTGGGGGCTCAAATTACTCCTGGCCTTTGCTCAAGCCTTGGCGGCCAAACAGGGATGGCTTCTGTTGAAACAAAATAGTCTATGGGCGGAGGTTATTCATCATAAATACATATGGCCGTCGACCATCACTGACTAGATCAGAGACACATCTTGGAACAGGAGGGGTATTTCAGCGATATGGAGGGCCATTCTTAATGCTATGCCCATTATCAAAGAAGGTTTGCTATGGAAAATTGGAAATGGTGCATCTGTCCGTATTGGTATTGACCCATGGCCGGGCTGTGGAAACTCCCATAAATTACCAGAAGGTTTGATACATCATCTTAATAGCAGAGGTATAAAGTTCCTTGGACAGATTGGGGACCAGCAGAATTCTACTTTTCATTCGCAAGCATGGTTGACTGAACAACACTGGCATATCCCAAATGAATGGAGTAGATCTTGGCAAAGTTATATACAGGCACTTACAGAATCACATGTCAGATTAAGGAATTCAGAGGATGAACTTATATGGGCACTCTAAAAAACTAGACAATATTCACCTAAATTGGGTTATGATCAAATCATTGCTGAAAGAAAACTGGAGGTCTTAAAAAGCTGGTGGGATTCATTATGGAAACTAAAAGCTCCTCCGCGTACCAGATTGCTGATGTGGAACATTTTGGAAAACAAGATCCCCACTGGATCGTATCTAAAAAAAAGGGCTTTCTTGGGTCCTACCCGGTGTGTGTTATGCTTTCAAGACAAACAATCGACCCATCACCTATTCCTTTCTTGTCCTACTACCAGGTGCATCTGGTCACAGGTCATTCAAACACTTAATTTGAATATAAACTGGCAGGGGGCAGACATCAGCACAGCCTAGGAACACTGGTGGAGTACCTCGGCTACAGATAAACCTCAGAACCTCCCACTTCTTGTTTCTTGGCACATTTGGATCAAGAGGAATGCTATTATCTTTGAGGATAGACCTGTCAATTGGAACCTTATCCATTCTATTATCTGTGCGGCATATGCTGAACTTCCAAATGACAACAGCAATGTGAGACCTAGGAACATCTGGCAGGAGCAGATTAATAGATCAATTCCTTGGGCCTATTTTGATGGGGCCGCCCAACAGCATGGTTGTGGGGGAGGCATATACTTCCACCTATCTGAAACTCATTACTTTCAGATTAGTATGGGACTGGGGTCGGGAACAAATAACCATGCTGAACTGATATCACTCCGACATCTCTTATACTTTGCCATTAAGAAAAACTGCCGAAATTTGCAAATTTTTGGCGATTCAAAGAATGTGACTGATTGGTTTAACAACACTGCTATTTTTTCTACATACTAATTGAGGAATATATTGGAAGAAATTGTTTTTTTCAAAACATTCTTTGACCAAATATATGTTTCTCATATCTACAGGGAAAGAAATGAAACTACTAACCGACTGTCGAAAGAAGCGACGCATTGTCCTCTAGGGGAGTGGATGATCGTTGAATTTACACCAGCAGGGACATACCAATATTTTCACAGGCCTTATATTGATGGGGCAATTCGGGGAGGCAGCAGCCTCTAATTTCTCAGCTTATGAACATGAACTTTTTGCCGTATACTATCTATATAACAACATAATGCTTGTAAATATGGACATCTTCTATGTACAAGAGATACTTTCTGAACTATTTTGATGGTCATAGCACCAATACTGTACACCCTCCGGGGTATATCTGTTACTAGTTTTGTTTTTGACAGTGGACGAGTGCCACAGTTTCAGCATATGCCTTCGGGCATCTACAACATGTAATTTCTCCTTTGAAATTATGAATTTTCCATTCCGAACAACAAAAAAAAAAAAAGAAGAAAAAGAAGAAAAGAAAAGAAAAAAAAAAAAAAAAAAAAAAGAAAAAAGCAAAAAAAAAAAAAAAAAAAGAAGGAAGAAAAAAGAAAAAAAAGAGAAAAGAAAAAAAAAAGAGTGTAGATCCATTTTAAGTACATATTAACATGAACAAATAACATCAAATTTTTTCATGTGCAAACTTTAAAGTGTAATATACAATGTTATTTTTCATTATTTAAATTGTATTTTTAAATACTAAATATACTATATATGACCAAATAAAATTTTAACCATAAGAACTTAATTTTTTGATGATATACATAAGTTTTTTAAAATTATATATAATATATACATAATTGACATTACAATATTTCCTTATTATTTCAACTTAAATTAGATGAGTACTTGTTTTTATTTTTTTAATTGAAGGCCTAAATTGTGAATATGCTCACCATATGATTAGTCTTAATGCTTATCCATTGTAGTGTATTAAATAGTGTGTTAGGTTGCATTGACTTTTAATAAATTTAAAAAATTATATTCATGACAAGTGGCTCCCTGCCCAACAATTTTCTAGGGATTTGAGATTATTCTAATTCTAATAAGTTCCTCCATCATAAGTTCCTCATTATTATTTATAACATTCATTTACATATAAAAAAATTTACTTATCAAAATGGTCCATTACTTTTAATCAATTTAAAAAATTAGATTCACGTCTCCCCACCCACCAATTTCCTAGGAATTTTAGATTATTCAAATTCTAATAAGTTCCTCCATTATAAGTTCATCATTATTATTTATAACATTCATTTATAATCCATTTTTTTATTAAGTTAAATTTGACCCATAGTCTTTTTAGACATGGTTAATGAGGTAAATGTGCATTAGTAAGGCAATCTTTCTATTGCAATAGTTTGTTTGGTTATATTTCTGAAGCCTTTGGCTATATCCACCACATCAATATTTTTAATGTGGTTGTACTAGTTCACATAACATGTACATCTAAATTAAAATTGTTTTTTGTTATTAATGTATTTTAAATATATGTCAATATTAATTTGTATTAAAATATTTTATTAATAACCCACATTAAATATTTTTTTATATACAAAATTAAAATATTTTATTTTAATAATTTTTTTTTGAGTTGATTGACGAACTTATATTGAACATCTAAATGTTTGGAGAGGCTTAGAGAGGGAAGGGTTTTAATGATGGCACAATCGATGGGCATTTCTTTTGGCTTTGCATTGAACAATCTCCGGACATCTACTTTAATGATTCTTTTGCGCCTCTATTCGCTAAGTCCATTGATAATATCTTCCCTTTGCCAAGAAAGGCCCGCAAGCCCTCTATACGCGTTGCAAGCAAAACCCATAAATTAATCTCCATAAGCGTAGAAGGATTTGAGATGCGGTTTTCTGTGGCAATGAAGGACATAAGAAAGATAACGGCGAGGATTTGTAATGGAGGATCCACGAAGGGAGCAAGGGCCTGCAGACCACCCTTCTAGTACGATGTGCATCAGACCTCTATTTGTACACAAAGAATGGAGAAAGACGAACGCATTAGATATCTCGGGTCGAGTCACATGAGACACGATATGTTGTATGTCTCATGACTCAACCCTGATGTATATGTTTGACCTATGTACCTCGCTTCTTCTAGGGTTTCGTACCACTTTAAAAAAGAATGGAGAAAGTTAGGGTTTTTCAACCCTCCGCAGCCGAGAAGATTGACATCATCGGGTTCGCGTCCCTTGCCAGATCGTTGAAGAACAGATCCGAATCTCTTGCTGTGTGCTGGTTGGATTCGGACACTATGGGATTCCCCCCTAAATTCCTTATTGACATCGGATCGGTTATCCTCACTATCGGCGAAGGTGCATTGTGTACTCACTACATTAGACAAAGGAATTTTTATTTTTCAATCAATTTTTGGTATTGGGTTAGATATTCATCCGAGGGGTCGTGTCAATGCACCCTCGGATCCCCTTTTGCGTTGCATCGTTTTGGATATTTGCACGTGCGACCACTCTAGTCGGGAGACCCCATCCAATTGGGGTTTATCTCTCTGATCGAGTCTCTTGCCTTTTCGCCCAGGCACCACCGTTAAAGTAGACAGGGTGCTTGAAACAAATACGGTCTATGATAGATCTACCTTTACAAAGGACATCCAAATTAGATCTAAATTTTTTCTCCTCGAGGCAACCCAAAATGAAAAAAGAATACTATGGCTAATGGATCCCCACTCTGCGGCTCGACCCTCTTCCATGAGGCCCTCAAAGCAAACTTTGCTGCAGGTATGAGAACTGCCATCATATGCTTCCTTAGATCAAGGAAAACTGAAAAACTGAAAGAAGAAAACATTGTACAAATATTCATAAAGTCCCCAGTTCGTAAATCAACAATAGCATGGGTACAAAAATCTGATATGGTTTCTCAATTGAAGCAGAACATCATGATCAAGTTGGGCTACCCACCACCTCTAGAAAACTTGATCTATGATGGAAGATCTCTACATGATGAATGAACTCTACAAGCATACAACATTCATTGGATGGTCACCATCATCTTAAATCTGCGACTGAGGAGCAGCGTTGTAGGATCAAGTAAGCCAAAGACATCAAGTGGAATTGTTGGATCTAGTTTACCCAAAGGTACAGTACCAAACCAAGAACAGATTAAGGATGGTCTCTCCTACAAAAACATTCTACAAGGGGAACCAACAGCTACAACAAAGACACAACAAACACTCAACACTCTCAGTCCTTACATAGTAGAACAAGTGAATTATGTCCAAGAATTGGTCATAGAGATTCCATAAACAATTGATCTCTACACAGCCTTTGCAGCGCAATCCATCATTTGCAGATTTGATAGCTTCTATCCAAAACCAATGGATCTTGTCCATTAGATATTTAGAAACTGGATAGAAATTCATCTTTGCTCCAAAGGTTTCTTCATTGTAAAGTTTGCATCATTAGAGGTTTGAGAAATAGTACTTGAGGAAGGCCCATGCTTCTGGGAATCAATAGGACTTTTCATTACCCCATCTTTCCAAGAATTTGATGCCAGCACCATGATTTTATCAAAAATTTCGATGTGGGTTAGACTTCATAACCTTCCCCTACACTTTTGGCATTAACAAGTGCTAGAAGGCATCGATAATATTTTAGGATGATACATAAAGAAAGACACACAGACTCGAGGAACAAATCTATACTTTTGCTCAAATATGCATAGAAGTGGACCTGAGTAAAGGCCTGCAAAATCACATACAATTGATACACAACAAGCAAAATTGGACTCAACACCTAGATTTCGAGACATGTGTGTGAAGCCAAGAAAGAATCATGAAGAGCGAAGATGACGGGAAAGCAACCCAAATGATGGCAATTTCCCCGAAATGAGTGAGATGAGGAAGTGGATGATGAAAAGGCTTCCATTCCCACTAAGAATACTCAAGAAAAAGATGGAAAGGATGTGTTGTATCTTTGAGATGATAATGGTCAGCTATCATGCCAGGGCATCTAAGATGATTGTTTGGTGGTTTTGTTTTAATTTGGAGGACCAATGTAGGAAATAGATTTTTAAAAGTGATGCCTAACATTTTGAATAATATTAATATCTAAATAGAGGACTGCTATTAAAATTCACACAGTGATATAGCTTGCATGGTGGTGAGCAGAAATAGAGAGGTGGTATGACTATCATAGTCTTCAAATTGAAAATTAAATGATCATAAGTAAGAAAAAATTTAAACCATGTTCAGAAGGGTTAACAAGATATGCTTAAGCTTAAAAAAGATGTTGATGATTTTATGATATAGAGGGAATAATAAAACAAACAGTTTATATAATTCATTCTCTTTATAGATGATCACTTTAGAAGCTTATAAGAATAACTAAAACACAATTACTCCTACCTGGTTATCTTTGTAAAACATAAGGATGTGGAGAAAACACTGTGAAATAAAACTGGAAAAAACTTACAGAAAAACGAAACTGTATGAATCAGAATTCAGAATCCATTTGCTTTTGTATTAATGTTTTAGAAAAGTCAATTACATTCAATGTCTGGAAATGGTTCTTCAAGGGTCAAACCTTTAATAACTCGTGAAAGAAAGTTATTTATACAATGATAAAACTGCGAAAATATCTTAAACTATTTTACAAAAATAGATAATTACAAAATCAGGAATATAAACTCCTAGCGGATCTTGCACTATTTTGGTGCTGAGATGTTGATGACTATTGCTAAAAAAATTGAGAACTATTGAACTTGTGATGACTGTTCCAGTAAAAGCTTAATGTTGTTTGATCACCCTCTAGTCAAGTAAATCAGTTAATTCTTCCCAGTGTTTCTTATCTGGGATAGATATCTTGGTTACCCTTCTGTAAACTTCATCCATCTCTGTATATTTAGTAGAAGTGGGTTTTACTAAAAATATATGTCTAACTTCATTTAAAATGAAGAAGGTGTCCCTGAGTGCATTTAGCACCACTCTTGGTGTTGTTGCACCTCTTATGTTTGAAACTGAAGCTACATTGGTGCCTACTCTGTAATATTTCGAACATAATCCTTAGGAATTAATTTTTCGTTTATCACAAGCATAGAAAGCAAACCCCTGCTTGTCAAGGGTTCTAACTTGCTAAAAAATCGTTGAACTATTGTATTCACACTGTTGCACTTTTCTTCCAACTGAAGGATGAGGTTCTTCTTGGTAATGATTTTCTTTACTTCCAGTATAGTTGTTGTCCTCTCATTTATCCCTAATTCTTCAAGCTCATAGTTGCCTTTAGAATTGAGGAACTTGATTATATCAGAAGCAATTTCTAGAATATCCTCAAGCTCCTTAGAAATAGTTTCAACATCTTGCTTAGCTTTCTCCAAGAGTTGTTTCTGATCAAACACTCTCTTGATATAGGGCCACATATCCTTAATTGATTTAGTAATTTCTTCCCACATAATTTCTCTTGCCAAACCCAATTTGTTTCCAAGGTAAGATTCTTTGAGTTCCATCTGCAATGCTTCAATATGACCTTTTGCTCTCAGCAACTCCGCTACATTTGAAGTGTTCGCAAATTCTTTCATATGTTGTAACTCCTTGAGTTCATTCTGCAACTTCTTGATTTCTCCTGTCTGAAAAAACAAGTTCTGAATAGCTTCAGGAAGCTGTTCAACTCCTTCTGCTATACTTGTAGTTGATGTTGTGGCTAAAGTAGAAACCTTAGTTACATGGATTGCTGCAAGGGGTACTATATCCATTGGAGTTTGAGCTCTTTTGACAGCTTCCTCTTTCGCCTTGACTAGTTTCTCCATCTTCTTTTCCCTTTGTTTTATTTGAAGATTTTGTTCCATGATGAGATTCATCATGTTAGACTTCTGAGTTTCAGTTTCTTCAATCTCCTTGGTCATTGAATCATCAGAAATTGGTAGTTTGTATTGCTTCCTTAATGTTGAGTGCTTAGCATTTTTCTTCTTAACAAGTTCTTCTGCTGCATTTATGCTGGAGGGATCATATCCCATCTTCAGCACCAGATATCTAAAGGTTTGATCTTTGTGTCCTTTGCCAATGAGGAGACTTTCTCCGACTTGAGCTGTGACTGTGTGTTTGCTAAGGTAACCTGCAACTTTGACAAACTCATGGCAGTGTTAGTCAAAGTGGAAGAAATCATCTAACCATTTTGTTTGTGCATCTCAATTTGATCAATTGGATGCACATCCTTTACATTAAATTCAAAAGAGGTATGCTTATGATAATGTGCAGCAGTCCTAGGCTGTGGAATTTGGGCTTGCAAGAAAGCCATCTGCATCTTTCCCTTCTCAGAGTCAAAGACTGAAAGAAGTCTGGCTTGAGAGCTAGAAGAATGCTTCCAGAATTGGGTATAGGTGTTCAACTTCAATTCTTCATTTTTCTTTTTAATCTCACTGAAAACATGAAAGATGTCCTCCTCCTTGTCCTTCTGAATGCTTCCACTGGTCTGAATTACCTGCTGTTCATGAGAAGTAGTGGAATGAGTTGGGGACTGGGTAGACTGTCCACTAGACTGTGTATAGAGCATAGTCTCTCCAAGTCCATCAAATGTGGTTTTCTGAGACTCATGTGTTGCACCAACAATCACATAGATCCTAGGTCTCTTCTTTATATGCACAATCATAAAGCCCTAGATTGATACTTCAGTTGTAGGGGAAGATTGTTCTTCCCTTCCTCTTTTGACTATCTTTTCCTATGCAAGTGGAGTTTGTACATTTGAAGTAGAAACTGCCTGCTCTTCAGATTCTTGGAGGGTGTTCTCTGTCCATTCCAACAGATTTTTGTATTGTTCTATTTCAGGCCTGGTTGTGTGGTGATAAGCAGTAAACTTGTTTTCCACACTGAGTTTAGAAATCACTCCCATTGGGTCATAATACCAAGTGAAACTCACACCAAACTTCATTTCCTTTAATACCCTGTCTGCCTCTTCTCCTGCTGCTCTAGTGTTGCAGATGAATGGACCAACTTAAGCTTTCAGTTTGAATTGTGATTTCTTCTTTACAGCCACAAAGTGTACTTCATCTTCATTTAACCTTTGCCTAATATATTCCAGTGCAAAGATTCTAATAGGGAGGTACTTGGGAAGTTTGTAGGGTGGAAGCTCACAACCATAAACCCAAATTTCTGTGTACTTTTTGTAAAGATACCAATCTCCTGTTGTGGCTTGGTCGACTAGCTGCAATACTTTGACAATCTCATCACTGATTCTTGGCACTGGAGTTCTTCTCATAAGACTGATAGTTGGATGAATAAACAATTCTATGAATTGTTTATATGTAAATTCTTCTTTCTCCTCCATTCCTATTGAAGTCCAAAATATCATTGATTCTTGGTTTCCTTCCTCATCTAGCTTGTGTAAGGTAAATGGAAATTTGTCTCCCTGAAAATATATGAAAAGGTATACAAGTATTGAAACATACTTGAATACTTCTTCAGTAAACTAGACAAATTGCTCATGTATGGCTTCAGCTAGGAATTGGCTGAAATTATAAATAACAATGGGTTTGGAATCAGCAAAAAAGATAGACAAGAAACCTAGGATGGCATCATTAACATATTGATAAGAGTTATAACCAAGTAGATAGGACAAAATAGTGGTGATTTGCTTGGTTCTATCACGGAACCTGGATGAGTCATAAAGAGGGTTTCTTTTAGGCAGAGGGCTATCAATAGCTAGGAAAAGTTCAAGAGTCTGGGATCTTTTAGTAAAATCTAGTTTCTGATAGGCTTCTATCAGGCTTTCATGGGAAAAAGGATGGGTTGGTGCAATAGTAGGGGCATACAACATCTTTTTAATGGACTCGGGATTGATTAAACAAAGGATTTCTCTTGTGTGGGTGAAACGATTACTCTTTGGCTGGGATCATAGGGTTCATGGCATTTCCTGACAAATTCAAGTGCTCTGTGTATCTGAGGGAAAATGTAATGGGGAAGGTGGGAGTCCCAAAGTCGTATTTCATCTGTTTGATCAATTAATTGATATTCCTTCGAGTAGTAAATTTCATATAGATCAAATTGAGAAGAAGTCTCAATGATCTTACAATCTCTGTCGACTAGGGGGGTATGATGGAAGTCAACTTGTGCATGTACAAGAGGATTTGGGATTTCTGAAACTTCTTTTCCGTTAGGAGGCATTTTATCAAATGAATTTGTAGACTGAAAATGATAGAAATGGAAAAATCGGTTTGAAACAGAGTGATCACAGTAAAAACAGTATGACTTGAAAAAGAGACAAGTAGACCTGGATGTTGGCTTTCTTCTGAACAGGACAAAATAACTGCTTAATTGTCAAATTGTCATTGAGCTGTAAGGAGGCAATCTTGAATGATCAATTTAGTTACATAAATGCATTGTGTAACCGTTTTCATGAAGGAACAGGGCTTATAATGGAGAAATTGGAGTGTGGTTATTGAATGAACGGTTAAATCTTCATTAATTATCCAACAGGATTAATTAACGAGTCTTTGGGACATAAATTCACAGGAGTTATGAATTGAATGAATAACAGATAGGCGGTAGTTGATTGGATGGAAGAAGTGACATGGAGTGGACATGGACATTGACATGGAGCGGCGGTAAATGGTCACACGTAAACCGCGTTCGTGAGCAACTTGAGGTGGTAAGTTGTTTCAGGATTTTAAGTCCCGAAAGACTAAAATGAGGAAAAGGTGGTTTAAGAAGGCGGTTTCAGAAACTGCCCATTTCGGACCCCCCCCCCCCCGCGCCGATAAAGTTCAGACAGAAAATGAGGGCCGAGGAGGGATGTGGGCCATCGAATCTCGGGGGAGCATGCAGGATGAAAGGTAAGGTGGAAGGGATTTAACGTGTGAGGCAGAAGTGATGGTGGGTTCACGATTTTATGGTGGATGTGACAATTTTGAGTAATGGGGGAATAAATTAATGAAGTTAGGATATTTACCAAATAACATTGGTGCTTAGAAGTGATAGTTAATTTAAAATCCATCATCGTATGCACGCATTATCCAATATTACAACTTAGGACAAAATCCTCTCATGCTTCAATTTTTCATATGTCTGCCTACCCTTTACACTCCTAACATTTTCATTTATTCATCCGAGTGCATTTTGGCTAGCAACTCAATATCTCATTTTAATGACTAATCTATTCCTATCCCTTATTTTCTCCATTGGCTCAGATTAAACTGTACAATTGGATTGTATAAACTAGTGTGGCATCTAAACAATCTGCACACAAATTTTATTTGAAAAACTAAACTACACTAAGAGTAGTGGCATTTGGATTTGCAACACTTTCAGAGTTTATTATTTTTTTCTTTTATTTCTTGCTTAACATTTTATTTTTTCCTTCATTTTTTTAGGGCATCTATTCAAACATTTTATTTGATATGGACTTATTCATCAAATATCCCTAACATTTTTAAAATTCAATATTCTTTTGTCCATATCCTAACTTAACATTTTTTGAAATATATTTTCAGTTTTTGACTAATTGATACTAGCTTACCAACCAAAAAATGCTACAACATTGGCTCCAACTAGGGACTTCTTTCTCCTGTAGAATGCAGAGAACTTGCAGATCCATGTGCCTTCTCCTCAGGCTATGGAGTCTTTGTTGTAAAAACTCACACTGACAGTTTGAAAAGTAAAATACTCTGGAGTTTTTACAATGCTAGTAATGAAATCTACTTCAACTTCTCAGCACTGAATGTAATGTTTGAGAAACCTTTCATTAACAGGATAAGTGGAATATAGTCCCTCAAGATTTTGTAGCACAAAAATGTTGCTTCCCTTTACTTCAGCAATAGCTAAAGGTCCAAACCAAAATTTATCAAACTTGTCATGTTTTCCCTTATCTTCTATTCTGGAATCCCATCTTAGAACTAGATCACCTTCCTTGAATTCCCTTTCGGTCGATCTTCTGTCAAACAGGCTCTTCACCTTATTCTAATACTTTTTCAATTTATATTGAACTTCATCTATGTTTTCATTTAGTTCAATAATCTGATTTATTCTCCTTGAAAAATCATCAGGTTCATCAACAGGAATTTTAAAACAAGGAAGGCCAAGTTGTTAGGGAAGATTGAATCTTTTCCATAGACTAGCTTAAAAGGATACTTTCTAGTAGACCTCTTTGGAGTAATATTTTTTTTCCGAAGAAGAAAATTCATAATTTCTATTATAAGAAATTACATGCTGTTGATGCCCATAGGCATATGCTGTAAGGTGGTTTTCACCACTGTTCAAAAAGCAAAAAATTATACATATAGGTTCCCGCAGGGATATAGTAATAGGATCAATGTCCATCATAGTAGTGCATATTCGCTATACAATAGAGATCAAGCTAGAATATACTGAGGTATACAAAAATATATCATGATAGTGCAAAAATTTAGATGAGGCCATTGCCTCCCTGAAGGGGACCATCAATATATGGTCTATGATAGAAATTGTGCATCCCGTCTGGATTGTGTTCCTCGATCAGCCATTCTCCTAGAGGACGTTCTGCCGCTTCTTTCGAGAGCCGGTCAGCAATTGCATTTCTTTCCCTGTAGATGTGAGAAACAGTTATCTGGTCAAAATTAGTTTTGAAAAAACAATTTCTTCCAAGATATGCTTCAAAGAATCTGCATGAAAAATGGATTTGTTGTTAACCCAATCAACCACAGTCTTTGAGTCCCCAAAAATTTGTATTTGTTGACAGTTTTTGGACAAGGCAAAATATAGAAGATGCCTCAGGGTCATGAGTTCAGCATGGTTGTTTGTACCCGGACCAAGTCCCAAACTCATATGAAAATAGTGTGAGTCTGAAAGATGTAGAAGAATGCCTCCCCCACATCCTTGTCTCTGAGCTGCCCCATCAAAATATGCCCACGACATATCTTTGTTTATGAGTTCTGGGTTGATGATCTTAGGTTGTTTCTGTTTAATTTCAATTGGAATCTCAATATATGCCGCACATATGGTAGAGGGGAGTAGGTTCCAATTTACATTGCAATTCTCAAATATGATTGCATTCCTCCTATTCCAGATATACCAGGCCACCAAGAGTGGCAAATTCCTGGGCTTTTCTGATGCCACTGCAGTCCACCACTGATCCCATGCCGCTGGTATGTCCTCCCCCTGCCAGACCGCATTTATATTTAGAGCCTGGGTGATCTGTGTCCATAATTCCCTGGTGATCGTACAGGTAAGAAATAAATGGGGGGTAGTTTCTTCCTCTTTCCTGCATAAAACGCACCATGTTGGTCCAGCAAAGGCCCTTTTCCTAAGGTTGGATCCCGTAGGGATTTTGTCTGCAAGAATGTTCCACATGAGTAGTCTTGTTCGTGGCTGGGCTTGCAGGTGCCAGATAGCGGACCACCAGCTTTTATGAGTGTCCGGATTTTTTGCTTCAATCAGTTTGTAGTATCCAAGCTTCGGCACATATTGACCAGATTTGGATACTGCCCAGATTAGCTCATCCTCTTCCTCCCTGAGTCTGATATGTGATTCGATTAAAGCCTGTATGTAATCTTTCCATATTGTGCTCCACTCTTCTGTCAGTTGCCATTGCTGATCTGTTATCCAAGCTTGTGAGAATATGGTGGAATGCTGTTGATCACCTATCTGCGAGAGATATTTGATGCCCCTGTTATTTAGATGTAGAACCAGCCCTTCTGGTAAAATGTGTGCATTACCTGAACCAGGCCATGGATCAAAACCAATGCGGACTGAAGAGCCATTACCAATGCGCCATAAAAGATTATCTCTGATAAGAGGCATGGCGTTTAGAGTGGCCTTCCAAATCGCCGATATGCCCTGTCGGTTCCAATGTGGCCTCCGGATCCAGTCAATGATGTTCAAAGGCCATATATACTTCTGGTGAATAACTTCTGCCCAGAGACTATTCTGTTTAAGTAATAACCAGCCCTGCTTGGCAGCCAACGCTTGCGCAAAATCCGGGAGTGCTTTAAGACCCCACCCCCCCCCATTTCTTTGGAGTAGTAATCATGGACCATCGAGTCCAGGCAAATATCTTCCCTTTTTTTTTCCATTCCAAAGGAATCTGTTGCATGTTTGTTGAATTCTATTAAGAATTCCCTTAGGGATCCATGAGAGTGACATCCAGTATACTGGAGTGGCCTCAAGGACAGATTTTATAAGCATAAGCCTGCCTGCTTTGGATAGGAGCCGGTGGTGCCAGCAGTTGATCCTCTTTTCTATTCTGGAGATGAGCCAAGACCAGTTCTCAATTTTATATCCATCTAGTTTTAGTCTAAAGCCCAGATATTTGATGCCATCCAGTGTAGGAATTTACAGGGTAAGTTCCTCAGAAAGAGTACCAAAAGGACACCGCTCACAACCAGATCACAGATCAATACACCAGTATTTTTGACGTGGTTAAAACCCTCAAAGTGCAAGGAGGGAAACAGTCCACGGCCTGTCCCAACGTGGGTACTACAGGCAATTTATTAATCAAAGAATGAAAATTTACATAAGCTTCTCTCATGCACGGATTACCCGAACAATGACCCTCCATGCGCTTTAAATAGAACTCATGGACCAATCGTGTGTCAAGCCACGAATCAAGTGTCGGTAATACCGAGGTGAGAGTGAACCGTCGGATCACTACATATCTTGACCGTCGGATTGTAAGTTACAAAATGTACAACGGTAAAGAAACACACTTTACCTAACTCTAACCTAACTCTATACTAGACCAAGTTGAACTTAACTATATCCTATGTGTCGGAATATCCTAACATCCCCCCTTAAGAACAACTTGGGATAGGATTGAAGGATTTACAAATATGACACAATAGGAGAAGGAAGGAGGCACTAGAGCCTATCCCCCCTTAGTGACAACTTCCTGAACTCCAAGCATATATCGAAGTTTAGTGAACTTCGCCTCTGTGAGAGCCTTTGTGAAGATGTCTGCAACCTGATCATCTGTTGGACAATATTGCACTTCAAGAACATGGTCATGAATGAGCTTTCTGATGAAGTGCATGTGTAGTTCAATGTGTTTGCTGCGCTGATGCTGCACTGGATCTTTGCATAGCTGAATGGCACTTTGATTATCACACCAAAGTGTGGTTGGATGCTGCTGCTCGAAGCCAAACTCTGATAGGATCTGACGAAGCCACAAGGCTTCCTTACTAGCTTCCATGGCACCACGATACTCTGCTTCTGCTGACGAAAGAGAAATGGCAGCCTGTTTCTTACAAGCCCATGTAATAGGTCCTGAACCAAGAGTGAAGACATAACCGGCAGTAGACTTCCGATCATCAGGGTCACCAGCCCAATCAGAATCAGTGAAACCAACTAACAGAGGAGCTGCTTTGGCACTGTAATGAATCCCAAACTGTACTGTACCTCGAACATAACGAAGTATTCTTTTAGCTGCTTTCCAATGACTTTCACGGGGGTTTTGCATAAAACGAGCAACAAGGCCAACAGCAAAGGAAAGATCAGGACGAGTATGGGTTAAATACAAGAGTTTTCCGACAAGTTGACGGTATAAGGTAGCATCAACTTCAGGAGAAGTACAAGAGATTGAAAGTTTGACTCCAGACTGAAAGGGAGAAGGGGTTGGCTTACAGTTTTCCATGTGAAAATGACGAAGAATATCACAAGCATACTTGGACTGGGAAAGGAAAATACCCTCCTGGGACTGCAAGACTTGAAGACCGAGAAAATAGTGTAAGTGTCCTAAGTCTGTCATTTCAAATTTCTTTTTAAGGCTGGACTTCACATGGTTTATAAGGTTGGGATCACTACCAGTAAGAATAAGATCATCAACATAAAGAACAAGGATGATAAGAGAGTTGCCCACTTTCTTGGTGTAGACAGTATTGTCAGAATGACACCTAGAAAAGCCAGATTCTAAAAGAAAGCTATCCATTTTGGCGTACCAAGCTCGAGGAGCTTGCTTGAGGCCATAAAGGGATTTCTTAAGTCGAAAAACAAGGCTGGAGTCTGTTTGTATGAAGCCAATGGGTTGTTCCATATAGATTTCTTCCTGCAAGTCCCCATGCAAGAAGGCAGATTTAACATCCATCTGATGGACTTCCCATTTTAAAGAGGCAACAAGGGAAAGAACAAGGCGGATAGAGTTCATTTTGGCAACAGGGGAGAAGGTTTCAGTGTAGTCAATGCCTTCAACCTGTGAAAAGCCCTTAGCAACGAGACGAGCTTTATGTTTATCAACTTTCCCATCTGGTCCATACTTGGTTCTGTAAACCCATTTACATCTAACAAGTTTGTGTCCCTTTGGTAGAGGAACAAGATCCCATGTATCATTTGTCATCAATGAATGATATTCTTCATTCATAGCTGCTTCCCAATGTGGATGGCCTGAAGCTTCTGCAAAAGTGTCAGGATCATGATTTACTGGAGCTTGAGCCAGTAAAGAAGAGGCTCTTTCAAACTGAGAACGTGTACGTCACTGATCTGTAGGATCACCGGCAAGATCACCTGCTGCATCCCGAGTAGCACAGACCCATCTTGGAAGTTGAGGATCCTGAGAAGGTGGGGGAGGATTATCATCCTCGCTTTCATCATCTGAAGAAGAAATGTTTTCAAAAGTAGAAGAGATAGGAAGAGGTGGCACATCCGCCGGACTAGGCTCGCAGGCCGATTTATTTTCATCAAATTTTACATCTCTTCTAATGATAACATTTTTGGACTTAAATGGAATAAGTCTATAACCTTTTACATCTTCAGAATATCCAACAAAAGTACATTTCTCACTCTTAGGTTCTAAAGCTTTATGCTTTTCATCTGGAATATGGGCCCATGCTTCACTTCCAAACACACGAAAGTGACTTACATCTGGTTTAATGGAACTCCAAGCTTCTTCTGGAGTGATATTCTCTAGAACCTTAGTAGGAGTGCGATTGATTATATAATTTGCACAATTAATTGCTTCGGCCCAAAAACTAAGACTGAGTCCTTTAGATTGCAGCATACAATTAGCCATTTCCTTTAAGGTGCAATTTTTCCTTTCAGCTACACCATTTTGTTGTGGAGTGTATGGAACAGTATGTTGCATTTGAATTCCATTTTCGGTGCAAAAGTTGATGAATGTGTTTTTAACATATTCTCCACCATTATCAGTTCTTAGCTTAAGAATTTGATGTCCAGATTGTTTTTCAACAAAGGCTTTGAAGGTCAAAAAAGTGTTAAATACTTCGCTCTTGAGTTTTAAGAAGTATACCCAAGTGCGTCTGGAGAAATCATCAATGAAAGTTAAGAAGTACTTGCAGCCAGAGAATGAAGCAACAGGAAGAGGACCACATAAATCACTGTGCACAAGCTGTAAAGGGGCTGAGGCGTGCCAAGAGGCACGTTTGTCAAAACTGTCCCGATGATGTTTTCCGAGTACACATCCGGAACAAACACCATCTCTGCAAGATACCATAGGAAGACCTGTCACCATATTTTCTTTACATAGATGCTGAAGGGAGCGATAGTTTAAGTGACCAAATCGCTCATGCCAAAGTTTGCTCACTTCATCATTATGAGCAACAAATACTGAGGGAAGATTTGATGACCCAAAGTTGTGAAACTTATACAACCTTTTGGAATCATCAGCAAGACCAGTAGCTAGAATCTGTTTAGGATCTTTTAGATCCTTGATTACAACATCATGAGGTGAAAATTCAACAATTTTACCTTCACCTGAATGAGTTATCTGATAGACAGATAGAAGGTTGCAGGATAAGGTTGGAAAACATAATACATCATTAAACTGACCATTGTCTAGATGAACAGTTCCAGTCCCTACAACATTAAGAGATCTATCATCACCAATATATATATTTTTGGTGTTACAATCATTTAAAAAAGAAAACATGGCTTGGTTTTTGGCCATGTGATAAGAGGCTCCAGAATCAATGAGCCACTCATGAGAATGAGAAGAAGAAGAAGATACATTTAATGCATAACCAGACTGAGATGATTGACAACGACATGCAGAAAGTGCCATTCCGGAAGTTGAAGTTGAAGTTGAAGTAGGCTCCACATGGATGTTATGTTTCTTCATTGCGGCTTCCAAGGCTTCCATCTTCTTAAAGCATTTAGATTCTAAGTGGCCATCTCGATTACAAAAGTTACAATGTCTATCAGTCTTCTTCCATTTGTTTTTATTGGTCTTATCATTTTGCTGAAATGATCTTTCATTTTGAGGCTGAGATGGTTTAGGACCATTCTTTTGAGGATATGACTTCTTAGGATTCTTTGAATTTGGTTGCTGCTGGGCGGCTAACGCTTTCGCGGAAGAGTCTCCAAGATTAAGAAGACCAAGGTGTAAGAGTTTTTCTTGTTCTCTTATTAAGGAATCACAAAAGGAGTCAAAGGAAGGGGCCTTGTAGTCTTTTCCTTGACAAATGAAAGCTTCCCTTGTAGAATGGAAAGTGGAAACAAATACAGAGTAGGCTGATCCCAACTTAGTAAGGATGGAATAAATAAGGTTACCATCTTCTTTCTTAACTTTAACACCTTCCAAGAGATATCTAAGGGTCTTGAATTTGGACAAGAAATCTTCAATGCAAGAAAAATTACTAGGATCCAAAGTAAGCAACTCATTTTCAAGTTGATGGGCTCTAATTTCATTTTTAATCCCAAAAACTTTAGCGAGTTTTTCTAATGCTTCATGAGGAGTCTCAAGTTCTGCAATGTGGAATCTAAGATCAGGAGAAATAGACATCCCTATCAAACCACGTGCTTGATCTTGTCTATTTTCCCATTTTGCAGCCTTGTCTTCATCTTTTGGTTTCTTCTCTTGGTCTGTGGCTATTCTGAAGAGACCTTTACTTCTAAGTAAATCTTCCATGTAGGCTACCCATTGGAAGTAGTTAGTGCTGTCAAGAATGACTTGGCATGGACTTTCCATTTTTAAAAAAAAAACTGAAGCTGAAGATGCTAAAAGTAAGTGTTCCAATGGATAGATCTCGAAAAAATAGGCGGTTTTAAAAAAAACGGCTCTGAAAAAGGCTTCCGGATGAAGAAGTTATGGCTTTTTGAAAAAAAATTGTTGACGTTGCCGGCAAAGTGCGCGAATGTGCGGGAATGGAAAAAAAAAATCCGCCCCCACAAAATGGAGACTTGAACCCAAGACTTCTACTCTCTTAAAATAGCTTTGAACCGATTGATCTATACAAAAACTTTGAGAGAGAGAGAGAGAGAGAGAGGGGGGGGGGGGGGGGGGGGGCTTGGTTTGCGTGCTTGCCTTGAGAAAGCTCTTTTTCCCTACAAAACACAAAACACAAAACCCAACACGAATATGCAAAGAAAAACGAACCTTGCGGCTCGAAGTTAGCTTTAGCCAAAAAACTAGAAATTTTAAAAAAAAATCTCAAAGTTAGCTTTAGCCGAAAAACTAAATATTTTTCTCAATGTTTCTGATTTTCCGAGATCACACTAAGGTGCAGGGAAAAGAGCATACGCATGAGAAAAATCCTTCCTTTCTGTTTCTGATTTGCCCAGATCGCACAGAGTCGCAGGGCAAAGAGCATACGCAGAAATGAAAGGTATAGATCCGGTTAAAAAAAAAAGGCTAAATAAACTGAGACCGAAATAAGCAGAGAGAAAATAACAGTAAACTGCAAAAAACACCGTATACCTCCCGATCTGAAAAAAGACGCAGCTAGGGCTACCAGAAACCTTTTCGCGTGAAACGAAAGGGGTTCCTCACTGGAACAGATGCTCCGAACGCAACAGAGCAATCCTCTCGGCCCGAAAGCAGTCAGAAACAGCAGATCTAGGAAACGACAGCCGCATGCAGTTCTACCGGCTTCAGATTTGGATCACCAACGGACGCGGCCCTCAAATAGCTTTGATACCATGTAGGAATTTACAGGGTAAGTTCCTCAGAAAGAGTACCAAAAGGACACCGCTCACAACCAGATCACAGATCAATACACCAGTATTTTTGACGTGGTTAAAACCCTCAAAGTGCAAGGAGGGAAACAGTCCACGGCCTGTCCCAACGTGGGTACTATAGGCAATTTATTAATCAAAGAATGAAAATTTACATAAGCTTCTCTCATGCACGGATTACCCGAACAATGACCCTCCATGCGCTTTAAATAGAACTCATGGACCAATCGGGTGTCAAGCCACGGATCAAGTGTCGGTAATACCGAGGTGAGAGTGAACCGTCGGATCACTACATATCGTGACCGTCGGATTGTAAGTTACAAAATGTACAACGGTAAAGAAACACACTTTACCTAACTCTAACCTAACTCTATACTAGACCAAGTTGAACTTAACTATATCCTATGTGTCGGAATATCCTAACATCCAGCAGATTTATTTCCGGGAATGAGAATTTCTGTGTTGCCAGCTGAGATTCCTGATTTGTACACCCCGCGATGGACATAGTCGATTTCCTTTTGTTGATCTCCATTCCCGTAGCCTTACAGAAAAGCTGGAGAATGTCATTTAGGGCAGTGGTGTCCCGAACACTCCCATTAATGAAAATAAGGATATCATCTACAAAGAGTAGATGAGTGAGGAAATAATGCTCCATGATTTTGAGTCCACTGATATCGCCATTCCTTTTAGCAGTTGCAATGAGCCTGCTTAGCCCTTCCATGACAATTAGAAAGAGGAGTGGGGATAGAGGACATCCTTGTCTGATTCCTCTGTTGATATTGAACCGAGCGGAGGCCGAGCCATTGATGAGGATAGCGAAGGAGGCAGAAGAGATGCAGCCCATAATCCAGTTGATAAGTGTGAGGGGGAAGCCCAAATGGGTGAGTATCATCTTCAGATAGAGCCAGTTAACTTTATCAAAAGCCTTTGCAAGATCAATCTTAAGAGATATGCCTTTAAGATTCTTATGCTTTATGGAGTGTAAAGCTTCCTGGGTGGTGCCAATGGCCTCTTGAATGTGTCGATTTTGGAGAAAGGAAAATTGTTCAGCAGAAATATGAGAAGACAGAATGGGCTTGATGCGATTTGCTATGATCTTGGAAATGATTTTGTAGAGGCAATTGCATAATGATATTGGACGGAAGTCATTAAAGGATGTAGGGTCATCTGATTTAGGAATCAGGGCTATGAAGGTGTAGTTCATAGGGGGATGTATGTGCCCTGTGATCCGGCTTTCTTCAATGACCTCCAATAAGTCCCCGCCCAGCAGATCGTAAAAAGCCAGATAGAACTCCACTGGCCACCCGTCCGGCCCCGGGCTCTTATCTTTCTTGAACCATTTGAGCGTGCTTTCCAATTCCTGTTTAGTGACTGGTTGAGTGAGGTCATCCATATCCTCCTGTCCAACAAATCTAGGGAAGTGACCAGCAAGATTGATGATATCTGGAAGATTGATGGCAGTCGGTGCAGTGAATTGCCGTTTGAAATGTGATACCCCCATTTTGGCAAGTTGCTGGTGCGTAGTAGCCCATCCTTCAGGTTCACAGGGCAGTTGCCAAATAGTGTTTGAGGCCTTTCTACCATTTGCAAGGTTGTGGAAGTATTTAGTATTACAGTCCCCTGCTTTGAGCCAAATGGCTCTAGTTTTTAACCTCCACAACTCCTCTTTTTCTTGTAGGATCTTAGTTTTTTGTGCAACCAGATTGTTCAGTAAAGATTTAGATACCTCTGATAGGTAGCCAGTCCCCCTTTCGTCCGTCAATTGAGCTATCTGGGTTTCTGTGTCTACAAGCAGTTGTACATCTCTGAGTTGTTTCCTTCTTGCCCAGGTCTCAGTCAATTTCTTTAGCTCATTTAGTCTGTCACAAAAATCCGCAGCTTTTCTCTGATCTCTTAGTGGAGGTTGAGATCCCCAGTATTCTAAGACCATATTAATAAAATCCAGGTCTTGTAGGAATCCAGCAAAAAATTTGAAAGGGGAGCGGGGTTTGATTTTAACATCACTGACTTGTAGGAGGATTGGGAGATGATCAGAGAGTCCACCTGAGCTAACCCATTGTCTATACAGGGGGGATAATGGAATCAGATCCTCATGCACCAGAAACCTGTCTAGCCGTCTTCCCAGAGCTGCCTCCCCAGTTCTCTGATTGTGCCATGTTGGAACTTTCTTATTCATAGGAATATCAACAAACCTGTATGAATCAATTAGCATTCTCATCTGTTCAGAGATGGGATCAATCTGTGCATGATGTCCCCAAGATTCCCCAACACCCAGGGAGAAGTTGAAATCACCGCCAATAACAGTAGCTCGAGTAATGTGGCTGCTTCCCAGAAAGTTTTGCCAGAAGGTCAGCCTATTCAGATTAGGGCCATAAATGTTGATAATACGAATCCATTCCCAGAAATCCTTTGCCCCCCATGAGGAAAGAGGCTTGCCCTTTCTAGGGTTTATGCCAATGGCCAGACCTCTTGACCGACCAATAGCATCCATACCTTGAAATATCAAACCAGGGTGAAGGGCCTGTAGGGTTCGCACTGCCACCTCCGAGGTGCATAGTGTCTCCTGTAGGAAGAGTATGTCACATCTGGATTCATGAATCAGTCGTTTTAGAGCCAATCGCTTTTTGGGGTTGGCTAATCCCCTACAATTGAAGGAGAGCCAAATCATGGGGAACCACTTGCCAGGGGCTCAATTGCTCTAAGTGCCCATTCAATGGTGTATTGTCGCCCCTGGGCGACATCAGCTACAGCGTTTTGAATAGCCGAGTTGATTTTTGATGGACGGCCCCTCTTAGGCTTGCGGTATCGACCTGGGGAGGAACCAAGTCCTAGCAGTCTGGTACGGACCCGAGGTCTGAGATGGTAGGGATGCGATCCGGAGCCGGCAGGGGAGGATGAGGGATCGGGGAGGCCCTGCTCCAACCTGTGAGAGGAGGGTGTGGTGGAGAAAGTAGGGGGGGGGGGGGGGCAATTGTGCAGAGGATGGAAGGAATCGGTGCCGGATCAATATGAGGGGACAACAAAGAGGTGTGCATAACAGAATGCAATACTTCAGATAAATTATGAGAACATATGGGAATAGATGCATTACCCGGATGAGATGATGCAGTCTCCGCTGTCTTGGACCGGGTGCGCGGCGGTGCAGGAGTGGATGTAGCCTTCCTTCTGTTGTTGGTCTTCTTGGTGCCTTCTGATACCACATTTGCTGGAGTCTCATTATGAGTCAGATCCCCTTCCGCAGGATTGTTTTCTCCTCTGTTTTGTTCCACTGTAGGCTGCTGTCTAGGCCCTTTTGTATCCTCGGATGTCACCCCCGAAAGCAGAGGGCAGTCTTTGTACAGATGGCCGATTTTGTGGCATCTACGACATCGAAACGGGACTCCTTCATAATCCAGCAGTTGCTTGCGCGAGAAGTGTCTGCGATGCAGGGTGATTTTCTCCTCCAGTCCTGCCCTAGTGTCAAGATGAACCAGGATGCAAGCCATGGTCATGATTCCAGTTTTCTCATAGGATTTATCATGCTCCAGGTAGGTGCCGAGCGCGTCACCTATTCTCTTGAAAACTTGCAGAGTCCAGAGTTGCATGGGCAAACCTGGTAGACGAACCCATATAGGTCCAGCACCCAATTGTTCTCGCTCCAGGTCAAAAAGAGGATCCCATCGCTTCAGCAGGACAGATGCCATTTCAATATGCCAGTATTGGGAAAGTATCCATTGGGTATATTCCGGTCTGTGAAAGTGCAATGCAAACCAGCCCCTCGCAAGGACCCTGATAACTGGTAATTCCTTGAGGAGAGAGCCCCAAATCTCCTCTGTCCATAGTTTTAATCTTTCTACAGAATAAGTACGACCTCTTACCCGGCCGACCAGTACCTTTCGGGCATTTTCCATAGCATCCGCCATCTGAACGTCTTCACCAAATGTAAGATTAATATCCGAGTCTATTACCCGAAGGCACTTGCCTTTTTTCAGTTTCTCCGAGCACTTTCCGATAGGGAAATCCTTGAGAAGTTTACGGCACGGGTCAGAAGTGCTGTGCTGTGCAGAACCTGCCGAGCGGGCAGGTAGCAGCGGCGAGTTAAAACAACCCGAGCGGATAGGGGAGCGGGGGTCGATACTGCTGGTGCCCGGATGCAATGAACGGGGGGGTCGCTGAGCACCTTAGGGGTTCGTTGGCATCAATGAAATGGATGAAGGGTTTGAGGGCTGAGTGGGCGGAGGGGGTGAAGCCAAAAAGGGCTGAGTAGGGTTCTGGAGAGGCGAATCAAGTGATGGAGAAGTCTGCAGACAGGTACCCAGAAGATGGAGCGTTGCTGGCGAGAGGGGCGGACATTTGAGAGCCGGAAGATCCGCCAGGTTAACATCAGGATGTTCTTCTTCCCCGAGCGCGGCAGATGGGGATGTAAGGAGGAGGCAGCTGTCTCGGATACTTGTTCTTTTCCCCAGGGATCCATGGCAGGGCGATTATTATATGCACAAATGTCCTGTTGTGGCATGGGGTCCTCCTCGTAGTCCACGAGGTCCTCTTCGACCATATTACCTGCCAAAACAGTGATGCCCTAGACTACCGACCAGGAAACTGACCGTCGAAGAGAAAGGTATACCTGCTCGCGGGGTTCGATGGAGAAATGTAAACTGCAGGGTGAACCAGGTGCCAGGAAAACCGGGAATGGATATGGTGCGCGAAAGTCCTGTGCTGGTCAAAGGACCGTGATACCTGCACACTGTCTGTATACCGCCATGAAGATTAGTGAGTGCCAGGGTCGCCGCTAGGGTTAGGGTTCCGCCATATTCGCCGATCCAGTGTAACCAGGTACATCTCTTTGGAGTAATCTTGTTTGCCCAGATTGCATAAATTAGATGAGAATCTCAGCTCTTTTTATGATCTACTAAAGTCTTTTTGATGACCTTTACCAGTCTTTTATTTGAGGATTCTGCAAGACCATTACCTTGAGGGTAATATGGATTTGAATGATGTAACATAATTTGATATTTCTAGAAAAACTCAATCATTTTAACACTAGAAAATGTTGTTGCATTATCAGTAACAATTTATGTTGGGCAACCAAACCTAGATAAAATATTTTCTTCAATGAATTTGATTACTGCTGAATTAGTATCATTTCTTACTAGAATTTCTTCCACCCATTTGGTAAAGTAGTCTGTTGCAGTGAGAATCCATGTATGTTGATTGCTTGAAGTAGGATGAATCTCTCCAATAAAATCTAGTCCCCATTGGAGAAAAGGTTCTAAGACTATTGTTGGGATCAGTGGAAGAGCTGCTAGTTTTTGCTTACCAACAAACATCTGACAAGGGACACAACTTTTGACCTTTGCTCATACTTGTAAGAACAATGTGGGCCAATAAAATACTTCCCTCAATATCTTATATGTTGTTTCTCTCCAAGCATAATGTCCTCCACAAAATCCTCTATGAAAATGATCAATGATTCCTTCAGTTTCTGATTCGGTTAAACATAATAACAAGATATTTAGTGGGTCCTTCCAGTAAAGATTTTCATTTATGATACAGTATTTGACTGCCTTCAATTTGAGAGCTTTACATTGACTTTTGGAAAATGATGTTGGACATTCAAAATGGATCAAGAAATTTACAATATCTTGATACCAATTTGAAGAAAGAAATTTCTCCTCAATGTGTAGAGAGATGGCCTGATCTGAAGGTAAAGGTTCTTGTGTATTCTTTTCTTCAGGATTGTGGGGAGGTTCTTGTGGATTCTCTTCATTCAAGTTTTGGGAAGGTTCTTGTGGATTCTCCCCTTCTGCATGAAAAAAAGGTTCTTGTGGATTCTCCCTTTTTGAACTTTGATGAGGTTCTTGTGGATTCTCCCTTTGTATTTCCAGAACAGAGTTGATGCCAAGAACTTTATAGTTTGATTCAGCTAGAACCTTAGCTAATCCTTGACCCTTTACTAGATTTGTAGTTTTGATAGTTAGATCAAACTCTAGTATCTGAGTGATCCATCTACCTGTCTTCCCATCAATGTCAGGTTGGGTTAAAACAATCTTGACAGCACTGTTAGTAACATAGGTAGTAATAGGTGAATGTAGGACATACATCCTGAATGATTTCGGGGCTTGTATAAGGGCATAGGCTTGCTTCTCAATTATGTCATACTTAAGCTCGACATCTCTCATAACGTTACTGAAAAAGGCTATAGGTTGGTCATGGTAATCTTCATTCCTTTGTAATAAAACAACAGCAAGGGTTGTTTCAGAGGCAAAGGAAAATATACTTAATGGCTTTGTATAATCAGGACTAGCCAAGGTTGGAGCTTCAAAGATAGCTTTCTTGATTTGGTAAAATGCATACCTGGAAGAGACAGTCCATTTAACTTCATGATCCTTTCAGAGCATATCAGTTATGTCTTTCACAATTTCGGCCTAATTTGGGATGAACCTCCTTAAGAAATTAATCTTGCCTAGAAAAGCTTGGATCTCCTTCTTATTTCTAGGTAATGACAATATTTTTATTGTAGAAACACGTTTGGGATCAATCACCACTCCTTCTTTTGAGATTATATGGCCTAGTAGCTATCCTTCTTTGATAGCAAAAAGAGACTTTGTAGGATTGAGGGATATTCCAAATTTCCTACACCTTTCAAAAACATTCATCAAGTGCTTTAGATGTTTCTGATCAGAATTAGAAAAAAAAGTTATGTCATCAAGATAAATGACTACAAATTTGTTTACCTGTCCACAAAAGCTATGTCCATAGCTCTTTGAAAAGTTGCTCCAGCATTGGACAAGCCAAAGGGCATTATAGAGTACATAAATGTACCCCAGGGTGTAGTAAAAGTTGTTTTCTCTATGTCTGCTGCATCAACATTTATCTGATTGTAACCTGAAAAACCACCAACCATGGAAAGTCTTTATGCTCCTGAAACCATATGAAGTAACTGATCCATTTTGGGTAAAGGGTAATTATCCTTTAATGATGCTTTATTCAAATTCCTAAAGTCCACACAAAGTCTGATTTCTCCATTTTTCTTTCTGACAGGAACTAAATTAGCAACCCAATTAGAGTATCTAAGAGGGAGAATAATTTGGGCATCTAGCATTTTCTTAATTTCCTTTTCTACAGTTGGTAGAAGTGCTGGATTAATCCTCCTAAGTTTCTGTTGACAAGGTTTTGCTTCTAGTTTTAAAGGAATCTTATGTTGTATCAATGATGTATCATAAGTTTTTAGATCAGCATAGTTCCATGCAAAAACATCCTTGTATTTTTCAAATAACTTAAGGTATTGAGCTTTAATTCCAGGATCTAAGGATGCACAAATTTTGAGGCTCCTAATGTCATCATTTGTTCCAATGTTTACTTCCTCTATGTCATATTGTGGAGAGATTGACTATGGGTTTCTAAGGACATCATTTTGATCAAACAATTTTTCTAAAGGAATGATTCCTTTGGGAATAAAATTGTTAGACAACTGAATGATATCATGATTAGCAATTTTTGAGCTGAAATCTGAATTATCATTTTCATTTGAATTCCCAATTGTTTCTGTTGTATTTTCATCAATTTGTAGAACTGAAAATTCATCTATAACTTGCAAAAAAGATTTTAACTGTTCATCATCTTCAAATATCTCCTAGTATTTTAGGTTATATGGGATGGATGGCCTGTATTTGACTTGTATTTGATAGAGCAGATTAGTGTGATTAGGGATTTTAAATTAACTAGCATAAACAACTAGGGAATCTGCATGAATATTCTGATCCCTTGGGATATAAGTCAAATTAAAACCATTGAAGAAATTTTCAATTGAATCCCAAACCTCATTTCGATAGGATCCAAGCCTAGGATGTTCTGTTTGGCAAAGTTTTCTATCTTTTTTAACAATGAGCTCTGAGTCAGTAAAAACACTCAGGTTTTGTACTTTTAAGCTCTTGGCTAATTGCAGTCCTAAAAGGAAAGCTTCATATTGGGCTACATTATTTGTAACTTCAAAATCAAATCTGCATGATTGTGTAATGTTTTCTTTTTCCGGTGAGATTAATACTACCTCAGCTCCTGCTTCATATTTTGTACAAGAACCATCACAAAATATATTCCAGACATCAGTCTAATTTGGTATAGGTCTTTCAATTACATCTTCAATTTTTACTTGAGTTTCATGTGTTTGGTTTGAAGAAAGTTGGAAACAACCAAAATCTTGATCAATTTCATATACGGAATGGTTTCTTGGTTGATCTGTTTTGCAAACAGTGTGCACAAATCTGACCTCTCTATACAACCTTAGTTGCTCTCCCCCATAAACTGGAATGGTGGCATAAGACATGTCCATCTGAAGAGTTCCCCCTAATTTGGCACAACAAGACCTTGAAAGGAGAATTCCAAATTTGGGAGGGATATCTATGACAACTATATCTAACACTACACTCTTTACTGGGATTTGAGCAAGAGTGACTACTAAATCCTTAATCAATCCTAGACAAGTCACCCTTTTGGAATCAAAGGTGTACAAATCATGATAGGATCTAGTTATGTCAAGATTTAAATGATCCATGATAGTTTTTGGCATAAGATTATGTGATGCTCTAGAATCAAGCATACAATTTTATAACATAGAATCATTTGTTTTAAGAGTCACATAGAAAGGGGGTACTATTTCATCTACCATATCTGGGCTAGGACCAAAAACAACTGCTGGTTTTTCATCTTGAAGACTAATGATATCACTTTCAGCGTCAACCGAGGTGTTTTGTATCCATTTGGAGACTTGATTTTTATATCCAGGATTTTTGGAAAGTTATAAAAGAGGTATAGGGATTTTAACTCGTTCTAACTCCTTTTCAACATTAAATGTAATTAAAATAGTTTTTTCAATTTGAGTAGTATCAGTTGACTGATTTAATGATCAAATAATAGTTGTTTGAGTTTCAACAGCTTTGGTACGAGGTTCAATTGTTGGAGGTTCCTTAGGGGGTCTTCCAGGACCAAGTCTAAGCCTAAGATCATATCTTTTGTTTAATTTTGCAATTAGGAATTCAGAGAAGGCATGGTATTTGGAAGCCTATGAGGGGTCTTGATCTTGTTGAACTTGATTTTGTTGTGAGAGAGGAATAATAATAGTCTGACCAAAAGAGGTATCCATATTATTAATATCTTCAGTTATAGTCATAGTATTGTCATCAGGTTGTTGATCATCTATCAGTAAAGGAGTTGGAACCTGTCGATCATTACTAGGCCTTTGAAGAATTTGTAATGGTGGATTTCTTTTGTATTGACCTTGATTTTGATTTTGGGCTCGACTGGCCATTTGTTGAACTGTTCTAGGTTGAGTCTCAATGTTAGAAATTCTATTGGAAAGATTTATAAGAAGTGAAGTTATTTCATCTATTTTAGGGTCTTTAGTTTTAGTCTTAGAGGAAGTTGAGGCCTCTTGACTTGATTTAAGTTTTCTTTGGGCTTTTTCCTCTTTAGATTTTAAAGTGGATAAAGAAGACCTATTTGCTTCCACCTCTATAGCATTAGTTTGCATGTCTTCAAGAGTCCTTGAAGTTCTTTATCTTAACATCATAACAAAGTCATTTTCAAAAGCTTTTGAAAACCTAGATTTAGTTGCTGCTACAGGTGGTTTGCAATTAGGGGACATCTTATGATATAGTTTTTTAAACCTTTTGATAAAATCAGAGACAAGTTCACCAAAGTTTCTTTTAAGTTCTTCAAACTCAATAAGAAATTAAAGAGCATATTTCTTCACTCCCCATTGATTTTTGAATATAGTTGTTAATTCTTCCCAGTTTCTAATAGAATTTGCAAGTAACTGCCTAAACCAAGTCCTCACATTTCCCTCAAGAGATTGAACAAACAAACTCATGTAAACATTTTCTTGTTCTATGTTCATGTTATCTGCAAAGTCTAGAAAGGCTTGAAGGTGATCCTCAGCTGAGGGACCATTTTCTCCATTGTATCTAGGAAGGTGCTTTAAATATCCATTAGGGAAAGCATCAAGGGCTGGAGGTAAAACTAAAGTTGCATATCTTGCCTATACAATGGGTTGAAATTCCATAGTAGAGGATGATGAATGAGATGTTTATGAAGATGATGATAAGAGGGAGATGGTGAAAGAGGGGGATAATTAGTATGTGGGGGTGAAGAAGGAGGATATAAAGAAGGTGGAGACTTCCTAAATGATTTTAAAGGGGTTTTAATAACCAACTTATGGACCTAAGAATGAATATCCTCTTCAGTTTCAAAGAGTGGATTTGAATATATAGCAAAGGTCCCTTCAAGTTGTTTAGAAGTAGAAGATTCTGGAGGTTTAGAGGTGGAATGAAATGAATAAGTGGTGGGGGATATAAAGTCTGTAGGTTTGTATTCAGGTAGATGAACACTAAGGTCACACTCAGATTTAGGTGATCCCAGTGGAAGTGGGGTTTCTGGATGAGATTCAAGTGAATGAATAAGGAAAGCTGATTTGAAATCAACTCCCCTATCTAAGAGTTTAGCAACCCTAGGTGATAGGTGAGTGTACTCTAGATTGGATGGAATGTTACTATAGGGATCAAATTGTAATATATCTTCACACTGCAAGGCTGAAGTAGAAGAAGATCGTTGATGTCTTCTTCTAGAATTGGCCTTTCTCACAAGTCTTTGTGGATCTGACACAGGACTAACTGTGTCAGATTTAGAATGGGATCTAGTGTGCTTAGAAGGTGCCAATTTGATACAGTGGAGTCACCAGGTGAAGGATTTTGACCTATCTAAACCTTTAATCACCTTAAAGGAATAGGAATAATATCGTTGACCCAGGAAAACTTAATGAAATTCGAATCCTAGGCAATGGTGACAGATTGATGTTGTATCCCTGAGATGATAATGGTCAGCTATCATGTCAAGGCATCTAAGATGATTGTTTTGGGGGTTTTGTTTTAATTTGGAGGACCAATGTAGGAAACAGATTTAAAGCAGTGATGCCTAACCTTTTGAATAATATTAATATCTAAACAGAGGGATGTTATTTAAATTCACACAATGATATAGCTTGCATGGTGGTGAGTAGAAATAGAGAGGTGGTATGACTATCACAGTCTTCAAATTGAAAATTAAATAATCATAAGTAAGAAAACCTTTAAACTATGTTCAGAAGGTTTAACAAGATATGCTTAAGCTTACAACAGATGCTGATGATCAAGGAAAATTTTAAGGATGGAAAATTTTCTTGAAGTTTAAAACATTGGCGAATCTCACTAATCCCTAATATGCAAATTATAAATGTTTATTGATATATTTGTAAAATTATTCAAATTTATAATTATTTTATATATAGTCTCTATATAATCTTGGCGATTTTTAAGGTAAAATAATTTTATATTCTAAAATTTGGGCGAATCGTCTTTTATAAAATTGGAAATTGGCGAATCTTTTTTGTGGAAAAATCATGGAAAATTAGCCCACTGGGCGAACATTAGCCCCTAAAATTTTCCATGCTGATGATTTTATGATTTAGAGGGAATTAATAAAATAAACAGTTTATATAATTCATTCTCTTTATAGATGATCACTTCATAAGCTTATAAGAATAATTGAAACACAATTACTCCTACCTCGTTATCTTTGTAAACATAAGGATATGAAGAAAACACTGTGAAATAAAACTGGAAAGAACTTACAGAGAAACGAAACTGTATGAATCAGAATTCAGAATCCATTTGCTTTTGTATTAATCATTCAGTCAAGTACATTCGATGTTTAGAACTGCTTCTTCAAGGGTGCAACCTTTAATAACTCGTGAAAGAGAGTTATTTATACAATGATGGAACTGAGAAAATATCTTAAACTATTTTAAAAAAATAGATAATTACAAAATCAGGAATCTAAACTGCTAGCTGATCTGGCACTATTTTGGTGCTGAGCTGTTGATGACTGTTGCTGAAAAACTGAGAATTTTTTAACTTGCGATGACTATTCATGTGAAAGTTGAATGTTGTTTGATCACCCTCTAGTCAAGTAAATCAATTAATTCTTCCCAGCGTTTCTTATCTCGGATAGATATCTTGGTTACCCTTCTGTAAACTTCATCCATCTCTGTATATTTAGTAAAAGTGGGTTCAACTAAAAATATGTCTGACTTCATTTAAAATGAAGGTGTCCATGAGTGCGTTTAGCACCACTCTTGGTGTTGCTGCACCTCTTATGTTTGAAACTGAAGCTAAATTGGTGCCTACCTCTGTAAGCTTTCGAACATAATCCTCAATAGGAATTAATTTTTCGTTTATCACAAGCATAGATGGCAAAACCTTACTGGTCAAGGATTCTAACATGCAGAAAAATCGTTGAACTATTGTATCCACACTGCTGCACTTTTCTTTCAACTGAAGGATGAGGTTGTTCTCGGTAATGATCTTCTTTACTTCTAGTATAATTGTTGTCCCGTCATTTATCCCTAATTCTTCAAGCTCATAGCTATCTTTAGAATTGTGGAACTTGATTATATCAAAAGCAATTTCTGGCATATCCTCAAGCTCTTTAGAAATAGTTTCAACAGCTTGCTGAGGTTTGTCCAAGAGCTCTTTTTGATCAAATATTGTCTTAATATAGGGCTAGATATCCTTAATTGATTCAGTAATTTCTTCCCACATAATTTCTCTTGTCAAACCCAGTTTGTTTCCAAGGTAAGATTCTTTGAGTTCCCTCTGTAATGCTTCAATCTGACCTTTTAATCTCTGCAACTCAGCTGCATGTGAAGTTTCTGCAACTACTTTCATATGTTGTAACTCCTTGAGTTCATTTTGCAACTTCTTGATTTCTCATGTCTGAATAGACAGGTTCTGAAAAGCTTCAACACGTTGTTCAGCTCCTTTTGTTGTACCTGTAGTTGATGTTGTGGCTGAAGTAGAAACCCTGGTTATAGGGATAGCTACAAGGGGTATTACATCCATTGGAGTTTGAGTTCTTTTGACAGCTTCCTCTTTCTCCTTGACCAGTTTCTCCATCTGCTCTTCCATCTGTTTTATTTGCATATTTTGTTCCATGATGAGCTTCATCATGTCAGACTTCTGAGTTTCAGTTTCTTCAATCTCCTTGGTCATTGGATCCTCAGAAGCTGGTAGTTTGAGCTGCTTCCTTAATGCTGAGAGCTCAACATTTTTCTTCTTAACAAGTTGTTCTGTCGCATTTATGTTGGAGGGATCATATCCCATCTTCAGCACCAGATCTTCTAAAGATTTGATCTTTGTGTCTTTTGCCAATGAGGAGACTTTCTCCAACTTGAGTTGTGATTGTGTGTTTTCTAAGGTAACCTACAACTTTGACAAACTCATGGTAGTGTTAGTCAAAGTGGAAGAAATCATCTCACCAGTTTGTTTATGCATCTCAATTTGATCAATTGGATGCACATCCTTTACATTAAATTCAAAAGAGGTTTTCTTTTTTATGTGTAGCCGTCCTAGGCTATGGAATTTGGGCTTGCAAGAAAGCCATCTGCATCTTTCCCTTCTCAGAGTCAAAGACTGAAAGAAGTTTGGCTTGAGAGCTCGAATAATGCTTCCAGAATTGGGTATAGGTTTTCAACTTCAATTGTTCATTTTTCTGTTTAATCTCACCAAATACATGAAAGATGTCATCCTCCTTGTCCTTCTGAATGCTTCCACTGGTCTGAATTACCTGTTGTTCATGAGAAGTAGTGGAATGAGTTGGGGACTCGGTAAACTGTTCACCAGACTGTGAATAGAGCATAGTCTCTCCAAGTCCATCAAATGTGGTTTTCTGAGACTCATGTGTTGCACCAACAATCATAGAGAGCCTAGGTCTCTTCTTTCTATGCACAATCCTAAAGCCCTAGCTTGATGCTTCAGTTGTAGGGGAAGATTGTTCTTCCCTTCCTCTTTTGGTTGTCTTTTCCTGTGCAAGTGGAGTTTGTACATTTGAAGTAGAAATTGCCTGCTCTTCAACTTCTTGGAGGGTGTTCTCTGTCCATTCTAGCTAGTTTTTGTATTGTTCTATTTCAGGCCTGGTTGTGTGGTGATAAGCAGTAAACTTGTTTTCCACCTTGAGTTTAGAAATCACTCCCATCGGGTCATAAGACCAAGTGAAACTAAGACCAAACTTCATTTCCTTTAATAACCTCTCTACCTCTTCTCCTGCTGCTCTAGTGTTGCAGATGAATGGACCAACTTGAACTTTCAGTTTGAATTGTGATTTCTTCTTTGCAGCCACAAAGTGTACTTCATCTGCATTTAACCTCTGCCTAATATAGTCCAATGCAAAGATTCTAATAGGGAGGTACTTGGGAAGTTTGTAGGGTGGAAGCTCACAACCATAAACCCTGATTTCTGTGTAGTTTTGGTAAAGATACCAATCTCCTGTTGTGGCTTGGTCGACTAGCTGCAATACTTTGACAATCTCATCACTGATTCTTGGTACTGGAGTGTTGCTCATAAGACTGATAGATGGATGAATAAACAATTCTATGAACTGTTTATATGTAAATTCTTCTTTCTCCTTCATTCCCATTGAAGTCCAAAATATCCCTGATTACTGGTTTCCTTCCTCATTTAGCTTGTGTGAGGTAAATGGAAAATTTTCTCCCTGAAAATATATAAAAAGGTATACAAGTACTGAAGCATACTTGAATACTTCTTTAGTATTAAACTGGACAAATTTCTCGTGTATGGCTTCAACTAGGAATTGGTTGAAATTATAAATAACAGTGGGTTTGGAATCAACAAAAAAGATAGACAAGAAACCTAAGATGGCATCATTAACATATTGATCATAGTTACAACCAAGAAGATAGGACAAAATAGTGGTAATTTGCTTGGTTTTATCACGGAACATGGATGAGTCATAAGGAGGGTTTCTTTTAGGCAGAGGACTATGAATAACTAGGAAAAGTTCAAGAGTTTGGGATCTTTTAGTAAAATCTAGTTTCTGATAGGCTTCTATCAGGCTTTCATGGGAAAAAAGGATGGGTTGGTGCAATAGTAGGGGCCTGCAACATCTTTTCAATGGACTCAGCATTGATTAAACAAAGGATTTCTCTCATGGGTGAAATGATTGCTCTTTAGCTGGGATCATAGGGTTCATGGCATTTCTTGACAAATTCAGGTGCTCTGTGTATCTAAGGGAAAATGTAGTGAGGAAGGTGGGAGTCCCAAAGTGCTATTTCATCTGTTTGATCAATTAATTGATCTTCCATCCAGCAGTAAATTTCATATAGATCAAATTGAGAAGAAGTCTCAATGATTTTCCAATCACTGTCAACTAGGGGGGTATCATGGAAGCCAACATGTGGATGTACAAGAGGATTTGGGATTTCTGCAACTTATTTTCCCTTAGGAGGCATTTTATCAAATGAATTTGCAGACTGAAAATGATAGAAATGGAAAAATCAGTCTGAAACGGAGTGATCACTATTGGGCTAATTTATTGACTAAATTAACACAAGTATTTAATTATCAATCCGGGTTTGTAAAACTTGGAGGCAAATCCACTGTATATGGACATCAGATATAATCAAGTTTAGAAGATAAAATTTGAAGATTTAAAGAAGTACATATTACAAATATAAACCTATTTTAACAATTTCTAATTCATTTATGTAATATATGAGGGAAGAGGCTCCTAACTTAGGAGAACCAGGTTGTCCTTCCCTACAATACTACTTTCATGAAGATAAATCTAAGAGCACTAATTAACAATGGTTTATGATGCAGAAGATGTAAAAGAAGAGGCTCCTAACTAAGAAGGTCCAAATTTTCCTTCTTCACAATCCTACTATATCACAATCACCATTGCTTCAAACCAGAAATGCATAAATAACTTCAAATGAGAAATGGAGAATGAAATTCAGTTTTAGTTCAAGATCAAATAGAAGGAGAATTTAACTTAAATTCTTGTGTGTCCCTTCATATGTAGATTAGAATTAAACCAATATTCATTCAGCAATCATCACACATCTAAATACATTTGAAACAAAAACTAGTCTATGAAAACTACGAAAATTGAACCAAGAAGTGTACTTAGCTTGGTGTGGGGGCCCTCCACCCTTGCCTTGCACACTTGAAGAAATCTCAGCTACAACAACTTCAGTAGATCAACCAAGCATGAACAACAAATTGGAATGAAACAAGTTCTTCAAATTAGCTCCCAACTCCAATTATACAAAAGTTACATACAAATTCCATTCCAAAAGCCATCAAAGTCTTGGCTTTAAATAGAGGTTTAATGAAACAAACTGATCTATATTATCTCTAACACTCATATCTACTCATATCCACCTATCTAAGTCGAACTCATCCAATTCATCCCAAGAAATATGGTCAATCCCATAAAATCTCAAAACTGCCCTATTTCCTAGGGATTTTCTAGTGACTAGTCATGTTTGACCAGCCTTGACCGGGCCTAATAAAGCTTGTTCTGGCCGAACCAAGTGGAGTTAGCTTAGTCCTAGTTCCCAAGCTGTCCATCCATGCATCAAACTCGAGCCCAAGTGTCCTGCAAACATGTCATCCACATAGCTATTACGGGAATTTCTGATTCAGTCCAAAATTGCACTTGAAACTCAATTTTCATAAAAACTTCTAGAAATTGAAAAATTAAAATTAAACACCTGAATATGCATAAAATACATCAAAATGAGATGGATGTGATGGAAAATGGATGGAAAATATAAAGATTAAGTAGGTTTCCCTAAGCAAAAATAGACCAAAACTGAGGGCCAACATCTCCCCCTTGCTGATCTTCAAGCATGTCCTCATGCTTGCTTCTGCCTTTTGACCTTTTACTTCTCTATGCTGACTGATCTGCTGATGTACCTGTGGCTCTGTCCTTTGAAGATGAAGCTTTCTCTTGATCTACCTGTAAAATGATATCTATGCCTTCATGTACTTCTTCTCTTTTCTTGTGGATGACTTTCTTTACCAATATATCATTCTGGATGAGCAGCTTCAGACGACAAATAAAACTTGAATTTTGCAATACATTCCGACACAGGATTCATGTCCCTCTCAAATCAACAATTTTACTCAAAGGATCCAATATCCAGTTTCTCTTACATCTTATTAAAAGAAGCAAAATTTTTTATGTCTAGGCTTTCACTTTCAATTTAGCCACTGGTTTACCCATGCAATCGACAAAATATGGGTCAAAAGAACCATAAAAATATCTCAAATAGAAATGAATTTGAGAAAATTGTTCTCATGGAGTCTAATTAGGCTCGTTCTAAAGAAAACCCATGTTTTCATTTTTCAAATTTCATGTTATTTTACTCAGAAAAAGCCATGAAAAATAGTAGCTTCTCAAAATTGAAATGCATTCCTGAGATTGAATGATTATTCAATTTGAAATCAATTTTTTCTCTTCAAATTTTTCTTCAGTATCCTGCTTACCTTTTTACTAATGCCCTTGATAAAGAGATGAGACCAATCCTCAAAAATATGAAGTTACTGCTTCCGCAAACACAAAGCTTTGATATAAAAAGATTATAAAAACATAATAAACATGTTTTTATTAATCTATTTCTTTTATTCTATCCTCTGTTTCATCAATTTTTTTTTAAACTCCTTTGTCTCTGTCTTTGCAGCATCTCTGCTCTGTTCATGCAAACAAAATATCCATCTTTATACACTTCTTCTGAAGCTCTGTTTTGAGAAAAATGTGCCCAACGTGTCAGGAAAAAAATGATATAAAAGTTGCGCTCATTATGCTTAGAAAATGCTCACTGTGTATATAACAGAACTCTCATATTTCCCAAGGACCAATATCAAACACTACATCAACATATGATAGTTAATGTAACTTTGGCTCTGCGTATTCAAATGTAAACCCAAATCTTCAAACACGAGCGCACACTTTGTTTTTAAAGACCCATTCCTTCATGCATCAAACTGAAACTCGATTTTTTATCATACTCTTTGTCCTCATGTACAGGTGTAGCTTTTAGGCTTGGCATGCTTTCAAAACTTTCTCATTTATTATTTCAACACGCAGTCAACTAGAACAAACACCCTGTTCGTGGAAAATCTGATCTGTGAAGACACCCTGGCCAAGATTTGTTTTGATTTTTCTATCCTACGTTAACAAATCACATGTTAACCTGAAGCTACTTCCTCGTGCATGCAAGCAAACTCATTGTGTAATTAATCTGCAGCCATGTCACCGTTTATTGATTGTGCAATTAAGCCCACTGCATGTGCATTTAAGCTCACTGTATAAACACTTCTTTTTATTAGCAGACTTGGCGATTTCATGGAATATCGAAATCGATTTACCAGATTGTTGTTGAAGTGTCGTGATCCCCTTGATTCGTGGCCCAATTAGCTGCATTTCATATCATTTCTCCCTATTAAACACGCTTATTTGTTGACTGGTGGCATAAAGGAATTTTAAATAAATGACAGACAATTCTGAACAAAGACTTCGGCAATCATGATCCCGACTTTACCTCTGCGATCTTCTTCAAAATAGAAGGAAATCAAATCTAGTCTTATCTGATTTGTTTCCACGAGATTTTGGGCAACCAACGGCGCTATTTACCCACTTATCTCTGCATAGACTCAGCTATTTTTACTTACCTCCTCTGTCA
The DNA here is from genome assembly GCA_031772625.1 of Pinus tabuliformis. NCBI lineage: Eukaryota > Viridiplantae > Streptophyta > Pinopsida > Pinales > Pinaceae > Pinus > Pinus tabuliformis. The sequence goes on from CM062804.1 coordinate 750,693,712, forward strand.
AAACGTTTTTAACGCTTTTAATCCTTTGGCTGCTATTCTCCTGAGCTTTCAAGGGCTGTGATGGAAAAAATTCATGATTCTGAGCTGCAACAATGGTAGAGCTCTTCTTTGCTGAACGTACAGGGCTCATTTCAAAACGTTTTTACCTATTGACTGTGGTTGTAGCTCTTGTTAAAAACGCATAGGGTTTTTTTTACCAAAACGTTTGACTGTTTTCTTATTACCTTTGTTGTGCTCTGACTGGAATGCAACATGGTTTTTTTCTCTGTTTTTTTTAGAACGTTTTGACCCATTTCCTTGTGACTGATATGCCGTGCATATATCCATCGAATTGCTGAATGGAACTGTGTTTAATTATGTTCATTGTGTTGTTGACACCATCCGGCATTCATACTTGATATCTTCCACGGTTCAGAGTCTCACAATTTTTACTATGGATATCCTTCTACAGTCTAGAGTATCCTCTACAGCACTGCGCCACAACTCACATCGTTTCATAACTGCGTAATTTTTTAAGTTTCAGAACTGTAGACTTCTCTTTGAAAATTTGACCGTTTTGCTGTTGATGCTGCTGTAATTTAAAAATTTGTTTCAGAAGGCCGTAACTCATTCTATTGGATGCCCATAAACGTGGCTAATATTTTATGCAATCCTTCACATGCATTCTTTTATTTTCTTTCAAGAACATGGGTAAATGTTTCAAATGCAAACTATTATTCTTTCAATAGAATAATGCACATTATTTTAACCATGATGCACATTATTTGCATGGAGCCCTCTGGATTTTGATACTATGTATCTCACTTCATTATGAAACCTTCAAGAGTCATGCTCTCACTTGCCATCGTATTGCATTTTCTATGATAACCTCAATACATAAATCATTTCGATTTGTTTGATTTGATTATTTCTCAAAATGCACCTATTCCATATGTATTGCAATATATCTCCTTAATTTTAAAATGACCATTTTTAGGTCATGTTTTAAAATTGTTTCAAGAAGGCTAATGCTTGCTTTGTTTGTGCAGGTTCAACCTATTAAATTCTCACTTTGATCCTTTTTGCTTAGAAGAAAAATACTTAGGGTTAGGGTTTTGAAATGAATATGGAATGTAGAAAATAAATATAGGTAAATAGAGAATGATATTTAGGGTTATGAAATGTTAGGGTTATGGAATGAATGTACATATGTACATTGGATTAGGTATAGGGTAAATGTAGAATGTAAATGTAGGATGGACATAGGCTAATGGGTATAGAATGAGGAAAATGTGATGAATATAAAATATGCATTCAGGTATTAAATCAATTTCAACAAAGTCTAAAAATTTCTACAAAAATTTGAATTTACAAGAGCAAGAGAACTTACTATACTTGTACTTCCTTGTAGTATTGGATGAATGTTGTTGTTCTTTAACAATATTGGATGAAGTTGTCGTGATCAAATATCATAGATAGATAGAAACATAGAGCTTATTTATGCTTCATGTTCTAGCATCCTTCATTGATTCTGGTCCATTGCTTGTTGATGTCGTTCAGGTCCCTCTGCAATTGATTCTTAATAACTCAGGTCCCTTCTGTCATGTACATTTTTATGCAATATATACATGTTTTTGCTAACATTTCAGGTCCCTCTGCAATTGATTTCAAAAATATTTCAGGTCCCAACTGCCAACAATACAAGTTTCGTCATCAATTCAGCTGCACAACTAAGTTTATTTTTGCGAATCTTCCCCCCCTGGTGACGGTAAGACTTGTCCTCAAGTCTTATTTATTTTGGAGGATGATTCCTGCAAACTTAAACTGAAGAAATGGTAAAACAAAATAGAGAATTCATATTGGCCAAGCAAGTTGGTTTTCCAATATGAATTCGAGTTTGTATTGTGCCACTTTCGTGGATTTTCACAACCAAACTCCTTTATTATTTTTGACCTTTTTCTATTTTTTTTTTCTGAATGGAGGTGGGGTGTAATGGAGTAGGGAAGTATGAAAGCTTATGAAAATAGGTTATATTGAAGTCATGATGTAGTAGTAAGTCTGGACTTCAACATGCATGGTCGTGGAGCTTAACATACGGTATGGATGATGAACAATATGAATTCAAATCATGAACAAATGATGATGATCAAATCATGAACAATATGAATTCAATATGAAAGGCTTCTTTGAAGATTGATGTGACTTGACATAGTACTGAACTTGACTGCTTCTTCTAATGATTGTCTTCATGTCTTTTTGCCTTGATCTCGATCATGTTGTAGGGTTTGGTGGTGTTGTTGGTCAACATTGAAGAGCAAGCTTCAAGAGTTGGAGTTCCATCGAATGAACTCAACATCAAGTGAATTTTCACTTTGCTTTGACTTGAACATTTGTATTCATATTCTGGAATATGAATTTGACTTTTGAAAATTACTTCATCCATGGAGTTCACTCCTTCATTCTTCCTATGACCTGCAAAAACATAACACTTGCCTGCAATACAACATTAGATGATGGAGGAAGAGAGGTGTACAGTCTCTCTTCTTCCAATATATATGTAAATCATTACAAGCATTGCTTAGAAAACAAGTCCAAATATGATAGACAAACATAATGCATTTATTTACCCCTTTGAGGAATGGTGGCCAGCTTAGACCTCCTAGCGGTATTTTGTTTACAATATATTCGTTTGATATCCTATTAGAGTGATTCCAAAGCCAAGTTGAAGTGAATTCAGATGGATACCTCCTGTATAAATAGGTTTTCAAAATTATTTAAAATGATATGGTAAAAATTATAAGGAGTGCCATGTTTGATAGAGCTTCTTCTGAATTTGTAACTAGACCAACAGTCACTATTTGAAGCGTAACTTCTTCGATAAATATCAAATCAATGTAATTCCACTTGGAGATTAAAGTATATTCATTTTTGTATTTCCAGTAGAAACAGGTTTTAAAAATTCTTAGGCTTGATATCACAAAAGTGGTGATGAACAGGCCTAGGAGGCAGAGTTTTACTATACTGTTTTGAAGACATGCAGTCACTAAATGTGGCATAAATTTTTCATTTCACCTCCAAATGGGATGATTCAAATTGTGTATTAAACTAGACTTGAATATATATCTCCCATATAAACAGGTTTTGAAAAGAATATGATTTGGTATTTCAAATATTCCAATGAACAGTCAAGACCTAGAATTGTCACCTTGCAGATTTTTCGACAAGCAGTTAGTATTTCAAGAATAACTTTTTCATATGATACCCGATTGAAGTGATTCAAATTGATTTGGAAACTAGATTCCAAGGGATATCTTCCCTATGAATTTCAGATAAAAATGTTTCCATTAGACACTTCAAATATAGGTTGTACTAACTCTGTCCTCAACATTTCACTTGAGACCTAGTTTTGATTTTGATCACATTTTTATTTGTGATATAAATTGAGAATTTCAAAATGGATTCCAAAACTAGATTTCAAGAGATATGTAAAATAAACCATGATTTCAAAATGATCCTATATGACTACCCAAAATAGGCTTGTTCTTACTGCATTTTGCCATGTAGTCCTTTCAAATGTATATTGAACAATGATTTGAAGAAATAGTTTAAAACAAATTTATTATGGAAGTCTTATTGTGAATTCATTCTACTTGTTTATTTATTCTATTCTATCATATTCTATTTTAGAAAACTAATTCATTCTCTCAAGTATAAGAGAATTTCCAGTGCATCCATTTTCGTAACAAGATCATAAGTAAACTCATATCCAAATTTGAAAAATATACTTTAATGAAATTTTGGACATGAAAATTTATCTGATCATAATGATTTGATGAGAAAGAATGTTGAAGAATGGAGTAGTGTTGTAACCTATTCTTTAACATCATCTTGTCGTTGAAAATGGATTTTGTAGTTTTTTTTTTTTGATTTTATGTTTTTGTTGGGGGGTTTTGTTTTGGAAACCTAATTTTAGGATCTCTATTTCTAGGCATAAGAAATAGAACTAAGAGAAATGTATACTAGGTAAAAAAAATTAGTGTTTTTGTTTATCTTCTATTTGACTACGCTGATAATTACCTCCCCGGCAACAGCGCCAAAATGTTGGGCTAATTTATTGACTAAATTAACACAAGTATTTAATTATCAATCCGAGTTTGTAAAACTTGGAGGCAAATCCACTGTATATGGACATCAGATATAATCAAGTTTAGAAGATAAAATTTGAAGATTTAAAGAAGTACATATTACAAATATAAACCTATTTTAACAATTTCTAATTCATTTATGTAATATATGAGGGAAGAGGCTCCTAACTTAGGAGAACCAGGTTGTCTTTCCCTACAATACTAATTTCATGAAGATAAATCTAAGAGCACTAATTAGCAATGGTTTATAATGCAGAAGATGTAAAAGAAGAGGCTCCTAACTAAGAAGGTCCAAATTTTCCTTCTTCACAATCCTACTATATCACAATCACCATTGCTTCAAACCAGAAATGCATAAATAACTTCAAATGAGAAATGGAGAATGAAATTCAGTTTTAGTTCAAGATCAAATAGGAGAATTTAACTTAAATTCTTGTGTGTCCCTTCATATGTAGATTAGAATTAAACCAATATTCATTCAACAATCATCACACATCTAAATACATTTTAAACAAAACCTAGTCTATGAAAACTACGAAAATTGAACCAAGAAGTGTACTTAGCTTGGTGTGGGGGCCCTCCACTCTTGCCTTGCACACTTGAAGAAATCTCAGCTACAACAACTTCAGTAGATCAACCAAGCATGAACAACAAATTGGAATAAAACAAGTTCTTCAAATTAGCTCCCAACTTCAATTATACAAAAGTTACATACAAATTCCATTCCAAAAGCCATCAAAGTCTTGGCCTTAAATAGAGGTTTAATGAAACAAACTGATCTATATTATCTCTAACACTCATATCTACTCATATCCACCTATCTAAGTCGAACTCATCCAATTCATCCCAAGAAATATGGTCAATCCCATAAAATCTCAAAACTGCCCTATTTCCTAGGGATTTTTTGGTGACTAGTCATGTTTGACCAGCCTTGACCGGGCCTAATAAAGCTTGTTCTGGCCGAACCAAGTGGAGTTAGCTTAGTCCTAGTTCCCAAGTTGTCCATACATGCATCAAACTCGAGCCCAAGTGTCCTGCAAACATGTCATCCACATAGCTATTACGGGAATTTCTGATTCAGTCCAAAATTGCACTTGAAACTCAATTTTCATAAAAACTTCTAGAAATTGAAAAATTAAAATTAAACACCTAAATATGCATAAAATACATCAAAATGAGATGGATGTGATGGAAAATGGATGGAAAATATAAAGATTAATTAGGTTTCCCTAAGCAAAAATAGACCAAAACTGAGGGCCAACAATCACAGTAAAAACAATATGACTTGAAAAAGAGACAAGTGGACCTGGATGTTGGCTTTCTTCTAAACATGAAAAAATAATTGCTTAATTGTCGAACCATCGTTGAGTTGTAAGGAGGCAATCTTGAATGATCAATTTAGTTACGAAAATGCACTGTGTAACTGTTTTCATGAAGGAACAAGGCTTATAATGGAGAAATTGGAGCAGGGCTATTGAATGAATGGTTAAATCTTCAATAATTATCCAACAGGATTAATTAATGTGTCTTTGGGACATAAATTCGTGGGAGTTATCAATTGAATGAATAATGGATAAGCCACAGTTGATTGGATGGAAGAAGTGACATGGAGAAGACGTGGACATTGACATGGAGCAGCGGTGAATGGTCACACGTAAACCACGTTCGGGAGCAACTTGAGGTGGTAATTTTTGTCGAGATTTTAAGTCCCGAAAGACTAAAATGAGGAAAAGATGGTTTAAGAAGGCGGTTTCGAAAACTACCCATTTCGGACCCACCCCCCGCGAGCCCCCGCTGATAAAGTTCGGACATCAAATGAGGGCCGAGGAGGGATGTGGTCCATCGGATCTTGGGGGAACATGCGAGATGAAAGGTAAGGTGGAAGAGATTTAACATGTGATGCGGAAGTGATGGTGGGCTCACGATTTTATGGCGGATATGGCAATTTTGGGTAATGGGGGAATAAATGAATGAAGTTAGGATATCTACCAAATAGCATTTGTGCTTAGAATTTATAGTTAGTTTAAAATCCACCATCGTATGCACACATTGTTATAGACATTTTTGGACCCTGCAACCCCAAACATGAAATGTCCATAAAACAAGGGCTCCTAAGTCCCTAAAAGTGTTGTTCTAACCCCTAAAGGAACAAGGTCAACAGATTACCGCTTCTCCCAGAAGTTCTCCATGAGAAACTGCTCAGAATTGGTCAAAACAGGATCATTGCAGCTGCTCCACTGGCTAAGTGCGTTGCATCTCACCTAAATACACTGTGAGGGTGCATTGCAATTCAAAAGTCCCTTCTGTCAGGTGCGATGGGCGAGAAATGACAAATTGCAGTGTCATTCCGCGAGGTGGAGAGGCAATGGAAGCTTCCAGAATCTTCTCCTGTGACACTTGCCTCACTGAATTCGACCAAGGATGAGTAAGAGGCCTTCAGTCTCCAAGTGGAAGCAAGAACTATCAGAGAGATGACACTAATCAAATCACAAGCTGACTCATCCCCCTTACAGATATCTATATATGGATCCCTCATCCCAGAGATCCAGAGGCTGGAATTTTGCATATTGTAAGGAATTGCTGTTGGTTTCTAGAGACAAACATCAGATTGTTGGGTGATCTAAGCTTTGTTTGAGGTGAAGAGGGGCTTCTTTGCTGGGAGGTTGATGCTGGGTCGGAACAACTAGTTGTAACTCCTCCTGGATCTTTTCTTGTTTATCAATAAAAGCTATTTGAGTTTTCCTCCATGCTTTTGTATCATTGATGCTTGTTACATTTGTATGGTCAATTTACATCTGATCCTAGGTTGTTTATGAATATAGATCCATGTCTTTGTATAGTGCTATGCTTCTATGATCTTACAGGTACTTTGTGAAGCTGGGCATGCAAGGGAGCAGGTAGCTGGGGACTATCAAAGAAGAGAGGGATCGAATCAAAGGATTAACGCAAGACAGAGGTTGGTCTTTCTATTCCTCTCTATCTATAATTCATAAAGGAAAAACATAAGTAGCTTTTCTCTGTTTGATTCTAAGGCAGCTGTCACACCTTAGTGGGATAGAGCAGTTCTAAATAGACACTTTTCCCTGTAACAAAATGGCGACTCCATTGGGGAGCTAATTAGTTTGTTTGTTTATCATTCTTTGTTGTTTGTTTCATAAACTTATAAGTAGCATTCGAACTGCATTTGCCATAACAAATGCAAAGTAGATAGCTGCTACTTCAATCCATCTATTGGATCTGTTTATGATTTAAACAACTGATTCACAAACTATCTGATTGCCCTTGTGATAGCTCTTAGATCCTCCTTAGATCTACCCCTGATTGTTGAATTACTGATTGCTCTTTACTCGGCCAAAACCCAAGAACTGAACTGCAAACTGTGACCCGGAACCCGAACAGAGTCTCGTTTCTGGCCCAGCGCAGGTACTGTTCAGAGATTCTGAATTTCAGCGCACTTCCCGAGTGGGCAACCTGTGCTGCATTTTAGATTCTCTGTGTTACAGGTGTGCTGATCAGACTAGCTCTGTGCAGTTGTGGTTTCTGTGGATCATTCTTTCCAGTTCTATTCCTGAATTTTGCTGCCTATGATCAGTATATGTCTGTTTGAAACCCCTTTTCCTTGTTGTTATTCCGCCTCCTTTGTACAAAATAACTGTAGATGTTTTTGTGTGTTTGTTGAGTCATTTACAGTTCTCCTTTGCAAAAGTAGCATAATCGTACTGTCGCTCTTTGATTTGAATCTGTCGCAAGTGTCGATTTCGATCGTAGGAGAAAGTTTGATTGCTGTTGATGGTCGATTATCCTGTTACTATTGCCTTTGGTCTGAATTTGTAATTTTCTAGTGTCAAAAACAAGTATTCATTTCAAAATCGTAAGGTGTCGTAATCATCTCCATTTTTTATTTCGAAAAGAAGCTTGTTTATATTTGTCGCTTGAAAAGAAATTCAGATTTGTACATCAACTTTCTTTTTAGCATCCATATACTAAGAAAGTCGAAAACAAATACATGCATGTTTATTTGCATATAGACAGTCTGTTTGGCTTGATTTAGGAAAGTGCATTTACAGTGTGCTCTTTGCTCTTTGTGAAAAGATTTTGTCTTTCTTTTCCCTAGTAGCTAGGATTTTCATTGCACAAAAGAGATAAAAAGTTTGTTTATCATCTTTAGATTGCATTTTAGGAATTACATCTACATATCGTGGTGAACCCGAAAGGCAAACTTCATAAACAAGATCAACTTAAAATGAATTCAATGAATCTAACAACACTTTGGAACTTAACGCACAACATTTAGAGGTCTAGGCTAGATACGTATTCCGGCGTCGTAAAGCCTAGTAACTGTTGTTCTCACTGATGGTTGGGTGATTCCTCCACTTTGAGACGATAAGTGCCAGTACGGACTTGTGCTCCCACGTACCGTCGAGTATATTTTGGGAGACCCCTATAGGCTTAAATCCTTTATCCATAGGAAGCCGTGTCTGCAGCCCTATCAATCGCAATGCACTGAACACAACATTCGGGAAGATTGACTGCCGTACCGTAAAAAGTATTCTGTAGTTTTGCGATTGGTTTGGTACTCCCTCTACCTAGATTTCCAGAGCAGTCCCTTTCGTTCCTTTTTAGACTCCTTAACAGAAAAGGTCCATCTGAGCACTTGTCACTTCAGGCTCATTAAAAATCGAAGGCGACTAGAGTCATCTTTTGTTTTTTCTCGACTCTTAAAAACTGAAAAAACAAGTTGTGTCAAAGTGTCTAAAATTTATTTTAAACGGAATATTCATTACCCCTTTCCTACGTTGATCTTGGGTTGAGAAAATGGAGTCCACCAACCAAGGAATTCCCCTTGGAGGAAATCCTAGTCCCTTCTCCTCTTGGGGAGATGTTGGTGTGCCCCATATGGCCACATTGTCGCTTACAGGACTGACAATTGGTTTGCCTGTATGGCTCTTCTCAACCTCTGTCGTTCAGAACACCACTGTTCCTAAACAATTGAATCAACAATTAGACGAGTCCAGAGTTACCCACCAACCTTCTACTTCCTCTAATTCTTCCTCTCCTCCTTCCTCTTCGCTTGATGGGGCTGGTAAAGCCAAAAGTCAAGTACCTAAGGAGAAGAAGGAAAAGAAGAAGAAAGAGAAGAAGAAGAAGGAGCCAAAAGCGAATGGGGGCAAACGAGTGTCGTCTAACGAAAATCCACACACTGCACCGACCAGGCCTAAATCGCCATGTGTCATTTGCAAAGGAGACCACTATCACAGAGATTGTCCTTGCATCCCTCGGATCTTAAGGGACTGGTCTCCCCATTTGCACAACCCGGTGTCGTCAACCTCTGATGATCATGTTGAAAACACACCATCAACTAGTGAAAGTGAAGCCACAGGACAAAAAGGAAAATATAGATTTCCTTGTAAACTGTACGAAGGCAATCACGCCGTCCACCGTTGTCCCTTCTTAGACGAGGCTAAAAGAGTTTTGGACGATCGTCCGGTTTCACCGTTACAACTTCCTCCTGGATATAAAAAACTCTTGCCGAGTCCGTCACCAGTTGAAAATCCGGTTGGCCCGCTTAGGTGGTCGGCTGAAGCATCTATCATTGAAGATAAACCATTTGAATCCATACCAAACGAAAGTAAAAAGGTCAAGGCGGCAGTTGACCCGGTCTTGCCTTCGGAGGTTCCATCTTCATATGATACAGTCACTGAAGAGAACAAGGATGACACCGTCCAAATTCTTTTCATAAGCACAGACTCCAACGAACATGGGGGCAATTTACCCGTTCCTTTACCGCAGGAAGGAAGTTCGTCAGAGTCGTACCCGGCTGTCTATTCGGTCCCACCTCCAAGCAACCTAGTTGTCTCCTTCGACTGGAATCAACTAGGTAGACCCCGTTTACCAGCTAGTATACCATTCCGAATTATTGTTCAAATATATAGAATGGTTATGGCTGGTACCATCATAGATGAGGGGGCTTCTGTGAGTATCCTTTCCTCAACTGCTTGGAAAGCGCTTGGTTCGCCATCGCTTTTGCCTGAGATGAGAAATCTGACAGGCTTTGATAAAGGAACCAGTCGACCGTTAGGGATCCTTCCCGATGTGCCCATAACATTGAGAGGGAAAACCGTTCACATGAACGTAATGGTAGTTCAAGGACCCCTAGATTACAATCTACTCCTTAGATGAGACTATATTTATTGCATGAGAGCCATTGTCTCGTCACTCTTTAGAGTGATGTGTTTTCCGCACGAAGGAAGAGTGGTCAAGCTCGTAGACTAGCTTTCATTTCCCGGATCACACATAGCAAATAGTCATATACCATCCCTAAATGGTCTTTTCACGCAAGAAATGTCTCAATCTCCAGTCCGTCCACCCGATAAGCGCGAGTGATTCGAGAGGACATGACTGAAACCCAGGGGGCATGCACCCTGGTCTGCTTCGGCAGGAAAACTTCGGGTATAGGGTAGGTTTCCACGAGAGAATATGACTAGTCTGTACCCCAATCCGTGATTGGAAGAGGGGGTTATTCTAGAACAAGATTCTCTTGTCAAAGTTATGTGAGTGGAGTAGCCTCCTTCACTCACCTTTGTCTATTTCGGTAGACATTGCCGAGGAAGTGTTTTTTTTGCGCTGTGAATAGAACAATCTTTGGGTAACCTGGAAGAGGTAGGCCTTTCTCGGTAAAACAAATGTTTTAATGGACTAAAGAAGGGGTAACCTTGAAACTCTGTTTTATACCTGGGGGCATGCAAACCTTTTGGAGTGCAAGCGAAGAGCGATCATTTATCTGTTTTTTGGATTGGTCGTTTCCTAACTTGCATAAAGAAAGGATGTGAGGCAAAACTCTAAAAGTTTTCGTTTTATATGAGACATTCTTATCACACGACTGGATTAATCGAGCAGTTTTAGCACATAGTTCAAGCTCGTTAAAAAATAAACATAAGACATGAGCAAATGTTTCCACCCGCGTTTAAGCTCGTTAAAAAATGAACTATTCCCTGGTAAATAACCATCGTGAATGTAGTACTTCAGCCATTAAAGCCTTGGTCGTGTTTGCACCATCACCTCCACTTTTTCATTGGCCGATCATTCACCTCCATTTGATTGTTTACCCATTTTGAGGAACAGTTGCGAAGAGTGATTTCACTAGCCATCCTTGTGACACTGCCGTGATTGGAAACTTCCAAACCTTACCTGGAATCAGTTGCTACCCATTTTATCACTCGTTCCTCAAAAGACGAGTCTCCTTTAAGCTCTTTTCAACTGACTCGTAAGATATGAAAAGATTGCCGAGCCATTGGCCTCTCCAGCTCGTTAAAGGGACAACAAGTGCTATCCCTCCTCTAGATTTTAATCTTTTTGGACCTGAGGGATTATTACACAAAAAGATCGAGCGCTTGTTTTGTTCGGCTCATTAAAAGTATCGAAAATTCATCCCTTCTATATTGTTTTATACTTTTTCTGACTTAAGGGATTAGATGACGAAAAAGGAATTTTGGAGTTACCTTTACGTTCCTTTTCAGACTCTCTAAAGTTGAAAAGGACCGAGTTATCTTTGTCATTAAACTCGTTAAAAACATTAATAGTGACAAACTTGTCTATAGACGAGAACGAGTTTCACTATCGCTAGGCTCGTTAAAACGTAGCGATGGGTTTGCCCGAAGGGAAAATTATAGAACAATCATATGTTATCCTCCTCAAGCTTGACAAAAATAAAGAGGTACTGGTCAACAATGACTGGGGAAAATTGGGAAGAAAACTCAAAGAAACTTTGTTGGTAGCAAGTCGCTCTTGAACATGACACTTCCACTCCGTGTCCGAGTTTGGTTGGGTTGTTTCATTCACCGGTCACATCACCATGGTCACACCATACCATCCACATTTGGGGTTAATGCTACCGATCCATCACATTAGTGTCGCCGATATGTTCAAGAGAATTCATTCAGTGAATTCACCTGTGTCTCACCCACTACCATACATTATACTCCATTCTTTCATGACCGCCACCCTGAACCTTATATCACCAGATCATTTTCACCTCCATTAAAATCATTTGCTCCGTTCTGTGTCATTGATGTGGGATTCATTAAGGCCCTCCTGTGACGGATCACTTCTTGTCAACATCAGCTCATTATCCAAAAAGTTGATCTAGGAACACCCCATTCAGTACTTTGAAACTTGCATGCCTCAATGGCAAGTTTGCAAGTTTCTCACTTCCGTCGACAGGTTTACATCAATGGCCTTCGACCGAAAGATTTTGCGTGGTGTTCGACGCCAAGTCCTTTATTCACACCACGTGAATTGTACTGCAGTACCTTGAGGGTCATTATCATTATCAGTGATTCCTCTCGCGCTTGTTAACAGTTTACATCATTGACTGGTAATCAAGCGATTTCTTTCCATGTTCGACTTCAGAACATTTCTCACATGGATCGACTTGTACTTCGAGTAAAGATCGAACGAGATTGAAGACCCCGGATCTAGTTTCATCCATCTGGGTTGCGATATATATTCAGGGAAAATAAAGACATTAAATGTACATCATTGCTGCACAGATAATCATCCACTCAAAAGGATGATGGCTCTACCAGAATCATCAGTCTACACTCAGACGATTGTCTGTCCTATGTACATGAAAATGAATTTATAAAGCTGAGCATGGGAATGCCCGCCTCAGCTAGATCATGAAAATAGTATGAAGATAATATATTGTATTGTATCTTATTACAGGTCTCCTCCCAGCATTGAAAGAACTTCGGATCCTCATAATAAAGCATTTCACCCGACACCAAAAGGTTAATGGCCTCATACTTTAGGGGGCAACTGTTATAGACATTTTTGGACCCTGCAACCCCAAACATGAAATGTCCATAAAACAAGGGTTCCTAAGTCCCTAAAAGTGTTGTTCTAACCCCTAAAGGAACAAGGTCAACAGATTACAGCTTCTCCCAGAAGTTCTCCATGAGAAACTGCTCAGAATTGGTCAAAACAGGATCATTGCAGCTGCTCCACTGGCTAAGTGCGTTGCATCTCACCTAAATACACTGTGAGGGTGCGTTGCATTTCAAAAGTCCCTTCTGTGGGGTATGATGGGCGAGAAATGACAAAAGTGTCATTCCGCGAGGTGGAGAGGCAATGGAAGCTTCCAGAATCTTCTCCTGTGACACTTGCCTCACTGAATTCGACCAAGGATGAGTAAGAGGCCTTCAGTCTCCAAGTGGAAGCAAGAACTATCAGAGAGAAGACACTAATCAAATCACAAGCTGACTCATCCCCCTTACGTATATCTATATATGGATCCCTCATCCCAGAGATCCAGAGGCTGGAATTTTGCATATTGTAAGGAATTGTTGTTGGTTTCTAGAGACAAACATCAGATTGTTGGGTGATCTAAGCTTTGTTTGAGGTGAAGAGGGGCTTCTTTGCTGGGAGGTTGATGCTGGGTCGGAACAACCGGTTGTAACTCCTCCTGGATCTTTTCTTGTTTATCAATAAAAGCTATTTGAGTTTTCCTCCATGCTTTTGTATCATTGATGCTTGTTACATTTGTATGGTCAATTTACATCTGATCCTAGGTTTTTTATGAATATAGATCCATGTCTTTGTATAGTGCTATGCTTCTGTGATCTTACAGGTACTTTGTGAAGCTGGGCGTGCAAGGGAGCAGGTAGCTGGGGACTATCAAAGAAGAGAGGGATCGAATCAAAGGATTAGCGCAAGACAGAGGTTGGTCTTTCTATTCCTCTCTATCTATAATTCATAAAGGAAAAACATAAGTAGCTTTTCTCTGTTTGTTTCTAAGGCAGCTGTCACACCTTAGTGGGATAGAGCAGTTCTAAATAGACACTTTTCCCTGTAACACACATTATCCAATGTTACAACTTAGGACAAAATCCTATCATGCTCCAATTTCTCATATGTCTACCTACCCTTTATACTCCTAACATTTTCATTTTTTCATCCGAGTGCATTTAGGCTAGCAACTCAATATTTCCTTTTAATGACTAATCTATTCCTATCCCTTATTTCTTCCATTGGCTCAGATTAAACTGTTGAGCCAATTTTATTTTCTATATATTGACAAACAATTTAAATCAAATTAAATCATGATTAAACTGTACAATTGGATTGTATAAACTAGTGTGGCATCTAAACAATCGGCACACAACTTTTATTTGCAAAACTAAACTAGACTAAGAGTAGTGGCATTTGGATTTGTAACACTTTCAAAGTTTATTATTTTTTTCTTTTCTTTCTTGCCTAACATTTTATTTTTGCCTTCATTTTTTTAGGGCATCTATTCTAACATTTTATTTGATATGGACTTATTCATCGAATATCCCTAACGTTTTTTAAATTCAATATTCTTTTGCCCATATCCTAACTTAACATTTTTTGAAATATATTTTCATTTTTGGACTAATTTATATTAACTTACCAAACCAAAAAATGTTACAACAGGATGAAACAATAAAGGTCACTTCTACACGTCACTTCAACACAAGTAGCAATGATAATTGAAGCAAAGGATACTAGCGGTTTCAAATGTCCTCATGCATCAGAAAATTCCGATTCAAACAAGGAAACTTCAAGAAGAGAAGAAGAACATTAGCTATCCATTGTATCCTCCATGCCATCTCAAGGAGAATGACGAAAGGTGGAAAAAAAGAAATGGAGAAAAGTTTAACCTTTTCTCCTCAGGATTGAAATTTTGTATGAACTCATGATCATGAGTCATTGACTAGACGATGGAATGTTTTGAACCATCTGCAATATGTAATTTTGTTTTCACTAATAAAATTAGGATATTTCCTTGGGAAAAAAGTTATATATGAAGTTGACATAGTTGTATATAGTTAACATAGATCTTCAAATAATTTATTTAAAATATTTTTAAGAAATATAAGATTTAAACATCTTACAAACACATTTTTTTTACTTCTAATTACTTTACAACATATTCATTTTTTTTATTACTAGCATTTGCACCAGATGTTGCAAAGAAAATGCCGTAAGGCATAAAGTGCGGAAATCCATTATGCATGTAGTGTGTGCATTATTCAACAAGGTGGATCTCTCTAAATTTGTTGCAAACATTTATGTTGTTGCATTGCTAATTTATTTAGAATCTACTACTACCTCCTCTTCTTGGAATATTAAATTTCTTATCACCCCATGATGACAATCCCTCTAATTATTGGCATCACAATTTTTTCCACTTTAGTGGCTTTACCTTCAACCTAAAGAAACATGAATTTGAGTCACTCAATTAAAAAGAAATTGCTAAATTGCTATTTATCAGGTTTTGAGTAAAAACAATTAATAAATCATATTTACAACACTTTAGATATTTACAACCTTTTAAGTCTTGTATTTATAACTCATATTTATAACCCTTTAAAATGAAACTAACTATCTATATTTTTATTAATAATAAAAAGAATCTTCTTTATAAAACTGACACTCACATGCTACTCCTATATATTTATCTTATATTTAATATTCAATGTCCATCAATTGAATGACAAGATGAAAGCGCAGCTTAATTGTACATTTCTGAACTCCTTTGTGGGAATTCATGTCCCATTAATTTAATGGCAAATTGAAGTTTCAAATACAGTACACATTTTATACCAAATTCGAAGAGTTCATGAACAAAAAATAAGGTATCCTTACCATAATTAGGCAGTACTTACCAGCTGGAAAAGAAAATCATGTGACACTCCTTGGAAAGGATACACTTTATCAACAATAGGAAAAAACAAGACATTTGCAATGCTTGCGCAGATGGTGGCCTTTGGCAGATCATTTAATGTTTCTTCTTGCTGTAATCCCTCTGTCCTAGATTTCAAGCATATATGTGACAACATTTGATCTTGCAATTGTAGTGGCAGCCAATTCCTAAAAGAAAATCTTTAAGTTGCCTGAATTGTGTCCCTCTGCAATCAAAATGAAAGTCAAATCCTCATATGACGTAGCATTTTTGCATTGAAAAGAGAGAATATGTAGGCATAACTTTTCTATACACAAATCTATTAAAAATATATTCCTTACAAATTTCATGGTCCGGCTTGTGCCATGTACAATTAAATTTGTCATGTTTCCTATCATGTATGCAGTCAAACCCAAATTATATAACATGTAGACGATTTCAAATATCATTTCTCTAGTATTTTCAGCATGCGGGTCTCCATATCCAAAAATGGTCAGAATCGTAATGGAAAAATAGATTGCAGTAATATAGAGAATCCAAAGGCTTTGTTTCATAAAATATGGAAATGCAGCACCAATCCATGTCCTACTTGGATCATGATATCTAGCAGCAAGCAGATATGAAAGGCATCCAGCATAGTGAACTGCAAAATGAAATTATTGGTGTTAACTTACACAAACAAGCTTAAAACAGCATGTCCAGAAATAGTTGAGTCGGATATTCTTCTCTGGTCTTGAGAATCGAGTACTGATCTGGAGTCTTGAGAACAGGGCACTGAAATAATTGAGTTGGAAGCATTTTTTCTTGGAAAGTTTCGTGCCTCAAATCTCCCAAGTATTGGAAGAGTCAAAGTATTTGATACCAATGATTAAAATTTCATTTGAATAACATTTCCTCTTTGTCCTAATTAACAATGTTGTTCTCATTCTGGAGGCAATCAAAAACTACCTGTGTATTTCTCAAAAGAAAACCCTTTTTCAAACTATATTGTTGTGTCTTCTCCAAATCAAAATCTTCTTTCAAACTAGATTGCTTAGCAGAATCAAGAAAAGATAGTAACATGTCTGAATTAAGAACAAATAATAGTTGTCCACTCAAAACTACCCATTCCTTTGAAGTCCAAGCTCAAAACTATTCGGTCCTTTGAAGTCCAACAGAACATGGAAGATATGACCATAACCCCTTCCTCCCTCCAAGTTACTAAGAACACTGCCACAGGTGCCACAACTCATTAGAATCATAAGAAATAAGCACTTTATCTACCTCAAATCCAAAGGTATTTGATGGGAGCAAGCAAATACCCATCCTTGGGAGCAAGCTATCCAGTAGATGCAAATTTTGAACACAATGCATAACTTAGATCCGATAGTATTTGAAGCATATCCTTAACAGAATGTAGTTCAGCAAATGCGAACTTCAATATGAACATGTTGCAAACTTGTCAAAAATATAGTACAGGGGGGCAAGATCCAAGAATCTTCTTTAATCATGCAAATAAGCTACCATATTTACTGCACTTTATACTGCTTGCAATTGCACGACTTCCTTAGTTGACATGGTTGTATGAACTGGTTGCAAACTTGTCAATAACATAATACAGGGGGAAAAGAACCAAGACTCTTCTTTAATCATACAAATAAGCTACCATATTTTCTGCACTTTATATTGTTTGCAATTACACGACTTCCCTAGCTGACATGGTTTTCAAAGTTTCTTTCCTGAGAATCATCAATCCATATCAGATGCATTCACAATCAAAGCCCCTTGCGAATTTGGGTATAGAATTTGTGCCATCTACCCTTAAACCTAAACTTATGTGTTACCAAATATAAAAATATATGCATGAACTAACCCCTCAGGGATTCTTTTTCCAAGGAATACTTTGCAGGGAAACCTACTGGATGCTTGTCCACTTTGGTGGATAGTGTCCCTAGTGAGCCTTACCCAGGAGGAACTGAATAATACACCTGTGGGCATGAAATTAGCCAAGTGCCCAACAACATCTCCAACAAATATTTCAATTAATCCCTTGTGTTCTATCAAAAAGTCCTAATCTCCCAGGGATAAACCATTTGGGGTAGAAAAACTAAGCCATCAAACATCTCATTCACCATCTTTTTCTTGGATATACAATGGATCCAATGATCCAATATAGCATCATCCATAATCATCCACTTAGCCTTCACTTCCCTTTCGTCATGAGTTGTCAACTGCTATAGATCTATAACCAGAGTCACAATATCCTTGAGATTATTCTATTCTAGTACAAATGTAACCCTCACCTTTCACCATAATAAATTTGAGGCACCATCCAATCTGTCTTCACACCTGAGGCTAGCTGCACAAACTCCCTAATCTAAAAAATAGTTTGAATTTCTTTTGATAGACTGATTGCTATTCCTTTCTCCATCCAACCTGTCCTCTGGAATGTAGCAGGAGACAAGTTTACAGTAAAGAAACCAACTGACTTAGTTTTGTGATTTCAAAGTAATGTATGTGCTACCAATGCCTGGGGTAAAACAAACAAGTCATTTGGAATGAGACATGTCATTTCTGTACTTCAAATTTTCCAATGTGACTAAAACATATAGTGAAACAAATGGTTGTTCCAAATTTATTTGTAAATGAAGTGCAAACATTCTAATATTCATGCTTATTATGTAATGAATCTCCTAACAAGAAGATACTAAGAGCATGAATAATCACTTTCCTTTAAAAAAAATTAGCTTGCCTGCTCTGTTTTACCCTTGTCTTTGTCTGCTAGTATGTCCTGCAAAATGAAACAAAATTTCAATGTTATTCTAGCTCCACATCAACATTTACAACGCTTTGTTGCAGTTCTCTGTTTGAAGACACATTCAGCAAAAGAAATAAAGTGAACCACCTAAAAGTTCTGAAATTTTGGACTCTGTAACGTTCAGAAAGATACCTACCACAGCACCAGATACTAACACATAAAAATCTGTGGGTGCTTCATTCATTAAAATGACATATTCCTTTGGGGGGAAGTAATTTGCCTTCATCTCTGAAACCTTCCAAGCATAGAGTGACTATTAGGTTATTTTTTCCTCAAAGTTGTTGTACTGAAGCCCACTAGCAAAGACAAAAAATAGGGTCTCTTACCATAATTAGACAATACTTACCAACTGGAAAAGAAAATCATGTGACACTCCTTGGAAAAGTTGATATGTTTGTTGTGAATAGCTTTTGCTAGCTTCCATTACAATATCTGAAGATATTGGACAATCCTAACTCAGAAATTAATCAACAAACAACATGCAGAGTGGGAGACATAGATGGCAAGGTATTTTTTTCAGGCACAAAATTGGACAATCATAGACCCCAGGAGAGAAATGGTAAGTTTAAAAGTCATGATGCAAAACTGAAACACCAGCTACATTGATCTGGAGTTTTGAAGTGTGGCACTGCAGGAAGAATTTGTGTCGAGGAGACATTCATGAAAAAATTGCAAGTGTGCTTGATATTGCAAGTTGAATGCCAAAATTGCAGTACTTCAGTTCTGATCTATGATAAGATTTGTGCCAAGAATCCATGATAGACACAATAGGAACCCACTCTAGCATGGCAATTAAACATGTGGTATTCAAGGTTGTGAAGAGTACTGTGATTGTAGAAAATGTATGGAAAACTGTGGAAAAATGGATAAAGAAGCTGGAGTGGGAAGGTGTTGCATGCATGTCTATTGACTTGCTAATAGGAGAAGAGAACAATTCATGTGCTATGGATTCCTAGAGTAGCTTGGAGGTGATATTTTGAGGATAATTCTGAATAAAATGGACACCAAGGAAGCTGGAATTGCAGAACTCCGAAAGTAGTTAATCTGAGGTTTTGATACTAACTGATATTAGTACAGTCAACAACAATGCAAAATACTTACAAATGTGAAGAAAAGAATGCGAGTTATAAAAGAATATCGTTGTAACTATGCATGATGTACACTCTATATTGTATTAGGTATTTATGAAAGCACAAAATTGGTGGAGAGTGATCATCTTTGGCCAATATTCTCAGGGTTACTAAATAAAAATTATAGAGTTAGGTGAGTGATCATTGTTGACCAATTCGTATATGATATATTCACAATGAGGTGGGCGGGATACAAAATATAAAAATCCATTTCTATACATATTTGGTTTAGTGACCAAGTCTCATCAGTACCTCCTTCTCTTTCCATTCAGGATTGCCTCCAGCAATAAGTTAAACATAGTGGAGATTAAGTTAAAAAATAACGGCATATGTGTGTCATGGATGTTACTAAAAATTATCCATAACAAAACTTAACAACTTCTGGTTCAAAGGGCAGGAATTCTTTAGTCTCATTCACCTTAATTTAACTAACACTCGGAAGTGTGAATTGTCTGTAACAACTCCACACATTTTCAGAGTCATGGGGAGATGTTTTATGTTCATCAATTTTTCCTGTGATTGCAGTCATAAAGTTGGTGAAAAAATAGACACGGGAGTTGAAGGTACATCTTTTTCAAATGACTATGTATTAGCTGAAGGTACAGTAGCTAAATAGGGGAGATTATGGAATCCATAAGAAACTCATAATATGCAAGCAATTGAAGGGCTATCTTTGTAAAAAAAAATAAAAAACAACCATGCCGAAACAAAATTTAACCATTTCACATCCTGCTCACAAACTCAAACTAAACAATTTTTAGACCCATGCCTTCTGTTAGTGGATATCACAATGAGACTTTTTAGAACAATAGATACCTCAGTGTCAGACAAGGGATGAACAAAGAGGAATCCCAGATAAAATGGAGACTTCTGACTTATTTTAAGTTTGATACATTATAGGTGCTAAATGCTTTTTCTAACCCCAGCGTCGCTTCTGATCCTAAAAGAATTCCACAATGTTTTGATTTTTATTGAGAGCTGAGAAAGTGTTAAAACATGGGTACAAACTCATAACATTAAAGAGGAGTATACTCTGAATATAAGATTTATCCCACGTGTCTACCTAGTCCTGTCAGCAAATCTAAAATAGAATGAATTTTCACTACCTATTTCTAATGTCAGACTCCCTCCGCCCAAGTCGAGGTCTGTCCACAGTCAGTGCAATTGCCTTAAAACCAACCCTCTCCGCTCTTCTAACAAGTTGTGCAACAACATTCCTATTCTTGTAAACCTGCCAGCAATGACATCTAAATTTTAACACCACTCATACATCCACATTTAGTAAACCCAACGCAATATAACTGATCTTACCATTGGTTTAGGAGCATATAATACAATTGGATGGATATGAACTCAATTACATCTCAGAAAATTTGGGAAGACAATCATACGGGTGGAAATGATAAACTTACATAAAGTTGAAAAAAGCGAATGCCTGGTCCAGTTGAAGCAACCTCTTCAACACTTGATGTAGCCCATGAAGAAAGCGTCTACAACAAATATGTCCAAGCCTCAATTTTTATCAACACAAACAAACTATTTCAAAATCCAAAATCATTATAATTTCTTAAATCCTTAATAGCTAGAAGGAAATTAAAACATTCAGAAGATCGATCCCACAAAGAGAAGACCGGTGCCTAAACATTAAACACTGATGTCAATTTCTTAAACACGAGAGAAGGCATCTCGTAAGCAATTAAATAATATAAGGTGCAATAGAAGTATAGTTTGGACCTTAAAGATACTCACATTTGCAAAAGCCATGCTCAACTTCTGTAGCAAGTTAACAAGTGCATGACTTTGAACAAGCTGCTTTCCAACGCTATAAAAACCTTTGGTGGATGCTGTTACAGTCACCAACTTTCCATTGCAAAGCTTCACCTCAGGGGAAATGGCATGAGAAATATAAGAAATCTACAGAAGAAACAATTCAGTTCCTAGCCATTATGGAGGTGAAGCTCAAAATTAGTGCAGGATTGGATAAGAAGTGCTCACGTCTATAGAAATTTGCAAAAGCCCTGCTCAACTGCTGTAGCAAGTTGACAAGTGCATGACTTTGAACAAGCTGCTTTCCAACACTATAAAAACCTTTGGTGGATGTTGTTACAGTCACCAACTTTCCATTGCAAAGCTTCACCTGTATATCAGGGGAAATGGCATGAGAAATATAAGAAATCTACAGAAGAAACAATTCAGTTCCTAGCCATTATGGAGGTGAAGCTCAAAATTAGTGCAGGATTGGATAAGAAGTGCTCACGTCTATAGAAAAAAAATCTCTAGGACGTTTGTCTTCAACAGATTGCCTTGTGGACTTCCTTATGACTGTACATCCCAATGTCATTAGTCACTAAAATACTATTCGTAATTCAATTTTTTTTCCCTTCAAAGTTCTAACTCATAAGCTCCAAAGAAAATCAACAAATTAAATTTGGCAATGTGCACATTGTTTGCCATGCTTCACAGTTCAAAATTTTCTGGAATCTTTGCATTACAATCAAATAAAGAACCATAGTTTGATGGCTTGAAGAGTACATGGACTCTGGCTCAGTGTCATAAACTTCTGTACTCCAGCGTATTGCACTTGCAATCTTTGCAACCCTATCAATGACCTTAGGAGTATCCCGGACAACAACAGTTCCTTCAGGCCGGAGAATTCTATCCATTTCAATCATCAAATCAACAAGACTACATCTGTAAGCATAAAATCCAAAACCAATGAGTAAGTAACACATGAACTTTAACATGGAACTAAAAATGATGATTGAAGAATGCCTATCACAGAGGAGGAGAGATATCATTCTTTAGACCAAGGTTCATGAATATAAACAATATAAAGTGATAGGTTCAGGAATCTGAAGAAAACCCAAAAGACAAATGGAGGATCAGAAAGGCACCTGTTTCCACCTCTACTCAGATCTCTTATTAGAGATTCAATGCCAATTGCATGAATAAAATCATATGTTCGAGGGTAAGAAGAGAAGGCCTCACACCTGCCAAATCACATTTCTAGTCATAGAATATTCAATGATATTGCCATAATCACCATCCTATTAAACTTGTTCCCAGAGTCCCCTGATCTCTCTAGAAAATAGTTAAATATCATGTAAATCTGAAGATGCCCTAGTTCCCGGAGCACCTTGATAACCAGAGAGAATTCACCATAATGCAAGTACATACTATTCAAATTGTATAGACGTGTTCTTGCTTGCACTCTCCCATCAAAAGATGAAACAAACCAAGGAAATCCATGGGCAGCAAATATTCCCATCTTATGGTACTTGAGATGTTGTTCCAAGAGCCAACCAAACTTAACTAGAACCTTGATTTGAAATTGAACTCAACGTCCAAGGAAGGCAATTGGAAAATCAGAAATCAAAGATGCAGTGTTGTAGGAATTTTAAGTACGTGAATTCTGCAGATCATAGCAATATAGTTCAAACACTTAACAAAACTCTCAAGGAATATAAACTTACCAGTCATGATAAACTCCAATAAGGCCTCTGTCATAAATCACAGCAAGAGTATTTGTTGTATAAGTAGGAACAACGTTCATGATCCAGACAGGATCTGCAATAAGTGCTGCTGCAAAGCCACCAAAACCTGCATTCATATCCATAACATTGCGTACACTTGAAGATCCTAACTTCAGATTCAACACATTCTTATAGTATGTCACTCTCCTTTGCCATCTCCGTGTATCAGCTTTAAATATATCCAGAAAATTCTTTATGTCTACAGCATGCTGAGGAGGTTCGTTCAACCGGCTTGGCCACTTTGGAAGCTCGATTAAACTGTTCTCTTTCTCTTTCAATGGTGGAAACTGGCTAATACACTCTTTCAATGGTACATACCTGTAAGCGGATTGAAAGAGAATGTTAGCCAGGAGATCAAAGCTCCAAGTTGGTGATATACATTTTTACATCAAAAAACACAATTTCAACTGCTAGATGGAATAAATTACCATGCCAAGTTGGGATCATCATGTTCGTCACATAAATTAGGTCCAGTTACACTCTTCAATGTGAAGCACGAGTTGTTGGAAGGTTTCTTCCAAATTGCAGTGTTGCCATCAATAATAACCAACTCGTAACATAATGCGTGCGCTAAATTCTGCAGGTCAGCCCATTCTTTCTCTTGTTTAGGCCACTGCACGGGAGGTCCAGAGATGACAAAGTAGCCTCCTGATCGCAACAAACGGTCCATCTCAATCATGTAAGATCCATCTGTTTGACAGAGTATTCCTTCAGTAAATACGCCTTTTGTAATTTTTGCACCATAGTGTGCAAGTACAGTGCTTTTAACTTTTTGTTTTCTTTGAGGTGAAAAATTAGATATCATCAATGGTGTAAATTCAAAACGAAATATCACTCAACAACGATATCTTCTCACTAGGTTAGAGATGGAGAAAGATTACTGTAAGTAGTGAAGGGTACCAAACATCGGGAACAATGAATCAGGTCAAATACATGAGCAGGGAAGGGCAGTCTGTGGGTTCCAAGCATTGCTAGAAACGCATGTATGCCCCTTTCCAATGCAAACTGTATCTGTGACTTGTGTGAATCCCGAGGAGCAAAAGACATGGTTAATATATCTTCCTTAAATCCTCCAAAGCTGGCAACCTGCATTTAGGGAGTCAAGATTCAATATTAATCAATCAATCAATCAATTGTGATATTCCCTTTGGTAATGGGTCGTGGCTCTACTAGTACATTTACAAATTAGATTGCAAAGGTGCTTCAAAAACAATACATTAAGGAGAAGAGAAAGGGAGAAAGTTCAAACCCCACAGCCAACATCCAAAGCTGTCCTGATGGTTCCACCACTTATAGGTAAATATTGTTTCAGCGTCTGAATGTATTGTATTGCTCCATCGGGAAACATGGTGCCACCACCTGGAAATATGAAGTAAGGTCCTTCTGCCTTCATCCAGCCCTGATGCCCTTTCCGATCTGCAATCTTGTTATGGGGCATATTGCTATGCCATATCTACCATGCAGGTTTAATCAAACAACAAGATTTAATAACAGATTTTAAATTAAGCTATTCTGCAGTACCCAAGATTGAGTCAAGTCTTTGATGCATGATTTTTGGCAGACAGCAAAATGACATCGGGAGATTCCTCGAGCCAATTCGAAACTAATAGTAATATTACAGAAAGAAAATTGGTTGTCTTCCGTTCAATAAGCACATAGAGATTTATCAATAGATTAACAGTCTTTCCCCTGCCTACCCAAGAAAGTAGTTATATCTAATTATGGAACCCAAATACCACTGAATGTCTATAGAATCTAGAACCAAGAACAAGCTATTTCAAATTACCAATTTGGCATCCAGCATTTTGCAATTTCTAAAATGTAATTCCTAAAATCATAATGCTCTTTCTCACAACTTTAAAATTCAACTGGAAACCGACATTAAAGAAAACATATGTTTGCCATTAGAAAAGTGAGAAAGACCTTGTGGAGACTTTCAGGCCATGGCAGAGGAATTTTGTAGTCGAGAGGTGGTGGAATGAGGCAGAGGAGATTTTGATCTTGAGGAGGGCAGTGCCTCTCTCTGTAAACATTTCTTTCTCTGGTGAAATGGCTACTCCGTCGTGGATCTTCGCAAGGACAGTAATCGACGGATTCCAAGGGGCAGGCCTCCACTGCTGCCTCCCCTGATTCAACCACTCTGAGAAAGCGTTCTCTGTGCTGGGGATGTCCATCTCTGTCCCTTCCCCTGCTCAGCACCAATGCTTGTCTCCCCAATGCAGCGAACGAACCTCCCACTGGAGTAAATACGCAGAGGAAAAATACGAAGACCGCCAAGAAAAGCACGCCTGAAACCAAATCCAGAGCGAGGGCAAGTGCAAGGTATCCACACGGAGAAGCACCTGGAAGTAGCGTAGTGTCGAGCGAGGGCAAGCGTCGATCCGCTGGGTCGCATCGTATACCGGTCTAATCAATTGGATGGGTAAGATTATTTTCATCATCTAACACTTAAATCAAAGGCTCAGAAATGTACACGTAACCCAAGAGGACAGTGGATTTCAAAGGGAAACGCCTTACGGCGTAATTATTATTTTTTATTTTTATTTCAAAGGGAATGGACATAATGACGGACTCACACATCAACACATACTAGGTTGTACAATAAGCTTATGTTTAAAAATATTAAATTCAATAATTTATTTTGAATATTTTAATTAAATTATACTTAAAAATAAAAATTATTTTCTAATATTTGTTCATATTTTTATAATAAATTAATGATTAATAATAATAAATATTAAAAAGTATTTCTTCCCATTTTTATGAATATCAATATAAATAATTAATAGTTATATTTTTTAATAACTAATAGTATAATTATTAATAAATATAAATAATAAAAAAATTTATTGATATAATTAACAATATTAATATATAAGAGGCTATTGCTATATATCAACCACATTACTTATTTATTATTTAATTTATGTAATTGTGGCAGTTTACTTGCATTTAATATTCAGGAAGTTAATTGTTAGACTAGAATCATCTTCTTTTTATCCTTCCAGGAAAGTCATACATCAGACTTTTTCCATTTAAAAATATTCAGATATTTTCACTCTCTCAAAGAACCAAATTCATGTAATTATCAGTTAAATGTATCTACTTTTATGATTAATGAAAGTATGACTTCTTTTTCCACCTGAAAGAAAAACAAAAACATCAGAGCACTCTGCGCACTGAGTTGAAAGAGTCTACATTAAATGCCCTGCTCGTCTATATTGAGGAAGTTAGTTGTTAGACAGGAATTATCTTCCTTTTATCCTTGGAAGGAAATAATTTCTATTTCCTCAGAGAGAAGCTCAGAGAAGCTAATTAGACCATTTTTATTTAAGCAAGTTCAGATATTTTCACTCTCTCATAAAAGCTAATTCAGGTAATTCTCAGTTAAATGTATACTTTTATGATTAATGAAATTATAATTTTTTTTCAAAACCAAAAAACATCTGAGTGTATATAAATGGGCATTTGAAAGGGTCTACGTTAAATGCCCTGCTCATCCGGAATCATCTTCATTTTATCGTTCCAGGGAAGTCGTACATCAGGCCACTCTGAGCACTGGAGGCGATTCCTATTTCCGCCACAATTCTTTAATTAATGCCCCCTGATATGCGGGAGCATTAGGGAAATATAACGCGAGTTGAAAAAACTGGAAGTGAAAAAAAAACAGTTCGCGTTACATTTCCTTAATGCCCCACATATCGGGGGCATTAATTAAAAAATTGTGGCGGAAATAGGAATCGCCCAGCACTGAACGCTAAGTGGGC
The DNA here is from genome assembly GCA_031772625.1 of Pinus tabuliformis. Lineage (NCBI taxonomy): Eukaryota > Viridiplantae > Streptophyta > Pinopsida > Pinales > Pinaceae > Pinus > Pinus tabuliformis. The sequence continues at coordinate 750,720,770 of CM062804.1, forward strand.
CTTGAAAGAGTATACAGTAAATGCGCTGCTCATGTTCAGCAGAGCCTAACATGGGTGCAATTAATGTTTAAATCAATTGCAGTCAATGTTGGGATTTGAAAACTCAACCACTTGTTGAATTTGATTGAGCGGGATGCTTGTTTTAGCACTTGTTAGGATAAGGTGACTAGAGAGGCGAGGCAACAATTTAATTCTGAATATCTTTTTGGGGCGGAACCTGTAACTTTTGGATTGTAAAATTTTAGAATTTGTTTAAATAGAAAATTTGATTTCTCTAAAAGGAGAGAAGGAAGATGATTCAAATTCATCAAAAATTTTTGGTGCACTCCAAATTTTACAAATCGATCAATGTAACTCAGATTTGTTTTTTTAAATTCTGATCTCTATTAAACAAAAAATCTGAGAAAAAAAGGTAAATTTTTCTGGAATTTAGTTCATGACTTTATAAAACAAAATTCATAAATTTTCAATAATTATTTCACCCAATTTAAAAAGGGAAACTCCATAGAACACCCATATTAAAATATTGATGGTTAGCCAATTGCATGTCAAATTCCATATTCATTACCCTCATTCTATAGATTAAAATTGCAGAACATCCCATCATTTAGACTTTGGATAATTGGAAAAATAATAATAATAATAATTTAATCTATTAAATTTGATATAATTGTATATAAGTATTGTTTAATTATTTTATATTTATTTATATAGGCTTACTCTATTGGAATTGACCACTTTAATGAATTTGTTAAATTAGGCACTTTAATGATTTTGCTAATTAAATTTTTTAATAATTACCTGCTCAGGGTTAGCCTTTGAAATCAACTCCCCTCTTGGCTCTTACTATGATCCGTCCCATTTGATGCTAGACTATTAAAATGTTTTCCACCATTAAATTAAAGTTCCTCATTATAATTGAAACTATACCTGTCTTACCTCTTCTGTAGGTTTTCTGAAACGCAGTTGTCTATAACGCGACTTTTTGAAAGCCTTTCCAGCGGGTTTTTCCGGTCGAAATCCGACAGGAATTTATTGGAATCGCAAGTTTGATAGCTAGTTTCTGCACAATGAAAGCATCCCAGGGGTTTTCGAGGGTGCTGAATGCAAATATGCACTTAAAAAACCATTTTAACTGCAACAAATCAAGATTTAACCTCAATTTCTTCCGCCGGATTCCGTCACCGGAATCTCCAAAAAGTCGCATTATAGACAACTCCTTCTGAAACACTGTTCTACCACCCATGTCAGCTCTAAGATGTCACATGGAAGTGGCGAGGACTTGTGTCGTAGAGGATCTTGCTTGAAGCTGCTGGCCACTACGTAGGCCTTGGTCCTGTGGAGCTTATTGGATCAAACGAAAAATATTTAACTTGTGGGTGTCTTCTGGATTTGGTTTATAGTGTTTCGTTGGAATTCCTTTCCTCGTGAAACTAACAGTCTTGAAGGAATAATTTCATCCTATGCGTGCAACCCTCTGTGGGTGTATTTGGAAATTAAGGATGTGGAATATGCTGAGGTCCTTGAAGCAACTGCATCACTGAGCTTAATACCTTTGTGCACCTATGGAGCTTTGGAAGTCTCAATTAGGGCATCTCTCTAAGCAAACCATTTGGAAGACCTATTCAGTACTTGCACAACAACTGAGGCCGCTCTTTCACTCGTTTGGAATGAGATCTGCAACCTTCCCACCTTTGTTAAGCTTATGTATGTGCTTTTCCGTTGCAGTAACCATTAAGATAGATCAATATTATTTTCCATTCATTGCAAATTTCACAATTTGATGTGGGTATGTTGTTTGAAAGAATATTCATGTTGCTCTGGGTCCGATTTAGGGAAGGATCTGAGGTGGGTATTTTTTGTGTATGTACAGTTGAGTCTTGATATCTTCTTAGAATGGGTGATGCAGAAGAAATCCAACCCCTTGTATGTGACAATGGATCTAAAATGGTTAAGGTTGGTATTTATGTTTTTGTTTTTCTAATATTTATGTCTCATTCAGATCAGATTGGTCTATGGGAATGAAGGCTAGCTTTTACAGTGTTGGTCTATGCTCCATGATCTTTGTTATTAGATTCCCAAATTTGATTGCAAGAAGTTGCAGTAGTGTATGTTTATTGCAGACCATCTTGTAATCCATGTGGATATTGCCTCAAACTAAGGGGCTAGGTTGGGAATGAAGGCTAGTTTTTACATTGTTGGTCTATGATCCTTGATCTTTGTTATTAGATTCCCCAATTCGATTGCAAGAAGTTGCAGTAGTGTATGTCTATTGCAGACCATCTTGTAATCGATGCAGATATTGCCTCAAACTAAGGAGCTAGGTTTTAAAAGATTTATGTTCATTGAGGACTGTGATTTTGTTTCTGAGTTATGTTGATCCTATCCATTCTTATTCTTGTGATGCCTATATAAGGCTGGATTTGCTGGAGACGATGCTCCGCGTGCTGTTTTCCCAAGCATTGTGGGCAGACCAAGGCATACTGGTGTGATGGTTGGTATGGGGCAAAAAGATGCATATGTTGGAGATGAAGCTCAATCAAAGAGGGGTATCTTGACTCTCAAGTATCTGATCGACCATGGTATTGTGACCAACTGGGATGACATGGAGAAGATCTGGCATCACACATTTTACAATGAACTCCAAGTGGCCCCTGAGGAACACCCTGTGCTTCTCACGGAGGCACCACTTAACCCCAAGGCTAATAGAGAGAAGATGACACAGATAATGTTTGAGACTTTCAATGTGCCTACCATGTATGTTGCAATCCAAGCAGTACTTTCTTTGTATGCAAGTGGACGAACCACAGGTACTATCATATGCAAATGGAACCTTCGTCAATGGTGTGAAAATTTTTGTTCCCCATTATTAGCATCAGTTCCAATCCCCTCTGATTATGGGGAATTGATATTCCCAACAAGTACCACAAGCAACCCAATTTCAAGTAATGAGCTGAGTCTTCGCAATGTGGTATTAAGGGTTTCTCACAACTTCAGTGGAAGAACCATCAGTGCTAAGTTTGCAAAAGAAAAGAGGGATATTGCTTTCAAGAGGAAAAAGGATCACTATGACCTCAATGTGTGTATGGATATGATTCATGGATATGGTGCAAGTTACCATCCTAGATGTACATATCTGAGAATCACCATACTGCTTACCTTCATGAATCTTTTGGCAGCCCAATATGCGTGGATATAGTCTTACCACTTAGTTGTGGTCAAAGCCTCACCAAATACGCTTTTTGTCCTTAAACATTTCGTTTTTGGGAAAAACGTATATGAGAGTGAAACACGGTCAGTTATATATTCATGTATGAGGCTTGCTGAGATTTTATTTTCCCTAAACTGATTTCTTAAGTCATTTTTGTCCTCAAATAGTAAGCACAAGGATCCACTACTTCTGACAAAATAAAGATGAACATAGTTATGCTAGGCATGATCTATTTATTGGCTTGCTTAGTGAGAAGAAATCACTTCCCTTTTCATATGGAATGTGCCATATTATCATATGGAAATGGAACCTTGGTCAACAGTGTGAAACTTCTTGTTCCCCACTATTAGCATCAGTTACAATCCCCTACGATTATGGGGGAATTGATATTTCCAACAAGTACCACAAGCAACCCAATTTCAAGTAATCAGCTAAGTCTTGGCAAGGTGGTATTAAGGGCTTCTCATAGCTTCAATGGTAGAACCATCAGTGCTAGTTTTGCAACAAAAGAAAAGAGGGATATTGCTTTCAGGAGGAAAAAGGATCGTTATGCTCTTTTCGGTGTCTCTTGTCATGCCTCCTACAATGATATCAGGGTTGCATATAGAAGACTGGCACTGAAATACCACCTTGATGTCATGCCTCTGTACTAGCTTGAGACAACCACTGACCTTTTTTCTGAGATAAATCAGGCTTATGATACTATGTATGATCCACAAAAGAGAAAAGCATATGATGATCTGCACCTCATACCCAAGTTTGACACTACCAGGGATGCATCATCCCCATCCTCATTTGGGCATTGGAGAGGAAGGAATTGGGAAACAGGTCAATGCTAGTGTTGAGGGGGAATTGTGACCATGTTCTTATTTCTCAATCCAGTGTGTGGATTTTGGTTATGTATTAGAGATGAATAAGACCTTTCAAGATTGTACCTTCTAGAAAAGGTAATGGACCAAGATCCGTGGTAAAAAATTTCAAGCTGCTTGAATGTACTCTGGTACTCTGCTTCCTATTTATGTATGGTGTGATGCTTGTACCCATGACCTCTTGTTTAATATATGTTATTATGTATATATTTCTTTATGATGGGATGACGTTGTAATTAGTTTTGGTGGGATATTTGTCTGGAGGATTCTTACCAGGAGTCACTTCATTTTGCATATTGTATTCTTAATTTTATCAAGAAAAAGTTTTGGATTCACCTAAAAATCTGCACTTCTTATGTGTATTGCAGATGTGGATTTCAAAATTAGAATATGATGAGTTTGGCACCTCAATTGTTCATAGGAAGTGCTTCTAGAGTTTTGGACGTTTGGTACTTCTATCTAGGAGGAGAACTCATGCATATGCCTTGTTAGTTTTAGGTTTTATGGAGGACTAGCATTGTAAAGAGAGGATTTTTGCGTTTATTTGTGCACTGACTTTCCTGAGTTAGTTTTGAGGCTTGGGTTGTTCATTGCTTTGGATTCATGAAATAATTTGAGCCTCTGGTAAAGGATTGCTTTGGAATCCTTACATTGGCCAAATTTAAGTTGTGCTGGTATTTTCCACCCTATCGTGCTTGATTCATTGTATTTTATTATATATATTCATACGGATTGGGAAACCATTATCATGTGTGAAATGTCTCTGCATGATTGTGATTCAAGGATGAGCCGTAACCATGCTGTTGAAAACTTGTTGCATGTTTTGTTCTCTTCGAAGGCTTGTGGCTTTAAGCATAGTATTTACTATTAAGTCTAACTGAGCCTATTTTATGTCAATATTTAGGAGTGACAATGCATGATGACCACATATGAAAGTTATCTCCACAGCCATGAAGACCTAACTTACCTCAGAAATAAATACTACCATGATATAAAGGGTACGAGTTAAATATGATTCAGCAGATAAGAAATCTGCAATACAATATAAGCAGAAATAATACACCTGTAAATTCTCTATTGATTTTCTGCATCTACTAATATTAAGATTTTGAATCACAAGTGTCATGAAGTATAAAATAGTTATTCTGCTGGACTTATGGAAGTAGATTGGTAAAATATAACCTGTGCTAGATCAGGTACCAAGGAGGACACATATAGGGTAATTGTCTAAATATTGAGTTCCCTTGACACATTGGATCATTCTCTTGGGTGTTTTTAATGTGCCAGATTCGTGGTTCTTCCTCACATTAATGGAATATGCCATAGGCCTTCCTTCCTGTATGTGAAACTTGCATCAAGAACATACTAATATCAATGCATATTAGTAGTCCCTAAGACAAGGAGGCTAAAATTTTTATAATTGTCCATAACAGGATCAACACTAATGGCAGAAACAACATAATACCTTACACATCCCTTACAAGTTCTTCCCATGAACAGTGTATGCATAGATCGTTGCACTACTTCAACTAGGTAACTAGTTGACCTCAATGTGAGTATGGATATGATTCATGGATATGGTGTAAATTACCATCCCAAATGTACATCTCTGAGATTCATCATACTACTTACCTGCCTGAAATCTTTTGGTAGCCCAAATATGAGTGGATATAGTCTTACCACTCAGTTGTGGGCAAAGCCTCACCAAATAAACTTTTTGTCCCTAAACATTTCGTTTTTGGGAAAAACGTATACGAGAGTGAAACACATCCAGTTATATATTAATGTATCAGTGATTTTATTTGCCCTGAACTGATTTCTTAAGTTCTTTTTGTCCTCAAAGAGTAAGCACAAGGATCCACTACTTCTGACAAAACAGAGCTGAACATAGTTATGCTAGGTATGATCTATTTATTGGCTTGCCTAGTGAGAAGAAATCACTTCCCTTTTCATATAGACTGTGCCATATTATCATATGGAAATGGAACCTTGGTCAACTGAGTGAAACTTCTTGTTCCCCACTATTAGCATGAGTTCCAATCCCCTCTGATTATGGGGGAATTGATATTCCCAACAAGTACCACAAGCAACCCAATTTCAAGTAATTAGCTCAGTATTGGCAATGTGGTATTAAGGGCTTCTCACAGCTTCAATGGCAGAACCATCAGTGCCAATTTTGCAACATAAGAAAAGAGAGATATTGCTTTGAGGAGGAAAAAGGATCACTATGCTCTTTTGGGTGTCTCTTGTCATGCCTCCTGTAATGATATCAGGGTTGCATATACAGAAGACTGGCATTGAAATACCACCCTGATCTGCACCAGCTTGAGACAGCCACTTACCTTTTTTCTGAGATAAATCAGGCTTATGATACTTTGTCTGATCCACAAAAGACAAAAGCATATGGTGATCTGCACCTCATACCCAAGTTTGACACTACGAGGGCTACATCATCCCCATCCTCATTTGGAGATTAGAGAGGAAGGAATTGGGAAACAAATCAATGTTGGTGTTGAGGGGGAATTGTGACCATGTTCTTATTTCTAACTCCAGGGAATGGATTTTGGTTATGTATTAGAGATGAATAAGACCTTTCAAGATGGTACCTTCTAGAGAAGGCAAAGGACCAAGATCCATGGTGGAAATTTTCAGGCTGCTTGAATGTACTTTGGTACTCTGCTTCCTATTTATGTATGGTGTGATGCTTGGACCCATGCCCTCTTGTTTAATATATGTTATTATGTATATATTTCTTTATGATGGGACAACCTTGTCATTAGTTTTGGTGGGATATTTGTGTGGAGGATTCTTACTGCTACCACAGTAGTCAAGATGGTCACTTCTAACTTTCTTGTAGTCAAATCACATGGACATCATTGGATAATGGAGATCATCACAATGAAGCTTGCTCCAAGAGTGCTTGGGACATTGAAGAAGCCATGAGAATTTTTGTGCCTCTTGCAATCTGTCTCAACAATGGCTTACAACATCTATGGTATTTTATACAAAATTTTGTGCAAGATCAAGAGATCCATGCCTAAGGGTCAACTCGACTTATCATGACTTTAGTATTTATATAAAAATAAAACATAGATAGATAGATACATTGAGTTTGGTTAGAATTGTAACTTGTTTCCAATATTCATTTTTATAGAATACTTATCATATGTTTATTGTAGATATTATCTAGCACCATTAAAAAGTTGTTTCCAACATTCTCATTTGTGTCCTCATATGGTGATGACAAGCCTATTTTCGAGGTCTTTATATTGTTCTTTGTAGTGGTAATAAATGTTGATTGAATGATCTTGGACATTGTAAATATATGATTTTGAAACATTATAATGATGTGTATTCCTCATAGGGTGATCACAAACCTATTTTGAAGGTCTTTATATTGTTCTTTGTAGTGGTAATAAATGTTGATTGAATGATCTTGGACATTGTAAATATATAATTTGAAACATTATAATTATATGTAGAGATTGCATCGATTTTATAAGACACTTCAAGCTACTAATTCCTTTTCTATGCAACATCTAATGCAAATGCTAGAATAATGTAAATTAAGAAATAACAACATATTCTCCTTATTACCACTAAACCAATCTAGATAAATTTAACTTGCTTACATATTTAAATCAAATATTTAAACTATGTTTAAAATATTTTTTTTAACTAATTAAAATTAAAAAAAAAAAAACACTTATCAAGATTAGAAAAAAATACAATTTAAAATGACAATATATTGAAACATGAGAAAGGTGAAAAGACGTGAAAAATGAAAATACTTGCGAAGATTAGAGAAAAAACAATTTAAAATGAAAATATATTGAAACGTTCGTGAGTTGCAATTCAAATATATGTTGAGTTACAATTCAAATCTAGAGATGCGTGTGCGTTACAGTTCGTCGAGTACAGTTCGCGCCATGCTCATGAGGTGTGGCGATTGACGCTTGCGGCCATAGTTGTAAAGAGGCATAAACTAGCAATTGCACCAAATGTTGCAAAGGAAATGCCGTAAAACATAAATTCGAGAAGAGTAGTGAGATATAGAAGATCATTGAATATAAAAATTAGTAAATAAAATCTAAAAATTAGTAAATAAAATGTCATTCAAATCTAGAATATAAAGAAAAATCACTTACATTATGTCAAATTTACAGATTCTATAACCTTTCCAACAGAGATTTCCTCTCAATTTTCAAAGATGCTCTTTCAAGTTCCAATAGAAAGTATTTGATAAAAAATGTGCTTTTTTTCAATATTGAATTGTCTCACTTGATCAAAAGCTTATAGCCTTTTACCACTTTCTCTTAAGGTGACTGGATTTTCCTTTGATTATTCTTTCTTAACTTCTTTTCGGTATTTGGATTGGTTTGTGACACATGAGGGTTATATTGAAATTTTTTTTTTTTCGAAAACGGGAAATTCCAAATTTACCATTGGATGAACTAATTTAAAGCTATATCAATAAATCTAGGGACTCACATAACAACTTTACAATGTTTGATAGGAAAGAAGTGGATCTTTTATTGAGCATTGATTAAATAATTATTTTAATTCACTATTCATAGATACCGTGGTGAACTCTTATGGATGATTTTCCTTTGATTATCCTTGCTTAACTTCTTTTGGGTATTTGGATTGGTTTGTGACACATGAGGATTATATTGAAAGTTTTTTTTTTTTTTTTTGGTTTTTGTTTTTTTTGTTTTGTTTTTTTTTTCCCCCGAAAATGGGAAATTCAAAATTTACCATTGGATGAACTACTTTAAAGATATATCAGTAAATCTAGGGACTCACATAACAACTTTACAATGTTTGATAGGAAAGAAGAAGAAGTGGATCTTTTATTGAGCATTGTTTAAATAATTATTTTAATTCACTATTCATAGATACCATGGTGAACTCTTATGGTAGCATCCACGAGATTTCCTTTATTCAACATGATATTTTGTGAGACTTACTATATATTTGACTAGGAAGGGGCCTATAAATAAACACAAAAGGATTTTTATGCCTTAGAAAACAGACTCTATTTAGAAAAAGTGGAAAAATTTTGTGAAGTGTGCATTTGATGTTGAGATTGTTTCTTTCCACACAAGTTTGGTGCATATTTCTTTCTCCTCTGACCAATTTTTAATATTGAACTTTGGAAAAAGTGGAAAAAGTTTGTGAAGTGTGCATTTTTTTTTGTTAAGCTTGGTAGGTCCTCTTTTTTCCATTCATTTATAAGAAAATTTACACGACATAGATTGGCTAGGTGGCCTCAACTTGCCCATTGGGAAACCAAGTCTGTTGGCCACCTATCCGCGTTGTATGCCATCCAGAAACAAAAAAGTTTCAGTATTTCTATCCAAGCTATATAAGTCTCTATTTCATGACCATACTCTAGATTTTTACCTATACATATTCTTGCATAAGGAAAAGTAAAAGCTATCCGCATATAAAACAAAATGAAACAAGGGAGATTATCTAATCATTATGTTCCTCCGAGGTCGATTCCACTGGCGCAGGGTCTTTGACATTCGATCGAGGCATCTCAGACAGTTCCAAGATACATGGAATATGCCTCTCAATTTTTCCCAGCGTGATATCTTGCTTATGGAGTTGAAACTGAACTTTCTAGAATTCCTGTTTGTAGCTCGACATGCCTTGGATAGTAACAACCATGCCCACCGAAATATGCTCCATAGCCTTTGCCCAGTAGGATTTCATCAACCAATAAAGATATAAGGTCTGTTTAAATTGAGTGATTGTGCCTCTAGTGTTACTAGGATCTGAGACTAGGGTCCTCTAGTCATCCATCTCCGCATCTGTCTCGCTATCCTGCTTGACTTCCTCTTCCCATTCCTCTAAAATTTTCTGAATACCTTCATCATTTCCCTCACGATATGCCTCTGTAGCCTCGCTGATAGGCCTTTCCACCGATTTTATACGTGTGAGAGGCTCGGATGTGCTCAGTTCCTTTTCCTTTTTGGGCAACTGGGCCTGTCTTCCACGACCACAACTTTTTGCAGGATGAGCCATGGCGAAGATGCCCCAATCCTGTTCATTGCAAAAATTCATTAACCAAAAACAATTCAACATGGTATAACAATGATCACGCCCCTGGTTTGTACTATCACAGATAACCGCCCCACCTTGCTCCTCCCCTTCCCCTTCGGTGTCGATTCTAGAGCCTTCATGGCCATAGGTCCATTCCCCAGGAGGGGTCGACCTACTGCCACCAGCACATAGACTCCGTCACCACACCCATATCCTCACGGGTGTAGGAAGGTTATCTTCCCCTCACCAATTACCAGTTGGTGAGCACTGTCGCATGCCAGTGTTAGGATAGCCATGGTTTGCATACCCTTTCCCCTATGCCTAAGATGCAAGCGGATAGCCATTGGTATTTTCTTGCCCGACTTCCCACTCATAATTCCCAGCATTTCCCTCTTTGCAATTATAGCTATCTACCTCTGAGTGGCTCTGAAGTGTGCATTTGATGTTGATACCAATTTTCAATATTGAGTTGTCTCACTTGATCAAAAGCTTGAAGTCTTGGCTGTGAAGTGTTCATTTGATGTTGATACCAATTTTCAATATTGAACTATCTCACTTTCAAAAGCTTGAAGTCTTTTACATTCTACTTGCACATAATTTGATCATGTACCTGCACATAAATTCAGCATGTAACCATTTCATATTTCAAGTCTTTTATGATATATATTTCCCCTAACTATGCCAAATTCCTACGAGTTACAACTCAAGCTTCCGTACCTATTAAATAATTGTGTTAATTTGGGTACAACCATCTTATATGCAATTTTACTGAGGAAATTTCAAACATAAGTAAAAAATTTATTGTCTTCCTCTAATATCCATTTTCCCTAACACTGCTAAATTTCCCTCCCAAATTATTCTCGACCCATCAAATGATTCTAAGTTAATTTGGTCACACCTATCTTATATGCAATCTTTTTGAGAATATAATTTCTAATTTAGGTGGTAGGGACTAAGCTACCCTGTGGCACTTGGTTATAGTCGTTGTTAAGAGAAAATAAGCTTTCCATCCTTTATTAATCATTTCTCAATGCTAGAGCTCCAATGAATCTTAATTTCTAATTTAGGTGGTAGGGATTCTAATTTAGGTGCTAGGGACTAAGCTACCCTGTGGCACTTGTTTATAGTCATTATTAAGAGAAAATAATCTTTCCATCCTTTATTAATCATTTCTTAATGCTAGAGCTCCAATGAATCTTGTGATGAAGATCAACGGTAAGATATTTTTATGAATTAACTTTCTCTACATTGATGATATTACATAATGTTAGTGTAAATGATATTTTTAAAATATAATTATCACAACCTTTATCTTATCAATGTTTATTGATGTTTATTGGTAGACATGTACAAGAATAGAAATCTTGAAGAATTCTTAGTTACTTCATGAGATAATTTTTTCTATGACAACAACTTAGAGGAAGTTAACTCATATAAATATCTAGGAAAACCTAACTTTCAACAAGATCTTAAGTGGAAATATAAGAAGGAGAAAATGAATAAATATAGAGAATTATAAAGGAACTGAAAAATGGAGAAGTGTTGTATAACTTATAATATTGATATTAAAAGCAATATGCCATATCTCATCCCCTTCATAGAAGTTGGTATTTCCTCCATTGAGAGTATGGTTGTGACTAAGAACCTTATGTACAGTCAAAATACAATTAGGTTTCTTAAGATTGCTTCAAAATTCGTTTCTTAAGATTGCTTCAAAATTCAGTCAACACTGGGGTTAGCACAAAGTTGCTAAGACTTTGCTAAACCATTGTGAATAAATGAGGTAGTCATTTCAAAGAATATTGATGCCAATCAAAATACAATTAGGTTTCTTAAGATTGCTTCAAAATTAGCACAAAGTTGCTAAGACTTTGCTAAACCATTGTGAATAAATGAGGTAGTCATTTCAAAGAATATTGATGCCAATAAGAATACTCATCAAAAGTACAAAGATTAAGGAAACTTCTCTCCAATATTTATGAGCATAAAAACAAATTGCTAAAACAAAAGAACTAAATTGTTATAGTTTTCCATAAGATTAGATAAACCAAAGTTAGTATTTATAGATGGTAGCAATCATTATCATAATCAACAACCACCTTTTCTATTCTTATCAGTAGTAGTTACCTTCACCAGTTGTTCACCTTCAACTAGCCCAACCACATAATATATACACCAATACACATCTATCACCTTATATCAACCACCTCTCAATGACTTCATGAATAGTTAAGTACTAATTGGGAAAGTATTGAAATAAAAGTGAAATCTTATAGTGGAGCATCAATTATTTAAAAAACAATGGTAACATCTTTTCCCTTCACAAGGAAATGATTGACATGGAAAAATTTAAGAGGAAACAAAGGCTTGGACAAATTATTAAACCTACAAACTCTCGACAAATTATTAAACCTACAAACTCTAATAGATGTTGAAAATTTTTCTAACCAAATCAAGGTTTTATCACCTAACAAATATGAAAAGTTTTTTTTTTTTTAACTTCAATATGGAAACAATGATATAGATGAATTTGTTGAAAAGTAGTTTAATCTCACCAAGATCTAAAAAGGTAGTACAATAAAAGTGAAGGATGAAGAGGATGTTGTAATAAAGATTTGTATATATACAATGAAATTAAAATACAAAAGGTCAGTGTAAAGGAAGAATTTGAAAAAAAAGAGAAAAAAATGGGTTTGAAATTTTAAATATAAGTTAACTCTTTTTAAAAAGAAAGCCTATTTTGTAACTAAAATAAAATAAAATAAAAAAATCTTTAATATGGTCACAACCATATTATATGCAATTTTTCTTAGAGGTAATTTCTAACTTATGTGGTAGGGACTAATCTACCCTCTAGCACTTGTTTGTAGTTGTCAAGACAAAAGAAGCTTTCCATCCTTTATTAATAATTTCTCAATGTTGGAGCTCCAATGAATCTTGTGATGAATGCCAACTCTAAGATATTTGTATGAATTAACTTCCTCCTTTAATATGGTCACAACCATATTATATGCAATTTTTCTTAGAGGGTAATTTCTAACTTATGTGGTAGGGACTAATCTACCCTCTAGCACTTGTTTGTAGTTGTCAAGACCAAAGAAGTTTTCCATCCTTTATTAGTCATTTCTCAATGTTGGAGCTCCAATGAACCTTGTGCTAAATGCCAACTCTAAAATATTTGTATAAATTAACTTCATCTACATTAATAATCGCAAACATAAAATTAGTGTAAATAGTCTTTTAAAATCTAATTATCACAACAAATTGAATATATTTTGGAACCATCCATTCTTTAAACTATTTTTGGAACAATATAACAACCTTATATAATTAAGGTTCCCTAAATTATATACAAATATATAAAGTTTTCATTAATAATTTTTGGGTTTAAGTTTTAATGATATAATATGAACGTTTTAATTTAATATAATGTGATAATAATTCTTATAATAATTCTTTTAATTTAATACAATATAATATAATATGTCAATATATAATATATAAAACATGCCTAATCATAATAGTTTATTATTCATTAAAATTTGTATTATATTTTTAAATTAATAATATCTTTTTAGGTTTTTAATGTTTTAATATGCAAATTTTATAAGATTTTTATATTTTATTACTGTTTTTAGATTTTCTATTATTATTTTAATATAATAGAATAAGTTTTATTATAATTAGATTTATTATTAAATTTAAATTTTCAAGTTTTTATTATTAATAGGCTTAAGTTTATTATTGTTATTGTAAATTTAATAAAAATTATTAAGATTTAATTAAAATGATAATATAATAATAGTATTATGTTTTATGGTTAAGTTTCATAACAGAAATATTAGGTTTCTACTATGTTTATAATAATAACACACTTTATTATTATGGTTAATAATATTAGTATTAAATTTTATGAGGTGTTTTTTTTTAAATGAATATAATAGAATAAGTTTTATTATAATTAGATTTATTATTAAATTTAAATTTTCAAGTTTTTATTATTAATAGGGTTAAGTAAGTTTATTATTGTTATTGTAAATTTAATAAAAATTATTAAGCTTTAATTAAAATAATAATATAATAATAGTATTATGTTTTATGGTTAAGTTTCATAACAGAAATATTAGGTTTCTAGTATGTTTATAATAATAACACACTTTATTATTATGCTTAATAATATTAGTATTAAATTTTATGAGGTGTTTTTTTTTAAATGAAAAAAGTTATATTTATAATTGTTTTAGTTTTGTATTAAAATAATGTTTCATAATAATATTATTTATGATAGTAATAATACTTAATATTAAATATTATAAAATATAATAGAATATGTTTTATTATAATTAGATTTATTATTAAATTTAAATTTTCAATTTTTTATTATTAATAGGCTTAAGTTTATTATTGTTATTGTAAATTTAATAAAAATTATTAAGGTTTAATTAAAATAATAATATAATAATAGTATTATGTTTTATGGTTAAGTTTCATAATAGAAATATTAGGTTTCTACTATGTTTATAATAATAACACACTTTATTATTATGCTTAATAATATTAGTATTAAATTTTATGAGGTGTTTTTTTTTAATGAAATATGTTATATTTCTATTTGTTTTAGTTTTGTATTAAAATAATGTTTCATAATATTATTATTTATCATAGTAATAATATAATAATATTGAATATTAAATATTTTTTATATTGATAATAATGGTAAGCTCTTACTAAATTTATATTATAATAAAATAGTTAACAATATTATTATTGAATATTATTAATAATATATTAATATATAAAATTACTATTATTAATATTAATACTTATAAAATATTAATAGTAATTATATAAAGCTTAGTATAACTTATAGAAAAAATAGATTTTTTCACAATAATTTACCAAAATAATTTAAAAAATGTGCGGTTTTTTTTTTAATGTAATTCTATATGTATAAATGAATTCAACACATTCAAATTCTACATATTAAACAACTTAAACTCAAGTTCTAAAAAATATCTATTAGATTTTGATTTAAATTAACCATAAAAAAAGTGTTGTGAATAATGCCATTTCCTCTATAAAACATTATATAGTACTAATATTAATTATAGTTAATTTTTTCTATTAAAAAATATTGATAAAATTATATTACATTAATTATAACATCAACTATATATATATACACACACATTCTACTACTAACATTATGAATAATATGGTGTTGTGCTATTAAAAATATTATATAATATGTAATTTAATATAATATTAATATTGCTAATAATAATAATAAATTTATTGGGCATTTATAGACCATCACAATTATTAATCAGGATTTCTCTTGTTAAAATAATGGAATAATAATATTAATAATAATGATATGATTTGAATATTTTTATATTTTATTTATAATAAAATAGTCAATAATAATATTATTGGTTATTATTAATAATATTTTAAGATTAAATATCACTTACATATAACATTAAAAGAATTACATTGTTAGGATATTCTGACCCATAGGAAATAGTTAGGTATAACTTGGTCTAGTGTAGAGTTAGGTAAAGGGTGTTTCTTTACTATGTACTTTTGTAACTTACAATCTCAAGGTCACGATATGTTCTAGACATGAAGTGATCTGACAGTTCATTCTCTCCTCGGTATTACCGACACTTGATCCATGACTCTACACCCGATTGGCCCATGATCTCTATTTAAAGAGCAAGGAGCGTCATTTGTAAGGTGATGGTTCATGAGAGAATCTTATGTAAATTTTCTTTCTTTTACATTAATAAATTGCCTGAAGTGACCACGTTGGCTAAGGTCATGGAATGTTTCCCTCTTTGAGGGTTTTAACCATGTCAAGAATACTGGTGTATTTATATGTGATCTGTTTGTGAGCGATGTCATTTGGTGTTCTATCTGAGGAACTTACCTTGTAAATTCCTACATGGTATCAGAGCTATTTGAGGGTTGCATCTGTTGGTGATCCAAATCCGAAGCCAGTAAAACTGCATTCGACTGTTGTTTCCTATATTTATTATTTCTAACCGCTTTCGGGCTGAGAGGACTCCTCTATTGTATTAGGCGCATCTGTTCCAGTGAGGAATCCCTTTCGTTTCACGCAAAAAGGTTTACAGTAGCCCTAGATACATCATTTTTAAGATCTAGAGGTATACATTATTTATTTGCAGTTTTAGTTATCTATCTATCTGTTTATTTTGGATTATTTATCTCTCTGTTTTTTTATTACCAAATATATACCTTTCATTTCTACGTATGCTCTTTGCCCCGTGACTCTGTGCGATCTGGGCAAATCAGAAACAAAAAGGAAGGTTTTTTCTCATGTGTATGCTCTTTCCCGCCACGCCTTAGTGTGATCTCGGAAAATCAGAAACATTGATAAAAATATTTAGATTCTGGCGAAATCTAACTTCAAGCCATAAGGTTTTTTTTTTTACATGTCTGTTCTGTGTTGTGTGGTTCTTTTTGTTTTGTAGCCAAAAGGTGTTTTCTCAAGTAAGCACACACTCCAAAGCTTCAGTGACTGAGAAGCTTAATTATAACATCAACTATATATATATACACACACATTCTACTACTAACATTATGAATAATATGGTGTTGTGCTATTAAAAATATTATATAATATGTAATTTAATATAATATTAATATTGCTAATAATAATAATAAATTTATTGGGCATTTATAGACCATCACAATTATTAATCAGGATTTCTCTTGTTAAAATAATGGAATAATAATATTAATAATAATGATATGATTTGAATATTTTTATATTTTATTTATAATAAAATAGTCAATAATAATATTATTGGTTATTATTAATAATATTTTAAGATTAAATATCACTTACATATAACATTAAAAGAATTACATTGTTAGGATATTCTGACCCATAGGAAATAGTTAGGTATAACTTGGTCTAGTGTAGAGTTAGGTAAAGGGTGTTTCTTTACTATGTACTTTTGTAACTTACAATCTCAAGGTCACGATATGTTCTAGACATGAAGTGATCTGACAGTTCATTCTCTCCTCGGTATTACCGACACTTGATCCATGACTCTACACCCGATTGGCCCATGATCTCTATTTAAAGAGCAAGGAGCGTCATTTGTAAGGTGATGGTTCATGAGAGAATCTTATGTAAATTTTCTTTCTTTTACATTAATAAATTGCCTGAAGTGACCACGTTGGCTAAGGTCATGGAATGTTTCCCTCTTTGAGGGTTTTAACCATGTCAAGAATACTGGTGTATTTATATGTGATCTGTTTGTGAGCGATGTCATTTGGTGTTCTATCTGAGGAACTTACCTTGTAAATTCCTACATGGTATCAGAGCTATTTGAGGGTTGCATCTGTTGGTGATCCAAATCCGAAGCCAGTAAAACTGCATTCGACTGTTGTTTCCTATATTTATTATTTCTAACCGCTTTCGGGCTGAGAGGACTCCTCTATTGTATTAGGCGCATCTGTTCCAGTGAGGAATCCCTTTCGTTTCACGCAAAAAGGTTTACAGTAGCCCTAGATACATCATTTTTAAGATCTAGAGGTATACATTATTTATTTGCAGTTTTAGTTATCTATCTATCTGTTTATTTTGGATTATTTATCTCTCTGTTTTTTTATTACCAAATATATACCTTTCATTTCTACGTATGCTCTTTGCCCCGTGACTCTGTGCGATCTGGGCAAATCAGAAACAAAAAGGAAGGTTTTTTCTCATGTGTATGCTCTTTCCCGCCACGCCTTAGTGTGATCTCGGAAAATCAGAAACATTGATAAAAATATTTAGATTCTGGCGAAATCTAACTTCAAGCCATAAGGTTTTTTTTTTTTACATGTCTGTTCTGTGTTGTGTGGTTCTTTTTGTTTTGTAGCCAAAAGGTGTTTTCTCAAGTAAGCACACACTCCAAAGCTTCAGTGACTGAGAAGCTTAATTATAACATCAACTATATATATATACACACACATTCTACTACTAACATTATGAATAATATGGTGTTGTGCTATTAAAAATATTATATAATATGTAATTTAATATAATATTAATATTGCTAATAATAATAATAAATTTATTGGGCATTTATAGACCATCACAATTATTAATCAGGATTTCTCTTGTTAAAATAATGGAATAATAATATTAATAATAATGATATGATTTGAATATTTTTATATTTTATTTATAATAAAATAGTCAATAATAATATTATTGGTTATTATTAATAATATTTTAAGATTAAATATCACTTACATATAACATTAAAAGAATTACATTGTTAGGATATTCTGACCCATAGGAAATAGTTAGGTATAACTTGGTCTAGTGTAGAGTTAGGTAAAGGGTGTTTCTTTACTATGTACTTTTGTAACTTACAATCTCAAGGTCACGATATGTTCTAGACATGAAGTGATCTGACAGTTCATTCTCTCCTCGGTATTACCGACACTTGATCCATGACTCTACACCCGATTGGCCCATGATCTCTATTTAAAGAGCAAGGAGCGTCATTTGTAAGGTGATGGTTCATGAGAGAATCTTATGTAAATTTTCTTTCTTTTACATTAATAAATTGCCTGAAGTGACCACGTTGGCTAAGGTCATGGAATGTTTCCCTCTTTGAGGGTTTTAACCATGTCAAGAATACTGGTGTATTTATATGTGATCTGTTTGTGAGCGATGTCATTTGGTGTTCTATCTGAGGAACTTACCTTGTAAATTCCTACATGGTATCAGAGCTATTTGAGGGTTGCATCTGTTGGTGATCCAAATCCGAAGCCAGTAAAACTGCATTCGACTGTTGTTTCCTATATTTATTATTTCTAACCGCTTTCGGGCTGAGAGGACTCCTCTATTGTATTAGGCGCATCTGTTCCAGTGAGGAATCCCTTTCGTTTCACGCAAAAAGGTTTACAGTAGCCCTAGATACATCATTTTTAAGATCTAGAGGTATACATTATTTATTTGCAGTTTTAGTTATCTATCTATCTGTTTATTTTGGATTATTTATCTCTCTGTTTTTTTATTACCAAATATATACCTTTCATTTCTACGTATGCTCTTTGCCCCGTGACTCTGTGCGATCTGGGCAAATCAGAAACAAAAAGGAAGGTTTTTTCTCATGTGTATGCTCTTTCCCGCCACGCCTTAGTGTGATCTCGGAAAATCAGAAACATTGATAAAAATATTTAGATTCTGGCGAAATCTAACTTCAAGCCATAAGGTTTTTTTTTTTACATGTCTGTTCTGTGTTGTGTGGTTCTTTTTGTTTTGTAGCCAAAAGGTGTTTTCTCAAGTAAGCACACACTCCAAAGCTTCAGTGACTGAGAAGCTTAATTATAACATCAACTATATATATATACACACACATTCTACTACTAACATTATGAATAATATGGTGTTGTGCTATTAAAAATATTATATAATATGTAATTTAATATAATATTAATATTGCTAATAATAATAATAAATTTATTGGGCATTTATAGACCATCACAATTATTAATCAGGATTTCTCTTGTTAAAATAATGGAATAATAATATTAATAATAATGATATGATTTGAATATTTTTATATTTTATTTATAATAAAATAGTCAATAATAATATTATTGGTTATTATTAATAATATTTTAAGATTAAATATCACTTACATATAACATTAAAAGAATTACATTGTTAGGATATTCTGACCCATAGGAAATAGTTAGGTATAACTTGGTCTAGTGTAGAGTTAGGTAAAGGGTGTTTCTTTACTATGTACTTTTGTAACTTACAATCTCAAGGTCACGATATGTTCTAGACATGAAGTGATCTGACAGTTCATTCTCTCCTCGATATTACCGACACTTGATCCATGACTCTACACCCGATTGGCCCATGATCTCTATTTAAAGAGCAAGGAGCGTCATTTGTAAGGTGATGGTTCATGAGAGAATCTTATGTAAATTTTCTTTCTTTTACATTAATAAATTGCCTGAAGTGACCACGTTGGCTAAGGTCATGGAATGTTTCCCTCTTTGAGGGTTTTAACCATGTCAAGAATACTGGTGTATTTATATGTGATCTGTTTGTGAGCGATGTCATTTGGTGTTCTATCTGAGGAACTTACCTTGTAAATTCCTACATGGTATCAGAGCTATTTGAGGGTTGCATCTGTTGGTGATCCAAATCCGAAGCCAGTAAAACTGCATTCGACTGTTGTTTCCTATATTTATTATTTCTAACCGCTTTCGGGCTGAGAGGACTCCTCTATTGTATTAGGCGCATCTGTTCCAGTGAGGAATCCCTTTCGTTTCACGCAAAAAGGTTTACAGTAGCCCTAGATACATCATTTTTAAGATCTAGAGGTATACATTATTTATTTGCAGTTTTAGTTATCTATCTATCTGTTTATTTTGGATTATTTATCTCTCTGTTTTTTTATTACCAAATATATACCTTTCATTTCTACGTATGCTCTTTGCCCCGTGACTCTGTGCGATCTGGGCAAATCAGAAACAAAAAGGAAGGTTTTTTCTCATGTGTATGCTCTTTCCCGCCACGCCTTAGTGTGATCTCGGAAAATCAGAAACATTGATAAAAATATTTAGATTCTGGCGAAATCTAACTTCAAGCCATAAGGTTTTTTTTTTTACATGTCTGTTCTGTGTTGTGTGGTTCTTTTTGTTTTGTAGCCAAAAGGTGTTTTCTCAAGTAAGCACACACTCCAAAGCTTCAGTGACTGAGAAGCTTAATTATAACATCAACTATATATATATACACACACATTCTACTACTAACATTATGAATAATATGGTGTTGTGCTATTAAAAATATTATATAATATGTAATTTAATATAATATTAATATTGCTAATAATAATAATAAATTTATTGGGCATTTATAGACCATCACAATTATTAATCAGGATTTCTCTTGTTAAAATAATGGAATAATAATATTAATAATAATGATATGATTTGAATATTTTTATATTTTATTTATAATAAAATAGTCAATAATAATATTATTGGTTATTATTAATAATATTTTAAGATTAAATATCACTTACATATAACATTAAAAGAATTACATTGTTAGGATATTCTGACCCATAGGAAATAGTTAGGTATAACTTGGTCTAGTGTAGAGTTAGGTAAAGGGTGTTTCTTTACTATGTACTTTTGTAACTTACAATCTCAAGGTCACGATATGTTCTAGACATGAAGTGATCTGACAGTTCATTCTCTCCTCGGTATTACCGACACTTGATCCATGACTCTACACCCGATTGGCCCATGATCTCTATTTAAAGAGCAAGGAGCGTCATTTGTAAGGTGATGGTTCATGAGAGAATCTTATGTAAATTTTCTTTCTTTTACATTAATAAATTGCCTGAAGTGACCACGTTGGCTAAGGTCATGGAATGTTTCCCTCTTTGAGGGTTTTAACCATGTCAAGAATACTGGTGTATTTATATGTGATCTGTTTGTGAGCGATGTCATTTGGTGTTCTATCTGAGGAACTTACCTTGTAAATTCCTACATGGTATCAGAGCTATTTGAGGGTTGCATCTGTTGGTGATCCAAATCCGAAGCCAGTAAAACTGCATTCGACTGTTGTTTCCTATATTTATTATTTCTAACCGCTTTCGGGCTGAGAGGACTCCTCTATTGTATTAGGCGCATCTGTTCCAGTGAGGAATCCCTTTCGTTTCACGCAAAAAGGTTTACAGTAGCCCTAGATACATCATTTTTAAGATCTAGAGGTATACATTATTTATTTGCAGTTTTAGTTATCTATCTATCTGTTTATTTTGGATTATTTATCTCTCTGTTTTTTTATTACCAAATATATACCTTTCATTTCTATGTATGCTCTTTTCCCCGTGAATCTGTGCGATCTGGGCAAATCAAAAACAAAAAGGAAGGTTTTTTCTCATGTGTATGCTCTTTCCTGCCATGCCTTAGTGTGATCTTGGAAAATTAGAAACGTTGAGAAAAATATTTAGATTCTGGTGAAATCTAACTTCAAGCCATAAGGTTTTTTTTTTTACATGTCTGTTCTGTGTTGTGTGGTTCTTTTTGTTTTGTAGCCAAAAGGTGTTTTCTCAAGTAAGCACACACTCCAAAGCTTCAGTGACTGAGAAACCCACCCCCCCCCCCCCCCCTTTCCTCTTTTCCAAAAATTACTAATATTTTAAACTAGCTCACTTGGTCCAAACTTACTTTAGGAGAATAGAGGTCTTGGGTTCAAGTCTTTCCTTTTGTTGAGTTACTTTTTCAAAAAGCACATGTAACTTATGTTTTAAAGTTACTTTATATAAAAGTGTTATCACCCATTATAAAAAGTGAGTCACTTATAATTCTAAAGTATCTTTATCTTTTATTTAAGTTACAATTTAGTGTGTAGCTCATAAAGTACCATTGTAAAAGCGACTTTTACTTATTTATAAAAGTGGGTCACATAATTTGTTTTTTAAAAGTGAGCTAATTAGATTAAGTTTGGAAAGATGGGAGATTTTTTTATATATAACATTATCATTCACTTCCGCACATTCACATGCTTAGTGGGCATCTTCAACAACTCTTCTTCAAAAAGCCATGACTTCTTCATCTAGACGCTGTTTTCAAAGCTGTTTTTTTAATCAGCCTAATGTTTTGATATCTTTCTATTTGAACACTTAGTTTTAGCATCTTCAACTTCAGTTTATGTTAAAATGGAAAGTCCATGCCAAGTTATTCTTAACAACACCAACTACTTCCAATTGGTGTCCTACATGGAGGATTTACTTATAAGTAAAGGTCCTTTTAGAATAGCCTCACGCCAAGAGTCTAAACGTAAAGATGAAGATAAGGCAATCAAATGGGAAAATAAGCAAGATCAAGCACGTGGGTTGATAGGGGTGTCTATTTCTCCAGACCTTAGATTCCATATTGCAAAACTTGATACCCCTGATGAAGCAATGAAACAACTCAATAAAGTTTTTGGAATTAAAAATGAAATTAGAGCCCATCAACCCGAAAATGAGTTGCTTACGTTGGACCCCAATAATTTTTCTTCCATTGAAGACTTTTTGTCCAACTTCAAGACCTTTAGACTTCTCTTCAAAGGTGTTAAGGTTAAGAAAGAATATGGTAGCCTTATCGATTCCATTATTACTAAGTTAGGACCAGCCTACTCTGTGTTTGTTTCCACCTTCCATTCTACTAGAGAAGCCTTTATTTCTTAAGGACAAGCCTACAAGTCCCCCTCTTTTGATTCCCTTTGTGATTCTTTAATAAGAGAACAAGAAAAACTCTTACATATTGGTCTTCTTAATATTGGGACTCTTCTAAGAAAGCCTTAGTCGCCTAACATCAACCAAGTTCAAATAATCTTAAGAAGTAGCATCCTAAAAAGAATGGTCCTAAACCAACAAAGGGTCCTAAGCACTTTCAGTCTCAAAATGAAAAATCAATTCAACAAAATGATAACGCAAATAAAAATTAGGCTACTACATAAATAGGGGTTTTAAGACAATATTTAAGATAATTTTTGGGTAAATTGTCTTAACTTGAGATAAAAAAAAATTGTGTATTGTCTTAAATATTATCTTTAAGCGGGTGTCTAAAAATTATTGTCTTAAAAATTTGTCTCTATAAAGACAATATATAACACAAGCATTATTGTCTCTTAGGAGACAATTTCATTCTTGTCTCTCTTGAGACAATTTCATTTTTGTTTGTCTTAAGACAAAACTCAGGATTAGAGACAATATGTCTTTAATACTAGCTATTGTTTCTCTAGAGACAATAATTTTTTTATTTAAAGATCACTTGTCTCTCCAGAGACAATATAAAACAATGAATTGAGAAATATCTCACCATTGAAATAAATCGATATAAAAAACATTTAATTAAAAATAAACTACAAAATCGTTGATTAATTCATGTTAGAGCACAGTGGAATCGAACCACTAATCTCCTGCTTGTTAAAATACTTTGTAACATTTGAAGTCCCATCGAAAATCATATTAAAATATACTATTAATTTGACAACATAAACTATCATTACAAATTGCACAGACAAAATTTGTAGCAGAGATCTAACTCAAAGTGACAAAAAGTGGATATCAACTTGGAATATTAAATCAATATCTCCAAATTGAGGAATCATAAATGAAAAATAGCTCAAGAGAACCAATCCTCCCAAAATAACCCGTAAAGTAGTGATATTAGTAAGTGGATCTATAGCCAAAAGATGTATGCATTATCATTCATTGGCCTCGAAAGATAAATAGGGCCTCTCAAGCTTGCAAAGAGTCATATATATTGGAAAGGTACAAACATTGTTGAAATATTCATGGAATATTAGTGAAACAAAAAATTTATAGATTCCAAACACTTTGGAATCTAGTATTTCAGTACAGTCACTTGCAGTTTTTGGTGGTTCTACATTGTGGCGAGGGGTGAATAGTTTTTGTTGTCTTTTTGATACAAAGTGAGGTCTCTAAACTCCATAAAGGTTGTTAATGCCCTGTGTACATTAAGAATGTGTTTTTCATCCTATGCTAGACCAAAAAAGGTAATTTAGGGGAGTGGGAGGGGGAGGGGGGTCTTTTTAGTCGTATAACTACCTGCAAGATAAAATAATTATATTAATGCCCGAAAAATGACCACAAAACTTGCTCTATATTTTTGTAGTTTTCAAGAGAATAATTTCTTCCCTTGAAAACTACAAAAAATAGAGCATGCTGTGGGCAACCACACAAATCTCGCAAGTGAAAACAACCCATAATTTAAATATAAAAAAAAAATCAATGTGTCTGCAAGCAACTGTTGCATTCCATTCTCCTACGCAAATGTGAGCCAACCAACAAATAACTAGCTGTCAGGACCCAATAAGATGCAGAAGTTTTAGCTACCCTTGGAGTATTATTTTGTGCATTGAAATGGAGAGAAGAGTCAAGACATCGTCATTTATTTATTTACTTTTTTAAAATGTCATTTTACTTCATGAAACAAAGAGTTACATCATGAAGCAAGAGTTACATCTAACAATAGGATTACAAGGAAATTCCCTAACTACAAAAGCAAAAAATGCTAACATATGAGTCTCTGCCACAATAAGCAGGAAGGTGTTCAACATCTTTATGAAAAACTTAGAATTTGGCGTTTACAAGCAAGGCCAATTCCTGCTCAAAAAGCCTCAATTCCCCTAATAGCTATGGGAGGAAGGTTCATCATGGAAAGAAGTCATACACCTAGATTTCTACAAAGCCATTAGCCACCAACTAAATTGTGTGCCATAAAACATTGCAGTTGTCTGTAATTATCTGAGTGTCCCCAAGGAGAGGGTCTTTCCAAGGAAGCAAGACTGAGAAAACAATTAGATTCGGCCTGAAATCGTGCTCAAAAAGTCTTGGTGGACATAAATCTCCACTAGACATTCTCAGCTGGAGAAGCAAATCTGCTGCAAAACTTGCATGCAGTATTTGTAACGCCAACATTATGAAACGACTTATTTATTTATCATTTTAAGTTTGTTATTCTTCATGTAATGAAATATATTATATAACACAAAAATTGTTCACAATTTGAACCTTTAAACTTCTGATTGCAATCGATATAATAAAAAAAGTGAATAGGATAAGATGTTGGTATACTAAATTACTTACCGCTACAACTTGAAAGTCATCAAAATGGGTTGCTATGGTTTCCCACTGGCAGGTAACCACTGGTAATGACAAACGACATTTATCCTTAGTCTTATCTTTTAGCTCAATCTTCTGAATCTCCATGTATAAACAGAGACAAATAATGGAATCATTCTCATACCTTAAAATCAATCCAACATATAAGTATTAGAATCAATTTATCACAACTTCCTAAAAAAATCAGATAAAGAATACAAAATGATGAACACATCAATTATAACAACAATAAATACTTGAATAAAAAGACCTTGAATGAACCAAAAATAAGAAAAAGACAGGTTTGGCACAACAAGCCCTAGAGTTGTGGCTCTTTAATACCACTTGTCATGATCCTACCTATGGTCCCACTCAACAAAGCAGGCACCCACATACTTAAAATTTTGTTTCTTTTGTGCAATATATTTCCAAAATCTCCACCTTATAACAATTAAGGCTTTGCATATAAGTTATAAAATTGTAACTAATGAACTCATAATAAGGCTAAGATGGCCTTCAAATCATGAGAATCTCAACAGCCTATGAACAAGAATGCAACATCAAAGACTCCATAATATCTGCAACTTTACTAGTAGGAAGTTCCATGTGAATCCCCCCAATCCACTCATTACGAAATGCTGAGATCTGAAATCCATGCTTAAGAGAACTATATATGTGGGGTTGAATGTCCTCTTGCTATCATGCGAAGATAATTGTCACATTAATTAGTTATTCTCAGAAAATTAAATGTAAGAAAAATATGCAACTAAAGAGAATCTGAAAAACATGGATATAGATGTAATGGTTTGCAAGTATTGGCACCACCAAATAGGCACCCAATGATTTTTTTGACTGCAAAAACAAAGATCTTGTTATCTACGAACTATTTTGGAAGCACTACAACAAAACTGAGATGTTTATCATGAGGTAACCAAGAACAATTTTACTTAGGAAAAATGCAATTTTATTTAAAAATATATATTATCGCCAAAAGTACACTAAAGGTAAAATACTAGCAAATTCATGCCTTTCTTTAAACTTGGTCACAACATATGAAGAATGGAATCATTGCATTTTGATGATACCACCAAAATAGAAATGCAAATATGTTTTATACCTCAACCCAAATCTCACATAGTGCTTTCAAAATCAACACCCGGGAATGAGGATCAAGTTCCTTGTATGTTATGTTCTCCTCTCTACACAAAAAGGGAAGCCTCAGATCACAGAAATAAAATCCATAGAGGCACAAAAATATTGGAGGCTAAAACACTCACCCATAGGTTGCAATAATTGGAAATTCCCCTTCAACTACCTATATATGAAAGTAAATAAGCTACTTGAGTCACAACACATTTAAAAATTTGATTGCATTCAAAGTGGAATAACATATTCTAGAACTACGTTGTTGAACTACAACGATCCTATCCTATTGTTATAACCTACCTGGTACCAGCGATCCTTAAGCTTCTTACATAATACAGACACCCACGTGTCACGCCTGAGAGCACTTCTGATTCCAGGAGGAATCACCTACAAGACAAATAACTAGAGGTTGAGATGTATTTCAATTGATATGTTCAAATGATCTTATTTAAATCTACATTAATAACAAAGAATTGATAAAAAACAACATTTGATAAATGATATGAGAATGAGAAGAATGCACAAAAAATGATGCAATATTTGTTTATGACTGAACTGACAAAACCAAATGCAATTATGATTATGAAAAATGCACTAACAAAGTAGCAAAACAGAATTTACAGCAAGCAGTAATTTCTCCTGAGGCTGAAAACGGAATGGAAATATACGCAAATATTAATTTAAGGCCAAGCATGTAACCCAATGCAACTATATGATGGCAAACCTACTGATTTAAATGCAAAAACATAAATTACAGTGATCATTTATGGATGTCATAATAAATATAATTTTGTTGTTTTTGGTATTTTTGAATGTTTTCTTATGCTTAAATGCACAGAAACCGAGAAACATAATAAAGGTGAAATTACAGCAAGCTAATCTTGCTGAATTTTATCTAAAACAATACTAAAATGACCTAGACGCCTACTTAGATATGTCGAAGATGTACGATGTTCAATGTTTGATGCAAAAATTCATTTTAAATGAGAGATCAAGAACATAAGATTCAGTAAACCAGTGCCTTTTATGGAGTCAAAAGAAAATGAAAAGATAAAAAGTGAATAGGGTGGAAGACAATCAGAAGCACATCACTAAAACCTTAGTAAGAACAAAGAATAAGCACAGATGAAAGCCTAAGAAAATATTGGTCACAAATGAAAATTTGTCTTTATTATCAAAAGTAGTGGGTAGAACAAATTTCTAACAAGTTTGGACAACACACGCCATGGTACAAATCAACTCTGCTCAATGGAACAATACTAGTAATAATACAACACAACCAATCCACCATCACAGATACTCCATGCTAGTACTTGATCTCAATCTCTCTATGAGGAATAAGCACAAAAGAAGGGAAAGATGAAAACACGAATATATCACACAAGAAAATCAAACCATTCTCTTTGCTTGTTACAATATATAGAACTAGAATGACAAAAGAATGAGGACGAAGATTTTACACAAGAAAATCAAACCCTTCTCTTTGCTTGTTACAATATATAGAACTAGAATGACAAAAGAATGAGGATGAGAGAGGAACCAAATAAGTTTAACTAATGATGTTTAACATATTTTTTGTACTTCTATGTTTTGGTGTGACTCACTCTTTGGAATGATCTCCACAGTAGTCAATATTTTTCCTTCCACTGCCTTCCCTGTAAGAACAAGCTTCTGCACTTTTGGCAGCTCTGAAAGATTGTAATCAACTTATTAGATAACACAATAACTATCAAAGGGTATAAGTAAAAGAAATCCTACAAAACAGGATTATAATCAGTTAGAAATTTTAAAAGAACATATTCTTGATAACCATTTGTAGTAAAAGTGAAAAATATTAAATTAAAATATATCACTACTCATTTCAACAAATTTCAACATTTTGTTCATGACATTAGATGTGCTCTCGTCCACATTAATTTTGTTATCAATAGAATTAATGTGGATGAAAGCACATCTAGTGTCATGAAAAAATTGTTGAGACACGAGGAAAATCTTTGTGACTCCTTGTATCTCCCTAAGGAAGTGAAACCACTGAGGTGCTATGTGGAATTGATATTCCAGTTGATCAATAAAGGCAAGGGAAATGAAGAACTAACCAAGATCTGGGGTGAAATCAGGAAAATAGAGGGTGATGATGATCAATGGCGATGTCGATTAGTTCATATACTGGCACTTCAACTCCCTCATTTTTATTGATCAATTAGAATACATAGCACCTCAGCGATTTCACTTCCTTGGGGAGATACAACGAGTCACAAAGGTTTTCATCATGTTTCAACAAATTTTCCATGACACTATATGTGCTTTCATCCACATCAATTATGGGCAAGTGAAACATGTAGGTTCTCCTGTCAAACCGAATTTCATTGAGCTTCCCTCTGTGTGCAGTGAATTTCACTCATCTCTCTCCAGTGAGCTCTACCGCATTCTGGGGTTTGGTAGATGTAATTATAGGTTGTCTAGTTATTAATGTAGACAAATAACTAGAGGTTGAGATGTATTTAAATTGATATGTTCAAATAATCTTATTAAAATCTACATTAATAACAAGAAATGCCCAAAACATATTGATTCTCTACCCTTCCAACCATGTTCCTGAAGCATTCAAAACATAGCCAAACAAAATAATAGGTAATAAACTACCACATCCTCTTGTTCTCTTGTATCTTTTCTCCTTCACACTACATGTCTATAATAATCTTTCTAGAATCTAGACTCATTTTCTCCAAATATTCCATCTTGTGGATTGTCTCATTGCAAGTAGTCTTGAGTTCTAGCCTGGCAACCCATATTTAAACATTCACAAACAGTTCCCTTCCCCATGTTGATCACGCATACACCCAGCTTATATGGACTAAATTTCCTGCTTTAAATTTCCATGCTTGGCATACCAAGAAGAGATTATGTCAACCCAAAGAACTATCAAGAGCTACCACTAGTGACAATGACTAGTAGTAAAGAACAAATAAGACATACATAGATTGAAAAATATATATTCCCACTGATACCATCAACTTAGGGAGAAGTCTAGTGAAATGGCCTTTCAAAGCAATGAAATTCTTCCAATCCAAGTGTGTCATCAAGTTATATTTTCCTATGGAGGAATCTGTTAACATAAAGCTTCCTAGAACTCTGAAAATTCTAGAAATAGACAAATCTATGGCATGGGGATATTTTGATGGTGTCAAGGATCCCCACGTATGTGTGAAGCAGGGGACATCCCATTCTTGAATGAAAAGCATTTTATTTCTTTCAAACCTGTTGTTGGGCAAGGGGCTAACAATCAAGTGAAATGTATGCTTCACTGTTGCTTCTTAAAATTGCATCTATAACATACCCAGTACCCTCTGTCAACCATTGAGGATAGGGGGTACTTCTGAATTTTACATTTTTTTCATTTTTCTATACTCTGATACCAACTTCTCCACTGCCCTGCCATGAATATAAGAATGCATGTGACAAGAAGGCATATGAAAATATAAATTAAACATTCAATGTTATAGATGCATATATTTCTCTTGTAAACATAACAACCATCAAAGAATAACATAAACATCATTTAAATTCATCATAAACAGGTATCCAAAATGGAAACATGCTGGAAACTTGACCCCTCAAAAATTAGGAAACAGGGAAAATTATATTGAAAAATCGAAACTCAAGGATGGTTGTAGCTGCCCAAAAACACCACAAACTAGTCAAAAACTACAGTTATCACTGCCCAAAACACCACAAAACAATAAGGATGGTCATGTCAGCCTTATAATCTGAATCCTCTCTTGTTGAACCACCCTTGCTCAAATCCCCCTTGCTGAAATCACCCTTTCTCAATTTTATGTGCTGAAATCTCCCTTGCTCAAGCCTCAAACAATGTAGATGAAAGATGAAGGATGTTTCACCCAACCATAGGCTCTCTGTTTCCCATACTCTCTTTCTAACAGGGCCACCCCTAAAATGGGATGGTGAGTCCACAAGGACAAATTTATCCTATGGCTGGCTATAGTCCTCTCACATGGCCCAATTTCCCAGCAAATCACAGTATGTTAACTCCTACAGCAATTCTAACCCACCATATCTCTTTCCCCTCAACCTGCACAACCCAAAGAATGGGATACCCTTCTCTGCCATACAATGCCTAGGGTCATCCCACTTCCCTCCAATGCTCCAACATAGGTACACCAAGAAATCTCTTAGCTAGGGACACCAAGAATTCTCAGTTGTAATGGAGTTGTCTCAATGACAATAATTCCTTGTGAACATGAGCACAATAATTCCAACATGGAATACATAACAACAACTCATTCTATTACAAGTCATAGTTCTACAACCTAGGCTCTTAGGCAACCTCTCAAAAGAAAGAATGGCAGAAGATCCCCACATCAACCAGAAGACTAGAATATATTTGCATATCCCCATCCAACTTGTATCATGGATAATTATGTTTTTAGGGGCCTTTGGTGGATATTAAGTTTTAACCTTATAGAAGTAAAGTGCTTGGTTTCCCTTATATAAATAAGGGAAGCACTCACCTCATTTTGTCATTACTACTTGTGGAGGATTACTACTACTTGTCTACTTCTCTCTTTACTAATTTGCTATGGATGAATGACTTATGCAACCTCTTGGAGAGATGATTTATGTATGCATTCTCAAGTTTGATGGATGACTCATGATTAGGGTTTCATGGATGAGCATCGGTTTACCTAGTAAGTATTCTTTCTAAATCATTGTGGATTTGTTTGATGATTGTATGAAGTGTGTATGTGCTTATCAAGTACTGAATGTGCTGAAAGTGCTTATCATTCACATCAACAGAGTGAAACAGATATTACTGCATATGCACTAGTAGAAACAAGAGGTGCATAGTCATTCTGGAAAGCATATTTAATTTGTAAGACAATTTTTCAAGCCAAATCCATACATTTGCATCTATAAACCAACAAAGCATAATTAATTTGTAAGACAGTTAGTCAAGCCAAATCCATACATTTTCATCTATAAACCAACAAAGCATACTTAATTTGTAAGACAATTAGTCAAGTCAAATCCATACATTTGCATCTATAAACCAACAATGTTTGTCAACAAATTATATGAAGATTTGTATGCTTCATTTTATCTCATCTACACTGAAATCATTTTAGAAGTTGACTACTTTGCATGAATGCATGAGCCTCAAATATCTTTTTCCATGTCATGGATGAATTTCCCTAAACACCTGAAGATCAGATTCAACCCTTTCTCTCCATTCCAAACTCCTTTCTAAAATAAAAGTCACCATTTCCAAAGATGAGGAGATACAAGTAGAGGAGTGCTACTAACCTCGATTGCATCGATATTTTTCTGCTTGATGTCAACAACAGAGTGCTGATATGTGAACTTTTCCAAAGAAGTCACAAAAACATCTCGTTGTGCTTGCATACACATGATATAGGTAACATGAATTGCATTATGGAAACCTTCAAGGCACTGGTAGATAACCACCTCATCATCACTTTGGTCAAAGGAACACTAAATGCTGCTAGCATTGGAAACCAACAAACCTCCACCATGAATCTTAAGATTACCACATTTGTAGCAGCATAATACACAGACCTGCAACTCCCACAACAAGAGTTTTGTTACATTTTATTCAGAAGACTCAATCTACAATAGATAATTGCATCATGACATTGTTAAATTCACTTACTCAGACTTGCGAGCTTTTTCCTTAAACTACTCTTGCATGTGACGAATAAGATCATCACTCGTTTCCAAAGATTTTTCTTCCCCCCTTTTACAAATTACAATATTTAGTATACTATCTAGATCTAAGATTTTGTTTGCATTTATGGGAAGTTTATTTTGTGGCATCAAATTATCATCTTCATATTGATTTCATTTTTCACAATACTATCATACAAGGATCCCATATAGCCATCTGGTAAGAATATTTGGTAGATATTCATATCGATATCTGCCAAATTCTCTAGTTCAAACAGGTCAAAACTTGAACAACTGGCAACATCCTTTTCCTCCTCTTTGTCTTATTTTTCAAGACTCCTTGTTACAGCTTCCATAATTCCATTTTCTTTGTGATGCTTCATGATTATGTCCTTTGTTGTTGCTGTGAATGCATGTGTAATGACCCTAGTCTTCTTACACATAGGTAGAAGTCATGTTGATGGTTCAATCATGGTATAATTATTTGATCACTTTACACATATATAATCATTGTGAAAGTTAGTAAACATGCCATATACATACATTTGAATGAAAATATTTTGAATGCATGGTCATTAATTGCAAGTAATGTAAATGCATGTATGTGATTCTTGAAAAACACTAAGTTTTTTTTTAAAGTGAATGCATTGTTTATGTGCACTGGTTGTGACGGGATTTAATTCTGTTACGGGTAATTGGTAACTATGGTAACATGTGTTCTTTTTAAAGGTTCCAAATAGTAATCTACCTATATACAATGGACTCTTGCTAAATTGATTTTTAAGTTGGATTTTCCATGCAAACAATAAGATAGCAAGTGATTCTTGTAGGCTTAAAATTATGAAGTCATCCACCTGTATCACACAGTCTCAATGTACTATATATAAACTACTATTGGATAAATGTTGGAATGAGAATTTCACATGGGATGCTACTATTTCACCCATATTACACAGTCTCAATGTATACAAGCCATCTACTACTGTATATGAATTGTTGATGGACACATGTTGTTCTTTTTTTTAATGCTATATCCGGAACTGCCACTAAGGGCTGCATGCAATTCCTGTAGCAGTTGCATAATAGTTCACTATGATTTGGATGCACATTTTCCAAGGTTTTCCCTATATAGTGGCTATTGTTCAATGGGTGATGCTATGATTAAATGCAGAGCATAAGTGAATGCCTTTTTGTATTGATTAACGACCTCTAGTGTCACTTTGGTGATGAGATTTGGTATGCATGGAATGCCTTATAGTATGCCATAATTGTATGAATGTTCTATATATTAATGGGCTGCTTAATAATTAGTCTATTGCCTTAGCCTCCTTGGAAATACGAAACATATACCTTCTAGTTGGATGCCAAATTTTGTCCACATGGAGGGTGCTTCTTTCTTATTAAATTAGTGTAGCAATTGACTTACTTATGTATTTCTCGTGTCTCCATGAGATGATTTAGCATTTCAGTGCACATAATCATGCATACATGTATAGTTTATCTTTCACTATGCATAATACCAACCTATTTTAGTAAGATGTCACGAAATCATGGAGTTCACAAGAACACTAGAGGTATGAGTAGCCATTAGGATGACATCCTGGTCTACTTTTCTTGGGTGGAGGTAGGTATTTGACTTTCAGGCACATCACTACAGAACCATTAAATCTCGTGAAGCTCACATCTAGTTTCTCTATTTCTAGTTCATAAGGACAAGACCCAAGTTAATTTTCTTAATGATGATAGCAGAGCTTTAAAAATTGTATCGTAAATGTATTAATGTTGTTGGACAATGTTCTTAACATATTAGCTAAATTTTCCTCAAGTATTAAATCCTAATTAACAAGATATAACCAGCGAGACCCAATGGTGACTAGAAGAGTGTACAATGGTCTTACAGTCTACTACTCACTGAGGTCAATGAAAATTTGATAAAGTGTTTAAATCTCCTTATGCATAACTACACATAATGTGTTGTCAAATTGTGGATGTATAAAAAGATTAAATGAGATACCTGTTAAAATTGGCAACTAGGGCAAAATTCCACTTTGGATAGCTCAGTTGATGGAGATAATCATTCCATTGAATTCATCTTTTTGAGAGGACCAAATTCAATATAAAGATCGTCTCATTTGGATAAGTGAAAGTGTAATTTTGAATTTTTTGTGTTCTCAAAAATAATTATCAAGGTCAGCCTATCCTATATTTCAGCTCATTAAACCCAACATACACATCCCTTGTCCTCTATCGAATTATATAAATAGAGGTGCCTTCTCCCTCATTTGGAAACATCATTTCCTCATTATTCTCTTTGAATTGGGCAACAGAAGAGGAAGATCTCCAGCGAAGGTATCAAGGGAAACTTTGTGATCTCTTTGGTATTCATCATAAGCCAAGTTCCTCAGGTAAGAGGCTGGTCCTCTTAGGAGGAAGTCTGGGTTTTCTTGTGATCTGTTTTGTGCCTATTTCTCTTTCTGTTGCAGGTCTGAGTTCCTTCTGAAGCTGCTTGCAGGTTTGGGTGTGAGACTATGGTATGGAATCTCTCTTCTAGGTGAGCCGCATTTCCAGGATACCTTTCTCAAGCAGGCCGCAACCATTGACTTGATAAACAGAGGACCGTGAGGGTTATCATCTGCTCAGGTAGGATGAAGACCTATTTTGGTGAAGACAGATTGGTATGAAGGCATGTTTGAAGGCTAGAATAAGCCCTGTCTTGTAAATAGATAGAGGGTTGACTACTTGGAGAAGGGTCGCAGCTGTAGAAGGCAGTTTGACCAAATTTGTAAGTGTTGAAGCAGTGTGCCACATGACCTAACCAGAGCTCCTAGCAACAACAACATTCTTCAATCTTCGTGATCATAAGATATGAGGTATTTCAGTAATTGTGAATATGAGTTGGATGGTTGACCTGATTATAACAACTCTTAGATAAACTAAAAGCAGCCCTAACCTGTCCAAGCTTCTTCTGCATATATCATCAATTTAAGAGGATACATCTCATTAGCTCTAGAATTTCATTTATGATTAAGGGTTGTGATTGTGGATCTCCTCATTGGCAAGACAATATTGACTTTTTATTATTGCACTCTCTCTCCTGAACATTTGATATTAATAATAAGAAGATTTGATCATGGGTTTTTCCCTAGCTTGAGCCAAATCATGAGTTCTCTTATCTTGGATTGTCTTCTACAAATGTCATTTATGTTATTTCTTCAGTTACTCTCAATGTGATAATGGTTTTTGTGATTGCTAATAAAAATAAAGATTGGGCCTCTATGAAACATTGAAGTAATTGATCGAGCAAAGAACATGTTAAACTAAAATTTACATGGTATCAAAGCTAAGGTGAGGGAAAGCCCAAGCAAGGAAGAAAGAAATCACACGAAGTTTTCTAACAATTCTGACCTCCTTCCTCTTCAAATATCAGCCATCGTGAAGCACTGAAACCCCTACTACAAAATTCTAGGTTGCAGATCCCAGAAAGGAAATGAGATCAAGGCCTCATCAATCAAGCATCTCTAGGAAAGAGCTCTCTGTCAAATTGTTGGTGAAATGATCTATATCTAAGGCCTTTTGTCATTACTACAACCATGAAGCTTTGGTTTCTTTAGGGTCAAATCTTCTGTTATGAAATCCCCCTTGAATTGAATTTGGTTTGGAGATGGTGTCTCACTCGAAATTCCTTCTCTGTTTCAGGTTTATATAAAATCATATCTGAAGCTATATAGTTCCTAGCATCTAAGCTCATATATATAATATTATTCTTGAGCTCATTGACATGCCTTTAGCCTTGTATTAGGGATTTGTCTGTCTCACAGAGAAGTATAAAAGGCTACAAAAGGTGAAGTCTCCTAGGCCCTTATGGCATAAATCAAGAGGGTTTGAAAAAGAGTAGTGTTCGGCATTTTCCATTGGGCAGATGCTTATTGAATGTAAAAGATCAACCATTGTGTGTCTATGAGATTCTGGTATCAAAGGAAAGGGGGTTCATGAAAAATAAAGATCATTTAAAGGATCTTGAAATCTAAAACACAATGTTCTAAAATCTCAGGAGTGGCTCAGGGAACTTTAGTAATTACAACAAATTTGCTGCACTTTGCAATGCTTGAAGAGATAGGATGGCTAAGCAAAGACAAAAAAGTACGTATGGATCCTTCCGAGCCCCATTAACATTACAAGCAGAATATTCAGGTAATTATTCGATGCATCAAGTTATCTCTTGTTGAAATTATCCGAAACAAGGGAAATTTTCTGGTTCTTCTTTCAAAACAACGAAATATGATAGCCTCTTATTCTAGCCTCAAATCATTTGCAGTAAATCCAAGTCTTGCATTAAGACTACTGTGTAAATGTATCATATCTACAACCTACAACTATCATCGAAAATCTCATTTGTATGGCAATCTCTGGTATGTCCTCAATTCACAGTATGCTCGTTAGTCATCATATGCAACTCAAATATGGATGGATTTACAGAATTGATATAGTAGTAAGGCAACTTTACATTGTCACAACATCATAGTATGACACCATTTATATTTTGCAAGATGTTTCTAATGAATTACAAAATAGTAATAGGTACAGGACTACATATGCTTGCTAAAACTTTCATGGTATTTTGGATATATGGCATCATGAATATATATATTGTGACGTCAATATCCTGTAGCATTTTTGAGATATATGCTGAAATCTCATGTCCAGTGAAATCCTAATGACTATAAGACATATTATATTTATGATTGAAAAAAGTATTGACAACGTTGATAATAAAGACAACATCTCTCTTAGTTATTTCTTTCAGTTCACAAATATAATTGTGAACTGACTTATATTTAGTATTTACTCAAGGAGGTCTGTTGGTATATCTCATTGTACATTCTATCCCAGCTAATTAAGGAAGGGTTTGTTCAAATCTAAGGTATAGCAGACATAAGGGCAGTCTCCTAGATTGATCTAGCAGTCAATTCCACAAGCATTTTGATAAAATCAAATCTTCTACAGTAAAGGGTTCAGTTGAAGCAAACTTTCAGCAGTTAAAGGATTAATCCCTGCAGAAGTCTTGTTCAACAATAAGAATATTGGGCTCTATCTAGAAGCAGTCCCATTATGTTTAGAATTTCTCCAGTAATCTGGTGGAAGGATGACTTGATTCAAGTCTGGTAATAAAGGTCCTCTTTGATATGATAGGAGATGTTTGGAACAATACTAATAAAGGTTCGTCACCTTGGCTTAATCAGAATTGGAGCAGATCATTCCAAGGCAATTTTAGGTCAAGACTCACGGAATCTCCATGTAGTCAGAGTACCTGTAATATTGAGGTACTATCAATACAACATATTAATATCTCATACTAAAGAAGAGGAGAAAAGATGAATGTCCAACTGAGGTAAGACCTCAGAGGGAGCTATAAAATCCCTGTCAGAATGAACAACTTTGGCACTTGGTACAATTGCAGACAAACTCGATATCTATGCTTCAGGAAAAATCATTTGTCTTGAGATTTAGTGGGAGCCATAATCTAAGATTCAGAAGATGATCCTCTCTAGAGGGAGTTGTTTTTTTTCAAAAGGCCAACATGAAAAATAGGTCTGATGGAATGAAACTTAAGAAGATCCTCGTAGACTCCCTGATTCCTTACCTCAAAAGGATAGGACCATGAAAGGATCCTCTCTTGCATTATTGACTTCTGATGCCTATAAAGCTCCTTTGAAGCTCCCTTAGGAATTTGAAGAAAATGAATAAGAGACTGATGATTACATATTGAGTCTCAAAGAGCCTATTGACCTTTCCCAACAAAGGGCATTCCTATTTATGGAAGAGCAGTGCCCAAATTATGACATGTTTGATTGCATCTACAAAGTGGATGGATATCATGATGAGAAGACTACCAGATAGATTGCATTCTGAAAAGAAAGAGGGAGTAAGAATGTCAAATACTTTCTTCGACAATATATGTATAAGCATAGGATTTCTAAGAGCTCCCAAGACTCTGCTGCCAATATGGATAGTTATATGTCTGTAGAAAGTTCTGTGCATATATATATATGCTATTGGGTGGAGCTATGAGAATCCCATTAACATCATCCCTAATATCCAGTCTTGGTTCTTAGAAAGTAGCCTGGCACTATTCCCTATATGAAGGGATCTTTGGTTTAGATTGAACGTTGACCTCTAGGAGCTCTCGAGGAATTGGTGTATTTCTTGAGCTATGAGAAACCATAGGGTGAGTGGTTCACCTTACCCTATGGATGCACGGTGTACAGGGTGAGTGGTTCACCTTCCACTATGGATGCACAGTGTACAGGGTCAGTGGTTCACCTTCCCCTAAGGACGCATGGTGTACAATGTGAGTGGTTCACCTTCCCCTATGGATGTGATGTGTAGAGGGTGAGTGGTTCACCCTCCCCTGTCATGGTTGACATGTGTGTAGGATGAGTGGTTCACCTCCCTTGTGATTGATGACACATGTGCAGGGTGAATGAGTCACCTTCCCCGACGATTGATATGCATAGGATGAGTGGTTCACCTTATCCCGTGGATACCCTAATGAGAGAGGCATATAGGCATCTGCTTGTTCATGGACATTTCAGTGTGACATGTTTCATCCTTTCCCCATGTGTAGGATGCTCATTCCCTACGATCTATGGTTGACATGTTGGTGGGATGTAGTTCATCCTTTCCCCACTTATAGGATTTGTTTGACGATTGATAGTTGTGGCTTGTGTTTGTAGGATACGGCTTATCCTTTCCCTACACGTGATTATGAATTGTGTTTATAGGATGTGGTCTATCCTTTCCTTACATGAGATTGTGACTTGTGTTTGTAGGACGTGGTTCATCCTTTCCTTACTCTCAGTGATTTGCATACTTGTAGGATGTGGTTCATCATTTCCCTACGTGTGGTTGTGAGCAGGATGTGATATATTCTTTCCCTGCTATTCATTTTGTATCATCCTACCCATGTAGTCTCGGACACATGGGAAGTACCTCTCATCTGTCCAATGAGTTGGGAAAAGTGGATAGGGACCATAGCACTACTCTCGGTGATTTTCATTCTTGTAGGATGTGGTTCATCATTTCCCTAAATGTGGTTGTGAGCAGGATGTGATATATACTTTCCAATACTATTGATTTTGTATCATCCTACCCATGTAGTCAGGGACACATGGGAACTACCTCTCATCTGGACAATGAGTTGGGACATGTGGATAGGGACCATAGCACTACTGATGGACACATCGTGTACTTTCATACTCCCTATATCTAGGATGTATGTTGTTCCATAACTTGATGTAGGATCAAGTATGATTGAGGTATTACCTTTTTCAGTGGAGAGTGGTAAGGTCTTCTGACTTGTGCTCGATCAATTCTACATCAGTATTCATATTAGTGTTCAGTAGAGCAGAGATGAGATGTGGTTCAGAAATGATACATAACGATAGGATTTCATGATGATCGATGATGATAAATGGATTGGCAGGTGGAATTCCCCGTAGTTGAGAGGGAGTGTTAAAATTGGAAACTAGGGCCAAATTCCACTTTGGACAACTCAACTGATATAAATAATAATTCCATTGAATTCATATTTTCGAGAGGACCAAATTTGGTATAAATATCGTCTCATTTGGATAAGCGAAAGTGTAATTTTGAATTTGTGTTTTCTCACAAGAAATTATCAAAGTCAACCTCTCCTATATGCCGGCTCATTAAACCCAACAGACACGTCCCTTGTCCTCCATCAAATTATATAAATAGAGGTGCCTTCTCCCTCATTTGGACACATCATTTCCTCATTATTCTCTCTGAATTGGGCAACAGAAGAGGAAGATCTCCAGCGAAGGTATCAAGGGCAAGTTTGTGATCTCTTTGGTCTTCATCATGAGCCAAGTTCCTCAGGTAGGAGGCTGAGCCTCTTAGGAGGAAGTTTGGGTTTTCTTATGATCTTTTCTAGGCCTATTTCTCTTTCTGTTGCAAGTCTGAGTTCCTTCTGTAGCTAATCGCAGGTTTGGGTGTGAGGCTATGTTATGAAATCTCTCTTCTAGGTGAGCCGCATTTCCAAGATACCTTTCTCAAGCACGTCGCAGGCATTGACTTGTTAAACAGAGGACTGTGAGGGTTATCATATGCTTAGGTAGGATGAAGACCTGTTTTGATGAAGACAGATTGGTATTAAGGCATGTTTGAAGGCTAGAATAAGCCTTGTCTTGTAAATAGATAGAGGGTTGATTACTTGGAGAATGGTCGTAGCTGTAGAAAAGAGTTTGTCCAAATTTGTAAGTTTTGAAGCAATGTGCCACATGCCCTAACGAGAGCTCCTACAAAAAAAAACATTATTCAACCTTCATGATCATAAGATATGAGGTATTTCAGTAATTGTGAATATCAGTTGGATGGTTGACCTGATTATAGCAACTCTTAGATAAACTGAAAGCAACCCTAACGTGTCCAAGCTTCTTCTACGTATATCATCAATTTAAGAGGATAAATCTTGTTAGCTCTAGAATTGCATTTATGATTAAGGGTTGTGATTGAGGATCTCCTCATTGGTAAGATAATATTGACTTTGTATTATTGTACTCTCTCTGCTGAACATTTGATAGTAATAATAAGAACATTTTATCTAGGGTTTTCCCCATCTTGGGGTTTTTCCATGGCTTGAGCCAATTCCTAAGTTCTCTTATCTTGGATTTTCTTCTACGAACGTCATTTATGTTCTTTATTCAATTACTATCAATGTGATAAATTTTTTTGCGATTGCTAAAAATAATAATTTAAATTAAAGATTAGGCCTCTATGGAACATTGAAGTAATAGATCTAGAAAAGAACATGTTAAACTAAAATTAACAATACCACATATGCTATCCTTTGCACAAATTCTCCTAGTACATGTCAAGAGGATTATGGATTCTGTCCAATAATAAATTAATGATCCACGTGCCAATGGATGTGCATACTAATGATGTGTAATTATTGTTACAACATTCTTTCTGTACACATTGGATTACTTAAATCTTGACTGACCTAGTTAATATTAAAAGAAGATTATGGATTCTATCCAATAATAAATTAATGATCCACACACCCATGGATGTGCATACTAATGATGTGTAATTATTGTTACAACATTCTTTCTGTACACATTGGATTACTTAAATATTGACTGACCTAGTTAATATTAAAACATGATAACAAGCAATACATATTACAGGTCTTATGGAATATCTATTGATTCCTTACAGACCATAATTTTATACAACACCCCAATCCATAGACCTTATAACTTTATAAGTTATTGTCTCAAGGCTTGCATGGTGTAATAAGGCTATTAACCCTTGCAT
Organism: Pinus tabuliformis; assembly: GCA_031772625.1. Classification (NCBI taxonomy): domain Eukaryota; kingdom Viridiplantae; phylum Streptophyta; class Pinopsida; order Pinales; family Pinaceae; genus Pinus; species Pinus tabuliformis. The sequence goes on from CM062804.1 coordinate 750,762,769, forward strand.
TAAGGTCTATCCCTGTTGGGGAAAACCAAGAGCAGATGGTCACAAGTGTTTATTTATAGAATTTCCGAATTTTATATTGACTGGCCATTCCTGTAAACATACTTCATTTTTTTTAAAGAGAAGTCTTTTACTTATGAATTGAGTCTAACATAAAATGCAATAAGCAATTCAATCTCCTCCTATCAAACTTGCTTAGTTGATCTATATGCCAAGTAGGCGAGCTATGTTACAGCATGGTTGTCCTTCTCAAGGAGCGAGAGCTTGTAGGCACCTTTAGATGGATGTATATGTGGATAACTACGAGGATTTGGATTTGGGGATGGATTTTCCATTCTATGGAGACACTTCTCCCCATATGGGTTAAATTCCCAATCCACATTTGCACTTGTTGGGCAGAATGTGACAGAATTTTGACCTATCCCACTCCTTTTTTTCGAGTACCCTTTGGATGTTTTACTCAAACATGGCCTGGATTGGACTGAAGAATAATATGAATAAACAAAGGAGGGTTTTATTGTAGAAGAATCATATGACTTGGAGTTTCTTACAGAAGGAGGTGATGAATGCTTTTCCTTCTTGGTACCACTAGCGATAAAGAGGGAACTTAGAAATTTTGGGAGCTTTTTTCCTGGAGAGATTGGCTGCTTGTGCTTCTTTGAATCCTTACTAGTTTTGGACTTTCACTTAATATTAGCATGATGATTTGTAGGGTTGAAAGGCTTCTTTGTAGAATGAAAAGTGTTAACCCTAACCAATGATTTTCCATGTGAATGAAGAATTATCCACCAACAACCCATAGTCTAACATAAAATGCAATAAGCAATTCAATCTCCTCCTATCAAACTTGCTCAGTTGATCTATATACCAAGTAGGCAAGCTATGTTACAGCATGGTTGTCCTTCTCAAGGAGTGAGAGCTTGTAGGCACCTTTAGATGGATGTATATGTGGATAACTACGAGGATTTGTATTTGGGGATGGATTTTCCGTTCTGTGGAGACACTTCTCCCCATATGGGTGAAAGTACCAATCCACATTTGCACTTGTTGGGCAAAATGTGATGGACTTTTCACCCATCCCACTCCTTTTGTTTGAGTACCCTTTGGATGTTTTACTCAAACATGGCCTAGATTGGACTGAAGAATAATATGAATAAATAAAGGAGGGTTTTATTGCAGAAGAATCATATGAATTGGAGTCGCTTATAGAAGGAGGTGATGAAATCTTTTCCTTCTTGGTACCACCAGCCATAAAGAGAACATAGAAATTTTGTGAGCTTTTTGCCTGGATAGATTGACTTCTTGGGCTTCTTGGAATCCTTACCAGTTTTGGACTTTCACTTAATCTTAGCATGATGATATGTACGGTTGAAAGTCTTCTTTGTAGAATGAAAAGTGTCAAACCTAACCGATGATTTTCCATGTGAATGAAGAATTCTCCACCAACAACCCATTTGCATGCTATGTCTCCATTACTCGCCGCGTGTTGATAATTTTCATTTCTTTTAGAAGTAGGAATGGAAGAAATATTTCAGTAGAGGGACTCCTATGCCAAGGTAAGGTGAACAAGTGGAGTCAAGTTAAAGCCTTGACCTTTGACAACTAAATAAAAAAATGTGGTATTTGCCCATGTATAGGCAGATACGAGGGTACAATTTTGCGAGGCTAAGTTGCTCCCAAGGAATTATAACGAAACCCTATTTTAGGTTCCTATTCAATGTAAATTGTTAAAATTCCTTTTCTGATCCAAGAACCAGGGAGAAAGCATGAAAGTTCAAATTCAACAATGATATTCAACTTGTGGCAGTTGTTTTCCTAATTGAAGTAATCCAACAAATATTAATTTTGCAAAGCGTGTGTTCAAACTTTAGTCTGTCATTAATCCGAACAAGATGCTTACAGCTAAGAATTAATACGAAGAGAGAAAAAATAGTACTTACAAGCTCCATCCACATTCATTGTTCTGGTGAAGTAGCGGTTGCCTCACTTGTTAATCCCAACTAGTGTGTTGAGGCGTAACCAACCCACAATCCTTGATACCAATTCCGCCATGGCTTCTTTCTACTCTCTACATCATACTACTTGTTAGGGGTACTCTGGAGCTCCACCTCCCAGGGAAGACACATTTAGTACATATCTTCAGCCCAAAGAGTTGTAAAAATCAATACCCTAAATTTTTTATTTAAAAAACAAAGGATTCCCACATGGGCACCAAGGCTATGAAGTTTCTCTCTTACCCATTCCCCGCAATCCGAAGAGGGCATTGAACATACCTGGGTAGTAGAAGCATACTAGAGATACGAGAAGCACTTGAAGCACAGTTACAATGTAGAGTGCTCAAGGGTGGATCAAAGCAGAGATTCCTCTTGCCCCGTGCCTCTGAGATGCTGCATTAGAGTGCTCAAGGGTGGCTCGATGTGGAGCATTTTCATGCAGAGTACTCTTTCCGTGGCACCTCTCTATTGCTGCATCACAATGCTTAGGGGTGGCTCGATGTGGAGAATTTTCATTGCAGAGTGCTTAGGGGTGGCTTGATGCAGATCTTCCTCTTGTCGCGACACCTCTTGGCAGCTGCATTAGAGTGATCAGGGTTGGCTCGATGTGGAGCATTTCTAATGCGAGATAGAGAAGAGGAACCTGAAACTTCTGAGGACCCTAGACCACACAAAATTGAAGAATTGAATTTTCACGAGTGAGCCAAAGACAAGCAAAGGGGGAATAGGACAAAATGATAAAATTTTAAGAAAAAAGGGTTTTGAAAAGAGCCAAAGACAAAGATAAGTGGCTTTGAAAAAATGGTGAAGATAAAATAAAAGTTTAAGAAGAAAATCATTATTTCTTCTTAAATTAATGTTTTAAATATCTTGGGTTCTGTGGTTACCATCACCGCAATTGTTGAAATCATAGGTTTTAGATAGGGTTTGGGTTTTCTTGCAGGTGATGAAAACAAACCTATTCACGCATACGAAGCAATCAGTCTGTGGTCTTCCCTAATGGATTTCTAGATTTCGAGGTACTCTAACGCGCTTCACCGTGACTACATCCACAACAAGAATAATATAAGTGTTGGAATGATGTCGGACCTCTTCAGGTAGTTGCATATAGAAGCCCCGGTTAGTGGTCTTCCCTAATGGATCAAGGAGTTAATGGCGTGCATTGTGGCTAGGTGGGGGTTAGGGTTTGCATTGTGTCCACAGGTTAAGGTATTTTGTTGTGATAGTTTTATTTTTTACTCCCTTGAAAGGCTTGATAGTGTCTAGCAGATATAGTTATGGAGGAGGAATTGATAGATTACTTGGAAGACCCGATAGAGAATATCTCCATCAGGACAAGCCCTCCACCTCAGTAGCTTGGAATGGAGATGGAAGTGACACCTGGCTCACCAAACTCAAAATTTTTTGCATCACTGGAAAATATCATGGAAGGGATTCCCTTTTCCCCAAACTTTTCCAGAACCGATGAGTCTACCTCCTCCCTGCAGCATAAGGAGGTGCCATCTGAGATCCTGATAGAAATATCAAGGATTTTGACCAACCAACTATCTCTTTCACCAGGTTTCTCAATTGAGGCCCTAAAGTTTGTCGAGGCCTGCTAAAACCATAACAACCCATTACAAAATTTCGGACCTATGAGCATCGGCTTTGATGTTCAGAGCCTTCAGGAAAACATAGTGGCTTTTTATTGAGAAATATAGATTTAGGGGGAGCATTTTCATGGGCTCTCGCTAGGAACATGGATGGTCATGTAGAAGAGCTGCCGTCATTTCAATAAGGGAAGGCTCAAATCTATCCCAATTCCATTGCTGGCTCATTAGGCTCACCCTCTTGTTTCGGTCATGGCGTAGGGCATGAAGGAAGATCACCAAACCTAGGTCTTCCTTGCACCGAGGATCTGCCGAGGGTACACCCTCTGAAGATGCTTTGGTAGTAGGCTAAAAGAAGAAGGAAAGGAAGATAAAATGCCCCAATGTAAAATATAGGAACCGAGCATTAGTACTTAGGGAGGGTATCAAATTAGATGAAGTTATGTCTATAGCGAAAAGGGTTTTGGTCGGGAAGAATTAGAGGTAGGGACTACTTTGCAGCGCATCTGAGGATGTGGGTGCAAGAGAATTTTGAACACATTATAGGTGAGCTTCCATCTATATGCACCATGCCCAAAGGATGGTTTCCTTTTAAAATTTAGTAAAGATGAGCATGCGAATTGGGTTCTCTCGCATTACTGGAACATAGAAATGTCCCTTGTGTATTTGAAAAGGTGGAATCCCCTCTTTGACCCTAAGCGAGAATAGCTAGATGTAGGGCCAATATGGTTCAGGCTCCCGAGCCTCCCCCTTCAACGTTGGATGGAAGATGTCTTTCGGTGTATAGGGGATGACCTCGGGACTTATCTTGACTTCGACAAATCATACTTGGAGACGGGGGAAATGTCTTATGCTAGGGTCCTTGTCTATCTCGACACCAGGGATGGATTGGTGGAAAATATGATACTCCACAATGTTTTTGAAGTGCATGGTATGGACTTCCCTTTTGATCTGGCCAGTTCAATTCCAAAATATTCTAGACAATATAGATAATACATAAAGATGGCTCTAATTGAGTACGTAGATCAACTAACGATGAACTGAGTTCTTTAGGTAACTTAATTCTGTTTATTTTATTTTATTTCCAGACATGAATGAAATTATTTTGTTATCTTATCTTATTTAGAAATAAAAAGTAGGCACACTAAGAAATGAAAGGAAAGTAGAAAGCATGAATCATAGTAGATTTGAGTAAAAGAAACCTTACCAGATTTACGGAGAGCCGAACTCAGTTTATTTTTCACAGATGACCAAAATGGAGCTACATTTTCTGACCAGTCTGCAGTTTTGATATTCTGTTGGAAACATCCACAATCAATCAGAGCATTACTAAATGTACTCTATTTCATTATCAGCTGTAATATTTGATTTATTTTACAGTAAAAGTATGACTTCACCTGTAGTGACAAATCTTGTGCCATCTTCACATAGTCAGCTGTGGAACACCAAGCAGGAAGGCAACATGCACGACTAATGTTGTCCAAGAGCTCCTGATGTCAATTCAAAATTTGTGATGTCAGAGCGCAACACTTAAACATGTCTCTCTCTGAATTGGAAAAGATTATGCAACTTGCCATGGATGCAAATTTAAGGTGTTTAGACTTCCTAAATTGTGGGAAAATGTTTTCTAATAGATTTGTATCCAGTACTGGCCCCATAATGTTTGCTGGATCTTCATATTTATTGGGTTTTAATTGATGCATCGGGCGAAGTAGACCCAAAACAATATTCTTGCTCAAAGAAGAGGCCATCCAATTCCACAACTATTCTTGCTCAAAGCTAAGGATAGGGGCATACAAAACAGAAAAATGTATCACGTGGTCCTAAATCAAGAGCATGACCCAAACACACATGCCTACTGAATCCAAACCACAAGCAATCACATGATTCTGCAAAGACAAAGAAAGAGAAATCACTATGCCTCCACTCCCTTGAAAATGCTCAAAATTCCTAAAATGGGCCATTCCAACAGTTGCTCATTTGCTTCTGAAGCTCCAAACCAAATCCCCCTAGGTTAAACAAACAAGTCTATGTCAACAGGTTTACAAGGGATATCATCCACAAATGTGGGGAAACATCCCTTGGATTTCCCATGAGATTTTCCTTTGAAAAAATAATAATAATGACTATATATATGGGGTTTGTAATAGTTTCAAGTCTCATTACCAAAGTGGCACATTCCCATGTTGGGATTCCATTCCTTTGGAGTGCAGGTCCCCAATGTTATAGCATCCTCCTTCACTCTACCATTAACATCACTAAGTGGTTTTGGTGTCATGCCTTGTGGGCCCTCTTTGGTTTGTGGTTGTTATCTATGTGATGCTCATAAGAATTGCAGGTCTTACTACTACAATGCAGTATCCCTATGTTGGGAGTCCATTCCACATTAATAACCTTCTCCTTCCTCCTATGATTACTTTCCACTACTACAAATGTACAATATATGAAGCCACAATGTAGGTCTCCAATGAAGTTGGGATATGAAGTCACAACACATGCCTCCAAGGAAGTAAGGATGGATAGCTAATTTTATTGCAAACTATAGCATAAAATAGAATGGAAAGAACATGTTTTGGAAAGTGAAAAGAAGAGGGTAAAGTATCATCCCTAGATCTATGAAACAAAATCCCAAAAAGAATGAAATATATCATGGAAAAATATACACCATAAATAATAATAGTAATGAAAGAAAAATGCATGACTACCAACCTATGCTTTCACGAACATATAAGTTTGGTTAAATAATATATTTAGAGTTAACAAGGAAAATGTCACCAATATATAGATGATTCATGGGAACATAGACACCACAGAGTTCTTCATCTCCACTCTCAACCTGCATATGACAATGGGAGAAAAGTAAGAACTACCTTCCATACAAATTGAAATAATATTTATTTAAACTATAGCATGTCAAAAGACATTGCATGTTTACCAATAAACATGGAGTTTTATTTATGAAAATAATGATAATCTGCAACTAGATATCAATTTGCAGATATGCAAGAAACATTTCCATCTGCCACTCAATTTCAACATTCATGTGGAATGCTTCAATATTAACTCAACTTCAAGGATATCTAAAGCATAAGAAACAACCTGAAGGACAAGTGATGATGTAATAAAACCAAAGGCATATTCCCCTACATGTGGATGACAAATAATTGCAACCTCTTTAAAGGCCCTTGTGTTCTAGTATGTAAAGAATAAGCCATGTATAAGCTTTAAAAACACTTTCTAAAAAAACAATAAAACAATTACCACCTTATCCGCAGTCATAACTTCAACTCTTCAATTAAGAAATGCATAATGTGCTATGTACATATTTTATAGGATTAGGTGTACTATCAAATTGGAAAATGCCTCATATCCCATAGCCAATTGAGGATTGGCACATCCTCCTAAGCCATAGCCTGTAGGGATAGTTAAGTGGAAGCTGAGATACCAGACTGTAAAGTGTAAAAGAAGTTACATATGTCTAATGTTGAATTTCAATAGACCTACATGAAGATATTCAACTCCTATCGTGGTGGATTCACATTTTATGCAAATGGGATTTACATTCCAAGCATTGAATAATGATTTGGCTAATTTCCTGATTTCAGAGGTTGTGTAACATTAAGTTCTCAAGAATGTTAAATTATGGTCACAACTTGCTATTGGCATAATACTTGTAACATGTACCATTAGCAAGCTTGGTGTTGAGATTTTAAATATACAACATTTTTAAATGCGAGAAGCTCATTAAACAAAGAGCTTTCAATTCTAGTTGCATTTCCTCATTGGGGCCACTGAAAAGGTGGAACTCCTATCATTTCAATGCAAGTAAGCAACCTCTCTTCTCATTGACTGAAGATATGGAATTCTTAATTGATATTATTAGAACATGATGAACATTCCATTCAAATAAATGTCTACAATGTTTAATCCTTGGGAAATGAATACCTTATTGAATCAACATATCTTATGAAATGAGTTGATGACTTGCATATAGAGGTGTGGCCTCCTATAATGTCAGAAGAAAACTACCAAACAATGTTCTTTCTTAGCTGAGGATCTATATCCCTAAAGAAAAGTGAAGGCCTGGATACCTGGATGAGATAGAAGAAAATATACTGCTTCAGATATACCTACACTTTAGCACCACATCACTTTAGACACAAAAAAAATAAACAACCCAGATACTTACTTCAATCTCTAAGGTGCCAGGTTCATTGTCTGGAAAATTGGCCCTCAAAGAGGTTATATCTAACCATTGAACCTCTATCTTTCTCTTCAAACCACTCTCCAATACTTCCCAAACAAGCTTACGTTTTGCATAATAGCATTTTGCCACCAAATCATCTTTGTATCTTGAAATATGTTAGCATCGTAGTCATTTAAGTTAATGAAAAGTCATTAAATTTGAGTTACTTTGTACAATTTTACAATTTTCCATATGTGGCTATAAAAAACTGATGAATTTATATGCAACTTGACAGTTAATTCTTGTACATTACTTCCCAAGAACCAGTTATAAAAAATGAGGCTAGAAAATTAGAGGCCTTGTGCTTGTCAACAATAGATGGTCCTGCCACACATTTTGGATCTTTCATTCTACCCACCTCTGGGCTTGAATTATCTACAACTAAGGGAACTATCAAATCCCTTTGAGAAAGATTCATTTAAATAAGTTCTATGAAGGAAGGTGTTTTCTTCAATGTTAAACCCAATGGGCTAGGCTCCTCCAATGGATGTAAAAAAAGAACTTGAGAGAGTGTTGTGCTAGTTACAGGGCTCCCCTGCTAATTCACCCAACATGAAATAGAAACATAAGTACATAAGATAATAGTTGGTAGCTACAAAAATTCTCTAAGGAAATCCACATCATGCAAAGCCCCAACAAAGTTTTGAAAAAACACAACTTTATGAAATTCCTCAATAATGCCAATAACATATAAAGGAACATATAATTATTCATAATTATTGATACGTTACAAAAACATGCTCATAGTGCTTCAGTTACAACAAACAACACTATGGCCGCTAAAAATAAGTTGTCGCTATATGATTTTTCTTTGAATGTTTGTTAAATGCAATCATTATGTTTGATGCTTGGCATCAAGAAAAATTGTTTTGGTTCAGTGGAAATATTGTAATAAAGTTTTTATATTGGATTTAAAATTTGTATTTTTTTTGCAGTGAAATGACATTTCTTTTGTGTGTTCTAAAAAGATCTATAGTCTATTATGGCCATTTCCAAATTCCAAGTACTCCACCAAGAACATATAGATTTAGAGGTTTGGTATCATACATTGTAGAGTAACCCACTATGTTCATGGAAAAATTGATAAAGTGTTATCTATCCAAAACATAACAGAGAGTTTATATTTCTGAAAAGTTTCCATTTAAGTTATTGTTCCTGGTTGTTGTACCTTAGTAGGATTGCTTGTATAAGAGAGAACATTGATCACACCACAATATGATAAGTGTTGTAGACATGTTAACATAGCAATTTCTGACATACTATAGGCCCCATGTCCAATGTTGTATGGTTCTCTACACAAAAAACTTAGGGATTTAAACGTCATGTACAACATATAAATCCCCAATCCTTTCTTTCTACTTCCTGTTTTTGTGTTTCTACTTTCATTTTGAAGTGTCCAGGGTATCTTATTTTTTGTAGTCACAAACCAACCTTGAAATTATGTGATATGTTGTACTAAAAATGGTTTTCTAAGCAATATGTTGCACAGGTGGACCTCTGTCAAAATGACCTTTGTCTAGCATGCACTCAACTCTGTATTGGGAGTGTAAGATGAATGGAAGATGTATAGGTGAACTAGAATCAAGTATGGTGATTGCACATTTAGGCATGAGATGTTTCCATCAAGCACATCTACAGAACCTGCACAGTTCACCTGAGATCACTCTGAATCCTGTAGAATAATTCTCATGTCTATCTTCAATTAATTTATGCTATGATGAATCTCTGAAGGTTTATCTTTTTCAATGAGTATCATTGACTTTTTCCTACAACAAATTCAACATGTGTGCAATCACCACGTCACCTCCTTTCACAATTTTCTATTGATTAATATTAATGTCAAATCTATCCAAGTAAGCTCTCACAATGTTGATTCTGATTAGCATCTTGTTGTTGTTCCTGTAACTAATCCACTAATCTTTCCTTAAGTGTTGTTGTCTCATTAATCTCTGTCTTGTAGGAACTCTCTCAGCCAAAACATTGGTCATGACATTCGCACCATTTATTTCCTCATAAGGTAGATTCTAACAGAACTCATCATGCTAACAATTGTTAAGGAAAAATTCAATGATACTTATTGAAAAAGAAGAAAAAACATCAGTAAATACACTTAGAACCCTACTCCACATATCAATTACATTGAAATAAGTACTTCATTCTCGTATATAACTCTACATTCTGCTGGATTTTGGTTCGTACATCAGCCAACTAAGGTAACACCGTGGAATTTCTTGATCATGTGTCTCTGTCCATACCTTTATATATTCCACATATTCAACCCAATTTATATCTTAAGAAATATCCTACTCTAGCAGGGATATGGAATGGCTTTAGTTTTGACACCAAACCTGGAAGTTCCTAATTCATCCAGTTCATTTGGTTTCTTCTCTCCATGAGTGTTTTGGGTTGTCATGGGAGAGTAATCCACTTATGAAAGCCATTGTTGCTGACACACAAAGACCTTAGAGTGAAATGGGTATTTCTCCCATGAGATTATTCTTGCATATTCTCACACTTTCAAGGCTTGCCTATGTGCCAGAAATCAAAGGCAAGTACCCACACTTGGAAGAGAACTCAAAGTTGTTATGTAGCTACTTAACCCAATTCCAATTCCAGAGGTACAAAACTTGATGAATAATAGAACTCAAAGTTGTTATACTACTATTGAGCTCAATTCCATACAAACAAAGATCTCAATGAGTTAAAACTCAATCCATGGACCATTGAAGAGTTAGATTCAACATTCAGTATTGCAATGTGAATATATGAAATACACCAACCTTATCTATGCATTCATAAGAAACATCTAACAAACACCTTTGGCATTTGGATTTTAGTGTTTTAGTGGAAATGAATGAAGCATTGTATAAACAAAATTCAATATTTTGGGAGATCCATTCAATGCTTTATAAAAGGGAACAAAAACAAGTAGCCAGAACTGGGTTATGGGTAAGACTTTAGATAATAGGCAACAAAACCATAAAATAAAGTATATTCTCTGTAATCTTAATAAGAAATGAAAATGTTTGGTAGAGTAAATCTATCTAAGTCCAAAAAAGATGGAAAAAATGAGCCTCAGAGAAGAATATAACTCGGACAACTTTTGACAAACAGCCATGTCATAGAAAGGTCAGCAAATGTTCTCGATCTGAAAACCCTGTTAAGGGATCACATCCTGGTATGAATGTTCTGAGACAAACCCTTTTTGAAAGACAAAAGAGAACAAAGCTGAGTAATGGGTAAGGACTTTGATAACAGGCAACAAACCCATAAAAAGAAAGGATATGCTCTGTAATCATAATAAGAAATGAACACATCTAGAATATTAAAGCTATCTGAGTCCAAAAAAAAGGGAATATAACTCATGCCACTTTTGACAAACAACCATGTTAGTAGAAATATACTCAAATGTCCTTACTCTGAAAGCCCTAAAAGCCCTAGAGGGACTCCCCATACAAAACTAAGCAAAAGCAGAGACAATAAGCACTGAGCCATACCTGCTTATACTTTTTCTACCTCTTCCCATCGGCGGTCTCAATAATAAACTTGGTAGAAAATATATTAGCCAGCTTGGCACCATACCCATTCCTTCCACCAGTGGTCTTCTTCTCAGAGTCATCGTAGTTACTGCTCGTTAACAGATGCCCAAAGATCATCTCCGGCACATACACACCCTCCTCCTGGTGAATCTCCACGGGAACACCATCTCCATTGTTGTAAACGTTGATGCAATTATCCTCCATGCTGATGGTCACCTTCATGGAATCCATGGAGGGATCCCACTGCTTGTTATCGGCCACATTGATGAGGATCTCATCGAAAATATTGTAAAGACCTACCACGTATGAGATGCTCCGGTGAACCATCTCATTTCCTTCGTAAACCTAGAGGGACTGGGTATGCTTCTCGATGGAGCTAACATAGGTGTCGGGACGAAGCAGGATGTGCTCCAGCTGAGTCTTCTTCTGGTATGTTTCTTCGTTGGTTTTACCCACATCATTTTTGCTGGCTTGTTGGATGTTGGCGCTATTTCTCGGCTGTAATGGCTACTTTTTCTCGCCCGCCATGACACAAAGAATGGCTTGACACAAATATTGTGTCCAATGGGGATTGGGGAAAAGGGTTTCTTTGGGTTTTCCAGGCTCTACACAAAATACACAATCCAAACAACCCACACCTCTGTCAAATCCATGTTGTGGATTGTTTTTATTTTAATGGGTTTGAAAAAAATAATATTGATCGAGGTCTTGAGGGAAAGTGTGTTGTTTTTGGAAAATATGACAAAGATGAATGTTAAATAGTATTACAGTTTGTGTGGCTAATAATTCAAGAAATATTAGAAACACAACTTGTTGGTTAGGTAAATCCCCTCTGCGGATAGAGGCGATCCCACTAGCCTATAACAGAACTAGCCACAAACAAACCACGCTGCTACGCAAGTTCCTAGTTATGCATCAAAGGTGAATCAAGAAGACCAACCTGGAATCCAACGCTATGATTGAAGCAGAGTTGATATCCCCGCTCCCTCGCTCCCGCAGATCATAAACGAACACCTGCACATGCAAAGGAAGAGACAAATACCAACATAACAGCTACCAAGGCACAACTATATTTCAGTCAGAAAGGAAATAAATCAACACATCACCATGATAGATAATGAGATTGGAACTATAATAGCAGTCGCTCATCAATTAATAATAAACAGGAAAAGTTACAACCATTGTTCTGACGTTGACCCTTCTCCTGGCTGGGCGAGTAACTATATGTGTCTTGCAATGCATCTCCTCTCCGGTAGCATAACCTCTCTAGCACTCACTAGCATTCCTCCAAGAACTCAAGAACTCAACATCTAACACTCCATGACCAATAATCATCACTACTATCACTCAATCACTAAATCACTAGCACTAACACTCTAGCTTGTCCAATGCATAATGACAAGCTTATATAGATGAAGAGGGGAGGAGGATGCGATGAACCGGGACACCTTTCGCGGATTAGCAAAAGCCATAAAGATGGATAAAGCTCGACAAAAGATTTTTTTATCCTCAGAAAAGCTCCATGTAATGAAGGAAACAACAGTCGGACGTGCATTAAGGCAAAAAGCACGACTAAATTTGGTTCGCGCGACTGTTGCTCTAAGACAGAGCGCCAATGGTCGCGCCCTCTTTTGAGGATCTCCACCATTGGCGCGGGTAGAATACTGTGGACTTGCGCCAATGGAAAAAGATCACTTTTCAGGGATAATCTGCAGAAGATGTCTTCAGGGAACATGGAGTACATACTCAGGGGAACATAATGCAAGTGTTTTTAGACTTTGTCACTTCTTATAACTCCCGAGATGGGTCCTCCAAGGTACGACAAGAGGAGTAACAGGGATGGTGACAAATTACTGTGTAACAGATGCCCCCTAAAGCATGAAGTCCGAGAGGTGGAGAGGGGTGAAATGCTTTACAAGAACACACATAAGAGCACATATAGTTACTGCTGCCGAGGAGCTGTATTAAGAGACATGACTGATAGTTCAATTACATGATGTATGTGGTATGGTCGCAGCCATCCATAAGAGAGTACATAAATAATCTAGATCCATAGTATGGACGCAGCCATCTGGTTAGGATCAATGAATTGACTCAGGTATGGTCGCAGCCATCCAGTGAATGAGTCAAGTATCAAGAATCACGCCTGGATTACAACAGACACAATCCAGGGTCTTGCGCTCCATCTCGACCCGAACAAGAGTACAAGTCCAAGCATGTGAATATATGATCTGAAGTCGAACATGCATGAACATCGTCTGATTACCAGTCAATAATGGAAACTGTTAACAGACGCGAGAGGTACCACCAATAATGACAATGGCCCTCAAGGTACTATAGGTACAATCTACGGCGTGTGAATCAATGGTCTGAAGTCGAACACCCGTAGAATCATTCGATCGGAGGCCAATGATGAAAACCTCACGTCGAACACGAAGAACCTGCCATTGAGGCATGCAGGCTCCAAGGCACCGGAAAGGAGTCTCTAGATCAATTCCCTGGATAATGAGTTGAAGTCGACAGGGAGTGATCTTGATCGAAGGTGGGCCATAATGTTTCCCACATCATCGACACGAGACAGAGAGATAAAGTTGTGAATCAAGATTGTGCGAACTATCAGAGGGAGGTTGTTTTTTCAGAGGTCAACTTCTCTTGAACATATCGGCGGCACATTAACGGAATTGGCAATATTTGACAGCAATGTATCAAAGGTCATGATGACGAGGCAATGAGTGGATGAGAGGTCAAATAAGGTACCCAAGTCCATGGAAGCAAGTGAAAGATATGAGATGAGATATCCCCACCCCGGACACGAAAGCAAAAAGTGCCATGTTCAAGAGCGACATACTGCCGTTACGGTAATAATTATGGTTCAAAATTTTCTTTTCCCCCCGCCATTTCTGGCGAGTACCCCAGTTATTTTTAACAAGCTTGATGGGGATAGCATATGCTTGTGTTGTGACAAAATCCGATGTCATTAAGTTTTAACGAGTCTGACAAAGGAAGAACTTGGCGTCTTTTCATGTTTAGAGAGTTTGAAAAGACAGCAGAAAAGGAAACTCCGGGGATGTCCTTTTTCGTAAAGTTGTGTCTCTCGGGCCCGAAAAAGTATAAAATAATACCCGAAAGAACCGCCCGATCATTACGATCGAGGAGTACTTTTCATAATTAGTGATTTCGACCTGAAAAAGTAAAAAAGTGATCAAAACCACGTCGTTTCGTAACCATTAACGAGTCTGAAACGACAAAAACCCGGTAATCTTTTTAAGTTTTAACGGTCGACAAAAAGAACTTAAAACGACCGCCCCTTATTAACATTTAACGAGTCAAGAGGAGCGACTCGGCAATCTTTTCCTCTTTAAATGGTCAGAAAAGAGCTGAAAGAAGACCTTCAATTTTATTCTTTTTAACGAGTCAAAAAGGGAAAAAATGCTCGGCAATCTTTTCATATTTTACGAGTCAGAAAAGAGCTTAAAGGCGACTCGTCCTAGAGGAACGAGTGGTATAAAGTGTAGCAACGGGTTCCGGTAATGGTGGAACTGCTCAAAGCATGTAATGGTCAAGAGGCTGGCTAATAAAACCACTCATTGCTGCAGTTCCTCAGGAAAGGAGAAACAACCAAGTGAAAGCGTATGATCGGCCAAAGAGATGGTGGCGATGGAATGAAACAACCAAGGCTCATCTAGCAGAATTTAGCAGATAAAAGGCAATCACGGGATGTAAATCAGGTATGGGTTCATTTTCTCACCAGCTTGAACCATGGAGAACTCTGCTTGGATTCGGTTTCATGTTTACACAAGCTTGAAACGAAAAAACTATGCTTGTTATAAATTTGCATGCCCCCAGCATGATAATGCAAATCGAGGTACATGCCCCCCAAGCTTCATGGCATTCACGGAGTGGATGGAATGAAGGTTCACTCTCGAGATTTGTGAAAGACTCGACTTGTATTTCACGAGATCTTAATCAAAAGACTCGATTTGGAAAGGGAGTTGTTGCATTTTTTAATGAGGTTGACACAGTAAAAGAACTATCCTCATAACCCTTATTTCATTTTTTAATGAGCTTGACACAAGATCAGGAACTATGCTCGGCTAGACCTAGTTTCATTTTTTAAGGAGCTTGACATAGGAAAACGAACTATGCTCCGCCACCTAATTTCATTTTTTAAGGAGCTTGACACAGGAAAATGAACTGTGCTCCGCCCGAACTTCATCATAATGAACAGGAAGTCGGGGCTTCCAAGAGTGCCACTCCTGGTGGAAGGACAACATCTCAGAAGTCAAGACCCAATGCCCCCAGGACACTATGCACGACGGTGGCATCGCTGGATACAGGCACGGGATAGGTGGCCACGTAGTTGACCTGCGGTGAGGCAGATGCAACTAGTGGATGAACACCAGGAGGGGATGACGACTGCGCAGGGGGGACCCGTGGACTAACGAACGATAATTAATCGATAGTCACAATTCGTCCATTGTGTGGAAAGCAAACCACACGGAAAAGTGAAGAGACAAGGGCCCCCATGGCATAAACATAGTCACGGCCAAGGAGAAGATTGAAGTCTAAAGCACCTTGGGTAACCCATACGTCTAGATAGACGGTCTTGCCTCCCAAAGTAATAGGGAACTTTGGAAGGAGCCCTAATGGTTGGCTAGTTCTTCCGTTAAACGCAGTCAGATTCGATGCTACGGGCACAAGCTGTGGGGAACCCAAAGCTTGCCAAATAGTTGCAGACAGAAGACTAACAGATGCGCCCTCATCCAAGACAGTGCCAGGCATTGCCTTGTCATAGGTGTGTACCGTGACCCAAAAAGGCACATGAGATGGGAGGCAGAAGGTAGTCAAACGTCTCCAGTCGAAGGAAGCGACTGAACTACTTGGTGGGGGAATCATATGATTGCCCCCCTGCTCGGGAGAGAGTGCAGTAGGACTCTCAGATGTAGGGGTATTTCCAGATGTAGGAGAATCTGAGGAGATGAGAAGAACATGAGTTTGATGCTCTTCTGAAATAGAGTGGTCGACGGGTGGTGAACTCGAGTCGACACTCTTTCCGACCAATGGTTGGTCTGGAACAGGCTTGGCAGAGCCAGATTCAGGAAGAGGAGGCTGGACAAGAGAGGAATCTTGGTTGATTTCTTTATCAGCAGGGGAACGTCCTGCAATTACAGAAAGACGTTGATAACCAGTAGGAAGTTGGGTTGAGGGAGCTGTAAGACTTTCCAATACAATAGAGGCTTTATCCATGAATGGACAAAGGTGAAGGGGATGATTGCCTTCACAAAGTTTACAAGGGATTCGAATCTTCTCTTTTCCCTTACCGTTTCCAGGTGATAAGGTAACATCGTCATGATCTCCAGAGGACGATGAGGGGCGGGCCGGATCGCGAGACCATACTTCTAAAACCCTGGGAATGCCAGGACAATCGCGGAGAAGGTGGTCTTCCTTGCACAACTTACAAGGAAATTTGACCTTCCGCGGAGGAGCACAATGTGGCTCGACTTGGGTTATACCTTTAACCTCTGGTTTAGGGGTCTTCTTCTTGTTTGTCTTCTTCTTCTTTTTCTTCTTAGCCACCTGGTTAGTTGAATCCGGAGGTTCACCAGGCGAAGTAGAAGATGAGGATGCAGCAGTAGGCGAAGAAGGGGAAGGGTCCACCTTGGAATCAGCAAGACGTTGTTCGGGTGGAGGAGGTGGTTGTGGACCCGAACTGAACGGAGGAGCACTAGAGGGTATCTCAGGCTCCTTCCCGGTAGATGGAGGGTAATCTTTTGTTCGAGTACTGATATTGATGGGTATCGTTCCAGTCATAAACACTTGAGAACCAAAGGAAGAGGGAAGTTGAGATGGGTCAGCCACCGTTTGAGTTTTTTGAGTTTGTTGTGAGGGAAAGGGTTCTTTAAGCATCGCAGGAGTCCCGGGAGTGCCCTTCAACAAACGACTAACTTCGGACCGCCTCGGGCAATCCTTGGTATAGTGATCCTCATCGCAGATAAAACAAGGATACTTGGGTTTGCATTTGGCACCCTCATCGGGCGGAGGGTTAGGGGCTTCCTGCTTGGGTTGATTTGGCTTATTCTTCGGTTTCCTTTTCTTCTTTGTTTTCGAGGCTTTGTCTGCCGTGGTGGTTTGGACGGCATTGACCTCGGAAGTAACATTCGAAGTGGGTATTACCTGGGAGGTGGGTTCATTCGGAGCAGAAGTTATCACCCTCGAGACCACCGAGTTTGAAAACAACCATACGGGTAAACCAATGGTCAACCCAGGCAAAGACAATGTTGCGATATAATGAACACCGACATTTCCAACAGAAGGAAATGGACTAGACGAGGGACCACCTTGGCCGGTGGGCTCAAGGAAGGATGCCATTGAGCTAGAAAGAATCCGACTTCCTACCGCAAGCGAAATTTAACCGGGTTATATGTGATCGTGGTCAAATAAATTTTAAGACACTGAACTTAACCTTTTCATTTTTTAAGAGTCGAGAAAAGGATAAAAGATGACTCTAGTCTCCTTCGAATATTTAATGAGCACGAAGTGACAAGACGCTCACAGGCACCTTTTCGTTTAGGGAGTCCGAAAAGGATCAAAAGTGACTGCTCTGGAATTCTAGGTAGAAGGTGTGCCAAACTTTTCGCAAAACCACAGAATAATTTTTAGGGTACGAGTGGTCAATCTTCGTGAATGCTGTGTTCACTGCATTGCGAATCGTAGGGCGGCTGACACGACTTCCTATGGATAAAGGCTTTATTCCTATAGGGGTCTCCCAATATATACTCGACGGTACGTGGGAGCACAGTCCGTATTGGCACCTATCGTTTCACCGTGGAGGAATCACCCAACCACTCGACGATAAACTACCAGGTTTAAAGACGCCAGAACACGTCTCTAACCTAGACCTCTAGAGTATTTGCGTTATGTTCCAATGCGTTGTTATGTTCATTGAGTTTATTTTAAAGTTTATCTTTGATTATGTTTCAGTTTTTTGGTCCTACCGTATGTGATATCTCAAAAACTTTTTGCATGCAAGCTATATGCCAAAATTAAATCATTTGATTCGATGAATTCTATCTACAGGAGGGTGGAGATCTTTTTCACAAACGAAATGATCACTTCAACAAACAACAAAGATCCTAATGCAGCTAATAACAAGAAACGAAATTTTGTCTTTTTCTTTTTAATAGCAACAAATAACAATAAATGCTAACTACTATGATGCAAGAGATTTTTTGTTTTTCTTTCCTTTAAGATGGCATGATGCATGTAAACAAATTCTAAGAGATATGCACAATCCAAGTTCAGTCAATGAAATAGATCCAGTTCTGAAACACTAAAATGAACCATGCAAGCAAGGAAAAACACAAAGACTAGTGAACGTCAAAGAGGCTAGAAGTGAAGTATTCAGAGTATAAAAGATCAAGCTTTAAAAAAGCACTGGATAGGTGCAGAACACAACCAACAAGCTGACTGGATAATCAAGAGATCGAAAATTCCCACAGAAGGCTAGACATGCAAAGTCACTAGATATCCTAGGGCTGAGACGAAAATCAATAGAAATGAGCAAACAGCTGAGGGATACAGGCTAAGACCAGTCAAGCAGAGGTTCAACACAGTTCCAGAGGCTAAGAGAGATATATAAAGAGACTGAAAGAGCTTTCCACCCACACACAGGAAAAATTTACAGAGCTGGCGCGACTGTCAGCCTGCAACTTGCGCTACTATAGGATTGGCGCGAGTTGCTCTTGAGCAACATGCGCCAACTGGCGCGACTGTCAAAGAAATAACCGCGCCAATTAAGCTTGCCAACTAGAAAAATAAATGATACGACCTTAGGTCGGGTTGACAGTGCTCAGATGGGTCAAATAGTAAAGAATAAACTCAAAACTGACTCAGGAAGCTCATTGACTCAGGCAAGCAGAAGAAAATTAACATGCAAGACAAAAATCAAATAGTTACTCCCCAGCGGAGTCGCCAATTTGTTGGTCAGGTAAATCCCCTCTGCGGATAGAGGCGATCCCACTAGCCTATAACATAACTAGCCACAAACAAACCATGCTGCTACGCAAGTTCCTAGTTATGCATCAAAGGTGAATCAAGAAGACCAACCTGGAATCCAACGCTATGATTGAAGCAGAGTTGATATCCCTGCTCCCTCGCTCCCGCAGATCATAAACGAACACCTGCACATGCAAAGGAAGAGACAAATACCAACATAATAGCTACCAAGGCACAACTATATTTCAGTCAGAAAGGAAATAAATCAACACATCACCATGATAGATAATGAGATTGGAACTATAATAGCAGTCGCTCATCAATTAATAATAAACAGGAAAAGTTACAACCATTGTTCTGACGTTGACCCTTCTCCTGGCTGGGCGAGTAACTATATGTGTCTTGCAATGCATCTCCTCTCCAGCAGCATAACCTCTCTAGCACTCACTAGCATTCCTCCAAGAACTCAAGAACTCAACATCTAACACTCCATGACCAATAATCATCACTACTATCACTCAATCACTAAATCACTAGCACTAACACTCTAGCTTGTCCAATGCATAATGACAAGCTTATATAGATGAAGAGGGGAGGAGGATGCGATGAACCGGGACACCTTTCACGGATTAGCAAAAGCCATAAAGATGGATAAAGCTCGACAAAAGACTTTTTTATCCTCAGAAAAGCTCCATGTAATGAAGGAAACAACAGTCGGACGTGCATTAAGGCAAAAAGCACGACTAAATTTGGTTGGCGCGACTGTTGCTCTAAGACAGAGCACCAATGGTCGCGCCCTCTTTTGAGGATCTCCACCATTGGCGCGGGTAGAATACTGTGGACTTGCGCCAATGGAAAAAGATCACTTTTCAGGGATAATCTGCAGAAGATGTCTTCAGGGAACATGGAGTACATACTCAGGGGAACATAATGCAAGTGTTTTTAGACTTTGTCACTTCTTATAACTCCCGAGATGGGTCCTCCAAGGTACGACAAGAAGAGTAATAGGGATGGTGACAAATTACTGTGTAACACAACTTTTCAAACTTCCTTAGTGAACCTATATTCTAATTAATTTTTATAACTATGTATTATTTGTTCAACGATATGAGGGTAGAATGTTTTTATAAGGATTAAGCTTTGGATTTGATGGCAACTTATGCTCTTCAAAATATTGCTCGCAACATTGGATAAGATTTTATTTGTTCTATAACCTTTTATAACAAAATGATAATGATTTTCCTTGTATCTTATATATACATTATAATTATATACTAATGTTACATTCGAGTTACTTAAAAGCATTTGAGAAAACTTGTTATTTTATGTTTTTGGGTTTGTTTCTAGTGACTATTGTCATAAATTTTATGAGATAATCATGTTATGTTAAAAAAAATAAAGGTAATTGGTTAATTAGATGACAAGTATTACATGATTTATTAGATCATTACATTATGTGTTTTCCAAATTTGATGAATAAAATTTCATATTAAATCGAAAGTATGTTGTTTTGGGAAAATATGACAAAGATTTGATAGAGATGGCTAGGCAATAACCTAATTTTGGCGTCAGTTTATGTCTATGGAGCTTCCAAGAGTGCTCCATGGAAGGAACCTCATCCTGGAATTTTAAGCAAGTTAAGATAATTTCAAGAATGGATTCCTAAGAACTCTCCTGTAGTGATTTTATCTCAGGCATATTTCTCCATTGGGAGAAAAAACCCCAGTGAATTCACTATTAACACAATTTTGCATAGATTTAATTGAATCTTGGTCAAACACTTACTCCATTTTCTAGGTTGAGTCTATCAAATTTTCTTTTAGCTTTCAATATCCCATTGTCATTTGATCTATGATGCCATCTTTCAATCTATACATGTTATTCAACTTGAGATCATCAATAAAAAAAAACAACATTGACTATAGTCACTTCCAATCTATACATGTCATTCAACTTGAGATCATCAATCACAAAAACAACATCAACTATAGCCAATTCAATCCTCTATCAACTTTTCCCACGCCCTGAAAAGTCATGCCAAGCAAGGCACAAAGTTTAGGGCACATGTCATTATATTGCTTGTTTTCCACTTGTTTCCTATTAGAATAAAATTTACATCTAAAAAGAAAATTGTGTTTACAACATCCTAAATTAATGACACCACAAAAAAATACACTCTGTTGGTAATCATAAAATTTTAATAGGGACGCAAGGAATTACAATTATGGGAAAAGGCCAGGAAAGAAGGATTGAAAACAAAGCAACAGTTAAAATAGTGAACAAATGAGAATGCTATGAAACCCAATTGATCGACCTAGGACACCCAAGTTAACATTGGTTCATTTGTGTGGTCACCAAAGTTTAACCGAACAAGTAGGCTGCATTGTCGCCATGGTATGCACCACCCAGATGGCATAACGTGAAAGCCCTAGACGATTTGGAAAGAATATTTACCATTTAGAATCAACACATATGCCAACAGAAGTTCCCCCTGGGTAAGAAACAATAATTCTTATAACTAAAAAATAAACATAAAATGTAGTTAGCTACCTTTTGAGTGGGTTTGACCTCTGGAAGCTTCTCCTCTAGTACAAAGCCTCAACCTTGCTTGTTTGCGTCCACGTTCATTTCCTCGGCATATGATTTCTTTTCTTTGGGAATATCAAAAGTGTGGGTCCAGGCAAATCCAAGGTCCTTTTTGGGTCTCTGTCATTTTTAGGGATGATTGGATCATCAGAATCCATCTATGCTAGATAATCTACCCTTTGACCACCTATGGTCTTAGGATATTTGATTTCCTTTTCGTAATCAATGCATTCTTGCTCTCTTATTTTCTTGGTTGATTTTTGTGTTAGAAAGGCACATGTTGTCTTCTTGATGGAACCATTATCGCTTATGCCTTTGGGTTCATATTCCTCAATGGAATCCTTGACATATAGCCTCATTGTGTTTGTCTAGAAGTATTTTGAATTTTCTCACAGAGATGGAGGGCTTGGGTATGGGTCATCGCCTTGTAGTGTGGGAAACCTTGCAGTGTACATTCCTGTTGTAGAATGAAATCACCATGATTAGAGGCACTAAGAATCCAATCTCATGAATTCAACCAAATGAATCAAATCATACATGTGATGGCATGGTTGCACCCTTCCTTCTCCTTCTTTCCCCCTGGAGAAACCTTTCAAAGGGAGGGAAATAAACAATTTTGATATTTGAAAGAAACAAATCCATGAAACCTTGAATGGAACTTAAATGAAATTCTCATGTTAAATTCTCATGTGTTTTTCAAGGGGAATTAAATTCCATTAAATAAAATGTTGAGACTTTTCTTTTATTTAATGAGAGGTTCTAATTATAAATCATTATTGATTATATGAAAATTGTTAGGTCTTCGTGTCACCAAATATTATCTGAGGGGTTTTTGGTTGATTTATAAAAAGTTAATTATGGTGATATCAAAACAAGATTTGTATGGTTAAAAAGTGCATAAAAGCTGTAATTTCATCGTAATAATCAATCATCATTTCCAATTAAATATTTGGTTTAATAAGGATAACTAATTTATGGAGATTTTTCATGATGTTCAATAGAGGGAGTCAATATGAGAAAGGTAATACTTTGGCTCTACATGTTTTAGAAAATTGATATCTCTTTGTCCATAAACATTAGAGGTTGAAAAATAACATATGTTCTAGAGCTATGTTTGTTCCAACTTAGTTATAGCTTGAACCACAAATTGGTGTTGACCTCGTGGATATGATCGAAATTTGGTGGCTTAATGTAGGGTAGTCTTGTCATGAAATAAGAAGGGTAGACATCAAAATAAGTAGTGGAGGGACTCCTATGCCAAGGTAAGGTGAACATGTGGAGTCAAGTTTAAGCCTTAACCTTTGACATCTAAATCAGAAAATGTGGTATTTGCCCATGTATAGGCAGATATCAGGTACCATTTTGGGAGGCTAAGTTGCTCCCAAGGAAATATAACAAAACCCTATTTTAGGTGCCTGTCCAATGTACATCGATAAAATTCCTTTATGATCCAAGAACCAGGGCGAAACCATGAAAGTTAAAATTCAACATTGATATTCAGCTTGTGGAAATTGTTTTCCTAATTGAAGTAATCCAACAAATATTAATTTTGCAAACCATGTGTTCAAAATTTAGTCTCTCATTATTTCCATACGGTATTGTTTTGTTTCTGAAGCCAATATACATGAATTTCATACGAACAAGATGCTTACATCTAAGAATTAATACAAAGAGAGAAAAAATAGTAGTTACAAGCTCCACCCACATTCATTGTTCTGGTGAAGTAGTGGTTGCCTCACTTGTTAATCCCAACTAGTGTGCTATGGTGTAACGAACCTAGGATCCTTGATACAAATTTCTCCATGGATTCTTTTTTCTCTCTACATCATACTACTTGTCATGGGTACTCTGGACCTCCACCTCCAAAGGAAGACACATTAGTACATGTTTGCAACCCACAGAGTTGTAAAAATAAATACCCTGAATTTTTTGTTTAAAAAACAAAGGATTCCCACATGGGCACCAGGGCTATGGAGTTTCTCTCCTACCCACTTCCCCCAATCCAAAGAGGGAGTTGAACGTACCTGGGTAGTAGAAGCACTTGAGGCACGGTTATGTTGCAGAGTGATTAAGGGTGGCTCGATGTGGAGCATTTTCATTGCAGAGTGCTCTTACCACGACGCCCCTCGGTTGCTGCATCACAATGCTCAGGGTTGGCTCGATGTGGAGCATTTTCATTGTAGAGTGTTTAGGCAGATCTTTCTCATGCCGCGACTCCTCAGGACCCTAGACCACATAGAGGATACAGAAGTGGAACCCAAAGCTTTTGAGGACCCTGGGCCACAAAAAATAGAAGCCCTGTTCGGTAGTCTTCCCTAATGGATCAAGGAGTTAATGTCGTGCATTGCGGCTAGGTGGGGTTAGGGTTTGTGTTGTGTCCATAGGTTAAGGTATTTTTCTATAACTATTTTATTTTTTACTGCTGTGAAAGGATCAATAGTGTCTAGTAGATACAGTTATGGGGGAGGAATTGATAGATTAATTAGAAGACCCGACAGAGAATATCTCCATATGGACAAACCCTCCACCTGAGTAGCTTGGAATGGAGACGGAAGCGACACCATTCTCAAAAAAATTTGCATGATTGAAAAATATCACAGAAGGGATTCCCTTTTCCCCAAACTTTTCCGGAACCAATGAGTCTACCTCCTCCCTGCAGCATAAGGAGGCGTCATCTAAGATCTTGACAACAATATCAATGGATTTGACCGAACAACTATCACTTTCACCAGGTTTCTCGATTGAGGCCCTAAATTTTGTCAAGGTTTGCTTAAACCCTAGCATCCCATTACAAACTTTCAGACACATTTCACATATTTGGAGGCATATTTTACCTTTTGAGGTATTTGGGTTAAGTACATTACAAAAATTAAACCCTAGGTGACTATTATCCATATGATCTTAGTTAAATAGATAAATTGCTAAATTTAATATAATGTAGAAATTACTTTTAGATCATGGCATCAATCACACAATAACTAAAAATTTAAGTACTTGAAGAATAAAAGAGTTTTGCAAATACATAAGTAATTTATTCTTCAAAATCATCTTTGCATACCTCAAGGAAACCTCTACAAGCTACTCAAATAACAATTGCATGGTCATCAAAATCATTTCAAAATGAGGTATACGATCTACACAAAAAAGAAAGGTAGAAGTTGTACAACTGTTATATTGCTCCATATGACCATACAGATCCATACAATTGTATTGATTCTTTGTACAATTTCCTTTCAACCTATTGAAAACTTGTAAGTTCATCCTTATTATGCATTTCTTTCTCTCAGTTGTTCAATGTGAGCAATACCTCTCTATCTTGTTGTATTTATGTTTTTTTGAAACATGTACAAGTTCTTGCTTGCACTACATTTCTCAATGTACATATTGTTTGAGACCTTTTCTTCATATTTGGAAGAATTTTTGCATGGGGAGATACCATGTGTTTGTTGACATAATCAAACCCTTAGATGAATAGAAAATTCATGCTTTAAAAGGATTTCATGAAATAGAAAGTGGAAAGTGGCAATATGGACCCATTTTATTTATTCAAAAGACAAAAGGAAGTGCTCCACTTGAGGAGGATTAGGGCCTTGAAAAAATAAATATTATTTTATGAATTAGGGTTTGATTTGGAAGATCTAAATAGAGGAGAGGGTACTTTTGCCAAAGTCATAGCTAGAATATTGGGAGTTCCCTCCAAGCTTAGTTGAATATCTTTGGGAGGATTGGAAGAGGGGTTATGTAAGATTTTTCCATCACTCTATTCTTTCCATGGATGATTATGGTTTTTGCAATTTCCATGAGTTTAGGTGAGACTTGTTTGGTCCTCTTGACCTTCTTGCAAAATAAAATTCAAAAAATGATGTATTGTTGGTTGTTTGTCCAATAAGAAGGTTGTACTACTTTCTCTACTTCATTTAAGAGTTCATGTTTTGGTTATTCCTTTGTTGTTCATGGTTGTTTGTTATCACTTGGTGGTAATTTCATGTTTATGATGGTGCATCTTCTTTAAGGGTTCCTAGTTATTATTATTTTTTTCATGTTGCCAAGCTCCCATCTTCCAACTCTTAAGAAGAAATAATGACATCACTAGTACCTCACTAGCCCCAATCAAATCTCTCCTTTTACTCTTTTGTTATTTCAATCTAGCCAGTCTGGGTAAGATGGAAATTTTTTTGAAGTACTTTTTACCCACTAAAATGATCAATGGGCCATTTGTTGAGTCTTTGCTGGGCCATTTTTCCCTATCCTTCCAACTACCTTAAGAGAATTCAGGGGATGGGTTGTGGCTAAAGCGCTAGACCCCATCGTCTGAAACATTCAAATGGGAATAAGATAAATTGACCCGCTACTATTAAGAAATATTCCCATAGTATAATGAATACTCTCTATGAACCTGGCTTAGCGGAGTAGAGCTTTGGCTTGCGGTTGATGTTCATGGTTACTTGGTTGATGGTTAGTGAGGTGCTATGTGCTTTCAGGATTGGAACATCATGCAAGCCTCACACTCATATATTTATGGTCAAAGGCCACACATTTCTTTCGAGTTGAGTTTAGGATCCTTTTGGGGAAATTTCACCCATTGATATAGTTTATTGAAGGCTTTGGGAATTCCACTTAGAACCATTCCTTTCCACTTTCACAATGACTTGGAGTTGAAGCATGCACTTTGGAGCCCACTTGCCCACATTTGAGGGAGATTAGGGGCTGGTGGATGATAGGTTTGAAGATTGCTTGAAGATTGAATGTGGTTGAGAGGGCCTTTGGAAGATGGAGGCTAAGCCAAAAGCCACTTGTACCCCTCTATTTTTGGAGAAGGATCACATTTTGAGGGTTTGGAAGAAAAATGGTCATCTTATCCCTTCAAAAGTAAGCCCAAATGAAGCCATTGTTGAAAACAAATATGCAGCCTGGCAAGAAGAAGTTGGACTCCTGACTTGGGGCAACCACGACTCCCTACCTCAATAGTCACATGTACCAATGCATCGATTAATGTCACATCACCGCCCCAGTTGCCTTCAGTATCAAGTGACATCCTACTGATATATGTAAAGGTCAGTTGTACAGCTGACACTGCTCACATTCTATAATCTCGCCTATATGTGTACCAAAGTAGAGAGCATTACCAAAAAATACCTTATGTAGTAGTGTCTGAAAAAACCTCGATAAAATATGTAGGTCGATAAACCTCGATGTCACTTATTAATTATAGACCCCAATCGATGTAGGTCATCACCTGCTCAATCCACTAGGACACCTCTTCAAATACAATAGATTGACCAATGGATTCGTATTCCTCCACCATTGCATCAACCCATACATGTTGTTCTATTGATTCCTCGAAAGAGGATCACTTGGTCTCTATAAGCTCAGTTATTAGAGCCATGGATCCAGTGTAACTCTTAGGTGAACTCCTTTTTCTCTGCAAATTTGAAAGATGGATGTGAAGACCACCTTTCTCAATGGTGTTGTTGAGGAAGAAATTTACATAGAGAAGCTAGAGGGATTTGAGACATATGACTGGGAGATGTGTGTAGACTCAAAAGAGCCATGTATGGTCTCAAACAAGAACCCTGAGCATGGTACACTCGAATTTATACATATCTCAGTGGATTGGGATTCACCAAAAGTGAAGCAGATGCCAACCTCTATCACATTGTGGTATATGGAAAGTTTCTTATCTTGGTATTGTATGTTGATGATTTGATACTCAGAGGAGATGAGCAGTTGATTCGGTCTTGCAAGGAGGACCTTGCAAGATAATTTGAGATGAAGGACATGGGATTGATACATTACTTCCTTGGGATGGAAGTATGGTAGGGTGATGGTGAGATGTTTGTGAGTCAAGGGAAGTATGCCTCTGAATACTTCAGAGATTTTACATGGAGAACACCAAGCCTATGGACACACCTCTAGCTACAAACTGGAGGAAGGAGAGTTCTTCTTTGGTAGAGGTAGTAAATGCTACCATGTACAAATATCTTATGGGATCCTTAATGTATTTGGTGAACACAAGGCCCGACATACGTTATGCAACTAATAAGTTGAGTCAAGCCATGTTGAAGCCTACCAAGCTTCATTGGAAGGCAACAAAGCATGTTTTGAGGTACCTTAGAAGCATAACTGAGTATGGGGTATGGTATAGGAGGAGAAAGGGAGTGAAGCTCCAAGGCTTCACTGATGAAAATTGGGCATGGAGTCCATCGGAAAAGAAAATTACTTTGGGTGCTATCTTCAGTGTTGGGTCTGCAACTATTTCCTGGTATAGTAGGAAACAGAGGTATGTGGCACTCAACTCAATAAAGGTTGAATACATGGCTACAAGTCAAGAAACATGTGAGGCCATATGGATGAGGAAACTACTTGTGGGTCTTTTCAGTCAATAGATGGATTTGACAATGATTTATTGTGATAATCAGAGTTGTATCAAACTCTGAGAATCTAGTATTTCATGATAGGTCCAAGCACATTGATATCAGGTACCATCACTTGCGGAATTGTGTGCATAGGAGAATTATGATGCTACAGTACATTCCAAGTAATAAGTAGGATGAAATAATATTGAAAAAGGCATTGTTAAGAGGAAAAATTCAAATTCCACAGGTGCAGGAAATGGGTGGTTCAAAATCCCTTTCTTGCTAAGAGGGAGTGTAAGAAAATGTAGCAATAAAGGCTAAATTTGACTTGTTCCTTAGTCAAATTTAGTAATTCGATTTTCCAAATCAGCAAGATGGCTTGGATGGCAGTTAACTTGTGTGGCATTGCCTTGTCTACTTGTTTACTCAGTAAATTCTAGTTATATGCTAGAAGTAGAGTTGTGCATGTAGTGTTGCTAAAATTTAGCAATCTAATTCAATTATTTTCAGTTTGACTCAGTTAACTGACTAGTCGATTCAGTTGAAGGTCAATTGAGTAGTAGAATTTTTGTTAACTCAATGATCTCTTAGTTAAACTCATCAATTAGCTAAAAATAGCCCAAACATGCATGGAATTTGAATTTCCAAATTGAAGTGGAGGAAAAGGCACATTGTAATTATTAATTGTATACTAGTTGAGTGTACATGCTGGGCATTGAGGCAGGTGATCGATTACTTGGGATTTGCACAAGGGAATAGTGAATTCCCCTATTATTTAGGAGCTAATTTCCTCAGGAATTATGCAAGGAAATAGGAGAAAGATGGGGCCTTGAATTGACTAAGTGTTAGCCAGAGCAGGACAATCAGTAGGAGAACAGGTTTACAGTGCAGGGTGTGCTTCAGGATTGAAGCAAGACATTGTAATCATTTCTCATTCTCATATGATTAATGAAAAGAAGTGGAAGGGTTTTTCCTTGTTGGGTTTCCCTATAAATAATTGTGTTCTTGTGTTGTTTTGATGGTTGCATGTCATTGCATGTGTTTCTAAATTGTGATTTCCATTTCTTAGAATAGTAGAGGAAATTTGTAATCTCTTGTTTTTAGTTCGAATACATCAGTAGTAGCAAATTTATATTAATTTTTACACTCTTAGGGTGTTGTAGGGTACAAATATTTCAACGATGGGTGGCTAAAAATGTTCCCAACACTCCTAGTTCTACTTGTACCACACTCTTGCCCTTTAGGATTCTCACCCAAAATAAAACAACATTTGGCCAAGTGTATAGACCCTTCCCTTACCTCAGATTTGATCACTAGGGTCAATGAATTATGATTGGCATCTATACACACAACATGGTTCCACTAGGGTGTGGTTTCACCAACACCCACTAAGTTTTGGACCTGCTAGCATGTCATCAAAATCGTGTTCTCCCACTTCCTCCCAACCTAAAAAACATATCATATATGGGCTAAAAAGAAACCTATGATAGGTTCATAAAGCATAACTACAACTTTTGTATGCCCACCCTCATGTAGTTTCAAGGACACTCATGACCCAATTCCTCATACCTAAATTCTTCGTGTTAACAAAATAACTAGCGTAGGGATTGGTTAAACTAATTATACCCATAAATTTAGAAATCAACTAACTGAATATGAACACATAATTGTGCATTCACCATGCACATGATAATGAATAACATATTCTAGGCACACTTTAAAATTCATGTGCATACATTACACCGTTCTAATCATGAAGATACAGTGAGCATCAAAACTCATACATTCATTTACATTTACAAACACGCAAGATCTTGCACCATTCACAATGTAACAAGATTCATCACACTCCATAAGGAAATACACATCAGCAATGTACACTTATCTATGTGTTTAATGATGACTGAAAAATGAAGGAAGGACTTCAAATCTCCACCCAATTGTAAGCCAACCACATTGCAATATTTCTTGCAGCTGATTACCCTAAGCTAGATCCAAAGTCTGAGGGGATGCATATTAAAGGAAACTCAAACTTGAGGCTTAATCCCATAACGAGGAGGAGTCCATAGTTTAGTTATTTTATCAACTGCTCTGCAATAGTAAGTACTAAAGTGACTCACCAGCCGATTGCAACGATAGACAAGTTGTCTCTAATTGTATCAGGAGAGATTGAAGGGACACAAGTGGAATTTATGTCCAAGAAATCTTGTGAGGAAAGCTTATTGCGTTCTTAAGAGTCGACTAACCCCACAAAAAGAAGAGCCCAACAAAGCGTTGTCTTTATATAAGATAACGTGAATGGTAAGTGAAATAACATCCTCGATATAGGCATGAGATAGTAGTAGCCTGCAAACTAATGAACTTAGGGTGCACTGTCAAAGTCAATTTTGCAGTTGTTAGATAATATTGTCTTAAATTGATATGTTTTTGTCTCAATTGTTAATTTTCTTAAATGAGTTTTGTCTTAAGTGGCCATTGTCTTAAATATAAAGTTTTTTCCTAAAGTATTTTTGTTTGAAATTGTTTTTGTCTTAAAATAATTTTGTCTTAAACTATTTTTGTCTCAAATATAAAGTTTTGTCTTAAAATATTTTTGTCTCAAATTGTTTTTGTCTTAAATATAAGTTTTGTCTTAAAATATATTTGTCTTAAACTGTTTTGTCTTAAAATATTTGTGTTTCAAATCGTTTTTGTCTTAAATTTAAAGTTTTGTCTTAAAATATGTGTCTTAAACTGTTTTTGTCTTAAATATAAAGTTTTGTCTTAAAATATTTTTGTCTCAAATTGTTTTTGTCTTAAATTTTATATTTAAGACAATTCAATTGATATTAATTTTTAATGTAAAATAACTCAAATAGAAAGTGACTTTTTCAGACAAAAGATTTCTTTTGTCTTAAAAAAATGTCTTAAATGTTCCCTTGGTGTAGTAGTGAACAAAGGGAAGAAAACTGATAGACATTGCAACTTTTGTAATCTAGATGACCACTTAGAATCCAAATTATTTAAGAATATGGAAGCCTTGGAAGCAACAATGAAGAAGCATAACATCCATTTGGAGCACTCTTCAACTTCAACTTCATCTTCAAGAATAACACTTTCTGCATGTAGTTGTTAAGAATCTTGGTCTCATTATGCACTAAATGTATCTTCTTCTTCTCATTCTCATGAGTGGCTCATTGATTCTGGAGCTTCTTATCACATGGCTAAAAACAAAGCCATGTTTTCTTCTTTAAATGATTGTAACACCAAAAATAGATATGTTGGTGATGATAGAACTCTTAGCGTTGTAGGGATTGGAACTATTTATCTAGACAATAGTAAATTTAATGATGTATTATGTGTTCCAAACTTATCCTGCAACCTTCTATCTATATATCAGATAACTCATTCAGGGGAAGGTAAAATCGTTGAATTTCACCTCATGATGTTGTAATTAAGGACCTAAGAGATCCTAGACAGATTTTAGCTACTAGCATTACTGATGATTCTACAAGGTTGTATAAGTTTAACAACTTTGGGTCATCAACTCTTCCCTCGGTATTTGTTGCTCATAATGATGAAGTGAGCAAACTTTGGCATGAGCGATTTGGTCACTTAAACTATCGCTCCCTTCAAAATCTATGTAAAGAAAATATGGTGACATGTCTTCCTATGGTATCTTGCAGAGATGGTGTTTGTTCTGGATGTGTACTTGGAAAACATCATCGGGATATTTTTGAAAAACATGCCTCTTGGCATGCATCAACCCCTTTACAACTTGTGCATAATTATTTATGTGGTCCAGTTCCAGTTGTTTCATTCTCTAGCTACAAGTATTTATTAACTTTCATTTATGATTTCTGTAGACGCACTTGGGTATACTTCTTAAAACTCAAGAGTGAAGTATTTAACATGTTCTTGGACTTTAAGGCCTTTGTTGAGAAACAATCTGGACATCAAATTCTTAAGCTAAGATCAAATAATGGAGGAGAATATGTTAACAACAAATTCATCAACTTTTGCACTAAGCATGGAATTCAAATGCAACATATTGTTCCATATACTCCACAACAAAATGGTGTAGCTGAAAGGAAGAATCACACCCTAAAGGAAATGACTAATTGTATGCTTCAATCTAAAGGACTTAGTCTTAATTTTTAGGCAGAAGTAATTAACTGTGAAAATGATTTTAAAGAATATCACTCCAAAAGAAGCATGGAGCTCAATTAAACTAGATGTAAGTCACTTTTGTGTTTTTGGAAGTGAAGCATGGGCCCATATTCCTGATGAGAAACATAAATCCTTAGAACCTAAGAGTGAAAAATGTATGTTTGTTGGATATTCTGAAGATATCAAAAGGTATAGAATTGTTTCACCTAAGTCCAAAAATGTTATCATTAGAAGAGATGTAAAGTTTGCTGAAAATATATCGGCCTACGAGCCTAGTTCGGTGGATGTGCCACCTCTCTCTATCCCTCCTACTTCTAAAAACATTTCTTCTTCAGATGATGACAATGAGGATAACAATCCTCTCCCACCTTCTCAGGATCCTCCTTCAGCTCCTCGGCTTCCAAAATGGGTCTGTGCTACTTGGGATGCAACAGGTGCTCTTGCAGGTGATCCTATAGATCAACGTCGCACATGTTCTCAGTTTGATAGAGCCTCTTCTTTACTCGCTCAAGCTTTAATGAATTATGATCCTTACGCCTTTGCAGAAGCTTCAAGCCATCCATATTGGGATGCAACTATGAATGAAGAATATCATTCATTATTGGAAAATGATACATGGGATATTGTTCCTCTTCCAAAGGGATGAAAACTTGTTAGATGCAAATGGGTTTCCAGAACCAAGTTGGGACCAGATCGAAAAGTTGATAAACATAAAGCTGATCTTATTGCTAAGGGTATTTCACAAGTTGAAGGCATTGACTATACTGAAACCTTCTTCCCTTTTTCCAAAAATGAACTCTATATGCCTTGTTCTTTCCCTTGCTACCTCTTTCAAATGGGAAGTCCATCAGATATATGTTAAATTTTCCTTCTTGCATGGGGACTTTCATGAAGAAACCTGTATGGAACAACCTCCTGGCTTTATACAAACAAACTCCAACCTCGTATGTCGACTTAAGAAATCCCTTTATGGTCTCAAGCAAGCCCCTCGGGCTTCGTATGGAAAAATGGATAGCTTTATTTTAGATAATGGCTTTTCTAGGTGTCATTCTCACAATACTCTCTACACCAAGAAACTGGGTAAGTCTCTTATCATTCTTGTTCTTTATGTTGATGATCTTATCCTTACTAGTAGTGATCCCAACCTTATAAACCATGTGAAGTTTAGCCTTAAAAAGTAGTTTGAAATGACAAACATAGGACACTTGCATTATTTTCTTGGTCTTCAAGTCTTGCAATCCAAGGAAGGTATTTCCCTTTCCCAATCCAAGTATGCCTGTGATCTTCTACGGAACTTTCACATTGAAGATTGTAAGCCAACCCATTCTCCCTTTCAGTCTAGAGCCAAACATTCAGTCACTTGTACTTCGCTTGAAGTTGATGCTACCTTATACCATCAGCTTGTAGGAGAAAAATTGTATCTGACCCATACCTGTCCTGACCTTTCCTTTTCTGTTGGCCTTATTTCTCGGTTTATGAAAAACCCACATGAAATTCATTGGAAAGAAGCTAAAATAACACTTTGTTATGTTCGAGGTATAGTTCGGTTTGGGATTCATTATAGTGCAAAAGCATCTCCTCTATTGGTTGGTTTCACTGATTTCGATTGGGCTCATGACCCTGATGATCGGAAGTCTACTGCAAGTTATGTCTTCACTCTTGGTTCTAGACCTATTACATGGGGCTACAAGAAAAAAAGTGCCATTTCTCTTTTTTCAGCAGAAGCAGAGTATCCTGGCACCATAGAAGCTAGTAAGGAAGCCCTATGGCTTCGTTAGATCTGGTTAGAGTTTGGCTTTCAGCATCAGCATCTGACTACACTTTGGTGTGATAATCAAAGTTCCATTAAACTATGCAAAGATCTAGTCTAACATCAGCGCAGCAAACACATTGAACTACACATGCACTTCATCAGAAAGCTCATTCATGACCATGTTCTTGAAGTGCAATATTGTTCAACTGGTGATCAAGTTGCAGACATCTTTACAAAGGCTCTCACAGAGGCGAAGTTTACTAAATTTCGATTTATGGTTGGAGTTCAAGAAGTTGTCACTAAGGGGGGATAGACTCTAATGCCTCCTTCCTTCTCCTATTGTGTCATATTTGTACATCCTTCAATCCTATCCGAGGTTGTTCTTAAGGGGGGATGTTAAGATATTCCAACACATAGGAAATAGTTAAGTATAACTTGGTCTAGTGTAGAGTTAGGTAAAGTGTGTTTCTTTACTATGTACTGTTGTAAGTTACAATCTGACGGTCACGATATGTTCTAGACATGAAGTGATCTGACGGTTCATTCTCTCCTCGGTATTAACACCTGATTGGTCCATGATCTTTATTTATAGAGCATGGAGGGTCATTTGTAAGGTGACCGTTCATGAGAGAAGCTTATGTAAATTTTCTTTCTTTTACATTAATAAATTGTCTGAAGTGGCCGCGTTGGCTCAAGGCGTGGACTGTTTGCCTCTTTGAGGGTTTTAACCATGTCAAGAACATTGATGTATTGATCTGTGATCTCTTTATGAGCAGTGTCCTTTGGTGTTCTATCTGAGAAACTTACCCTTTAAATTCCTACATACATATTAAAAATATTAATTATTGCTAATATTTTCACTTAAAGATTAATATTCATATTAATATTAATAATTATAATAAAGTTGCATTAATACATTATATTAATATAATTGTTGTTAATAACATTATTAGTAATATTTAATAATGAGATATTAAAAGTAATATAACATAACAATGTTACTATTATTATTAGCAAAATCATTAAAGTGCCCAATTTTAATAATTAGAGATTTTGATTTTATGGTGTAAATTGAAAGATGAAAATATATTCTAATAATTTCAATTAAATCAATAAATAGAATAAATAGATTTAACATTTTTGTATTATTTAAACCTTATTTAAAATATCTTTTTACCACATTATGATTAAAAATTTGCCGTGTCTCTTGTTTTTAACCACTTATAAGTATTAGAAAAAATGAAAACACCCATAAAATTGGAAAAAAAATATAATTGAAAATGATAATGTATTAAAAATTAATGAAAATGTATTAAAACGTGTACCTCTGAAGGTAATTGGTGCTTTACCACTCAAATCCTGAGGTACCCATTAAGGTAAATTGTGAATTACAATTCAAACCCTGAGATACCCATTACAATGCATCACAGTTCGCAGCATACCCATCAGGTGTGGCGATTGGGGTCTGCGGCCATAATTGTAACAAGCCATAAATAATTGTAATGTTCAAGTTATAATGTGTTATGATACAATTTCATGTAATATAATATAATGTATATATATTATACATATATAGAGTAAAACGAATGTCGAGTGGGACCCTTCATAAATAATTTTGGGTCTTAACATATTATATTGTATTGTTAATATAATACAAAACAATACAATATAATATGACAATGTTATATTTCTTTTGATTGGTGTATAGTTTTGTTTTATTTTATTTATTTTCCATTAATTATATTTTTAATTTAGTTTATGTTATTTCTATCGATTATTTTTATTTATTAAATGATTTTGTTTCGATTAGGGTCTTGAATCTTTTTTTTATAATTTTTTACTTCTCTCCTTGTTTGGAGTTTGGCTTCGTTTTTTTATTCTTAGTTTTATTATTATTATTATTATTTCCCAAAAATAGAATTTTTTAATAATATTTGATTTTAATAAATTAATTTAAATATTATTTTTCAAAAACTAGGCATTTAATATAGCCGTTATGTATTAATATTTATTTTTAATAAATGAATAAACTAATATCATAATTTAAATATTAATTTTTAAAAACTAGCCGTTTAAATACGTCTGCCAAAAATTTCTCTCATATGATTTCTACCCAAAGATTTTAAGTGATTTCTACCCAAAGACTTTACTTAATTAAAGTTTATCTTTTTTTCCTTTGATGAAAAAGTTACTTTTATAATTTCTTTAGTTTTCTATTAAAATAATGTTCCATAATATTATTATTTATCTTAGCAATAATATAATAATATTAAATATTAAATATTTTTTATATTAATAATAATGGTAAGCTCGTTAATAATTTTAAATTATAATAAAATGATGAATTTAGGCTTCTGTGATCCATATCAAGATTATTAAGATGGTTTTCCGCAATAATCACATCAAAATTCATTTGTCAAATGAATTTTGATGTGATTATTGCCCAAAATAATCTTTATAATAAAATGGTTAATAACATTATTATTCATTATTATTAATAATATATTAAGAGTTAATATCATCCATACTAATATTAATACTTACATAACATTAATAACAATTATATAAGGCTTAGTATAACGTTTAGAAGAAATAGATTATTTCACACTAATCTATCAAAACAATTTCAAGAAAAAAAATGTGATTTTTTGTTTTTTAAAATACATTTTTGAATGCATAAATGAATTCAACATCATGGAAACCCCCATCGGGGAACTCAAATTCTACGGATTAAACAGTTTAAACTCAAGTTCTAAAAAAATTGTTTTAGATTTTGATTAAAATATAGATATCATTAATAATAATATTTTCTTCTAAAAATATCGATAAGATTAATATTATGCTCACATTTTTTGGAAAATTCACATAGAGAACAAAGAAAAATGTTAGCATTATATCATGAATCACTCAAACATAAAATCTAAGATTATTATTAATAAGATTATTATTAATAACATTAGTAATAATATTATTAGTAATTATAATAATCTTACATTACTACTTCATTACATTATCAATATCACATCAATTATAAAATCAACAATTTTCATATATATATATATATATAGTCTTCTAACTCTTTTCACTACATTTTGTGTGGTTAATTTTAATCAAAATCCAAGAGAAATTTTTAAAAATTTGAGTTCAAATTGTTTAATCTACATAATTCAAGTGTCTCTAGGTAGTGTTTTGAATCCATTTATGCATCCAAAAATGTATTTTAAACAATACATAAATTTGAAATTGTATTTTCTGATTTTGGTGAATTCGAGTGAAGAGGGTTATTTCATCAATAAGTTAGACTATATATATATATATATATATATATATGATATTTAATAGCATTTAAAGTGTTATGCAATTAAAAACATTATATGATATGTAATATCATATAATACTAATATTACTCTTAATATAAATATTAATAGATATTAAAATTAATAATGTTACTATAAATATCATTCATAATAATCATATTAAAATATTATAATGGTCATTTATAAATAATCATGGTCATTAATCAAGATTTCTCTGGTTAAAATAGTGGAATAATAATATTCAATATTAAATGTTATGAATATTAATAATAATAATAAACCTCATAATATTTTTATATTTTATTTATAGTAAAATAGTTAATAATATTATTATTGAATTTAGGCTTTTATGATCCGTTTTATGAAAAGTAAGAAAACTTTTGGTAAAAATCACATCA
The DNA here is from genome assembly GCA_031772625.1 of Pinus tabuliformis. Taxonomy (NCBI): domain Eukaryota; kingdom Viridiplantae; phylum Streptophyta; class Pinopsida; order Pinales; family Pinaceae; genus Pinus; species Pinus tabuliformis. Next base: position 750,800,688 of record CM062804.1, read on the forward strand.
TGAGAGTTTTGTCGACGTATTTGTAGTTCATCCTCACGACAAGATGAAGAACTAGATCTGGGCAAATTTTAGCCGATTAGATTTGACTAAATAAATAATATTATTAATAAATAATATCTTCATATAAAGAAAATGGTTAGATTTGACTAAATAAATAATATTTTAATATAAAGAAATAATTGTTAGAATATAATTGTTAATATTGAATTAAGGAAAATAATTAATCAAAAGGAAAATTTTAATGAAATGAATATCTAAAAATAAAAATAAAAATAATATTTAGGTCAAACATAAATAATCAAAACAACAAAACAATTAATAAAATCAATGCAATAATATACTATAATGAAACTAATATTTGGGTCAAACTTAAATAATCAAAAAAATTAATTCTAAAAACTTAAAAATAAATAAAAATAATAAATGGTCAAACTTAAATAAAAATATTTGGGTCAAACCTAAATAATCAAAACACTAAAATAAAAATAATATTTACGTCAAACTTAAATAATCTAAACAATTAATTCTAAAAACTTAAAAATAATAAATGGTCAAACTTTTAATAATAAATAAATAACAATAACAGTAATACTAATTAATTAATTAACTAAATAAATCAATAGTGAAAAAGTAATTAATCGTTTATTAGTAGTAAAGATAAAAATACAAATAAATAATAAAAATCAAAAAATTAGAATATATATATATATATATATATATATATATATATATATATATATATATATAAACTTAAGAAGAAATAGCATGGATCCAACAATTGCTAATTTTCTAGTCATCATCTCTATTCAGATTGCTTGGCCTCCTTTCAATCTCTATAGCTTCTCTAAACTTACGGTGATGGAAATGATCTATATTAGCAATGACTCGGGTGTCTTCAATGTAGATGCGGTGTTTTGTTTTTTCCACATGTTCTTGAATCCTCTGATTTATTAAGCGGACAGTTTCACCAACATAGGGTGTTCTGCATGAACAAAGGATTACATAAACACCTTTCATATTCTTAGGGTCCACTAGGTTTTTTACACATCTTAGGGAACTTTAAATAATATTAAGGGGCCTTAAGGTTGAGGGAACATTGTGCTTTCTTAGGATCCTTGCAATCCTATTAGTGGTCACTTGTATAAAAGGAAGGAGTACCCCATAAAACTGATTATTGGGTTTTTTTTAACCTTGGAACCCTTGTCATCTTTAAGGAAATCCCTAGGACATTGGAGCTTATTATAACCATTATTTTTTAAAACCTTAAGGAGATGGGTTTTCTCATCTTCAAGATGACTTTCATCATAAACTCTAAACACACGAGTGGCTAAAGTGTTGAGAACACCTAACTTTTGAGCAGGGAAATGATGAGACTTAGCGTGAAGATACTGCTCTACTAAGTTTTCTTTTGAAATACTTGGTGTGAGAATGATCCATCGTCCTTCTTTGAAATAAGGATGTCAAGAAAAGGTAGGCTCCCATTGATTTCACATTCCATAGTAAACTTTATGGAGCTAGACTATTTATTAAGATGATGGACAAATAGATCCCAATTACACCGACCATGACTCTAGCTGACACAAGTGTCATCCACAAATCACTTCCAAAGCTTTGGCTTGTATTGAGTTGAGGAAAAATATTTGGATTCAAATTCCTCCATGAACAAATTAGCTACAACAAGGGAAAGGGGCGAGCCCATGGCAACACCACACGTTTGTTCATAGAATTCCCCTTCAAAGTTGAAGAAAGTAGAGGTAAGACAAATCTCAACCAATTTAGCAGTATCATGATCCGTGATATGGTTGATGACCTCAATTGCCTCGTTGATGGGGATATTAGTGTAAAGGGACACTACGTCGAAAATCACAAGAAAATCCCTAGGCTCAAACCTTATACCCTTTAAAATGTATTCCGAAAAGGACAAATTGCCTTATTCGATTCAAAAATATAAAAGAGTTAAATAATTAAAAAATGCATTCCATAAAAGACCAATTATTCGACTCCGGCCAAAAAATATATTCCAGTATTCTGGGTGAAATTGTGCCCTCAATAGACAACGTCGTTAAAAAAGAAAACACAAAAAAATTAAAATAGAATATATATAACCAGCTAAATACAAAATATAAATATAGACAGTTAAATTTAAATATTAAAATATATATAGACAACTATTTTAATATGTGTCATATAATTAGGATTTGGTTGACATTTCAAACCAACCAATGTGGTTCATCCTCAGGACAAGGTGAAAGAAATCGTACAATCTTCAGGAATAAATAGTAAGGATGCATCATTGCCCAAGGTTAGCCATTGAAAACTAGCCGTTGAAAACTAGTCATTGGAGAAGAGTCAAACAAGAAAATATTATTTTTATTTAAAAAGTTTTAATATTTTTATTTTTATATAAAAGGTTTTAATATTTTTATATTATTTAAAAACTCAAAAAAAATTTATATAATTTTTATTTAAAAATAGTTTTAATATTATAATATTATTTAAAATCTCAAAAAATATTTTAGATATAAATTATTTAATATTATTAAATTGTTTTAGTAATAAAAAGTTTTAATATTTTAATATTATTTAAAAACCCAAAAATTAAATAATTTATATCTAATTAATTTTTTTTTGGATTTAAATAATATTAGAATATAAAAACTACTTAACTTTTGTGATTTTAAATAATATTAAAATATTAAAACTCTGTATTACTAAAAAAAAATTAAGAATATTAAATAATTTAGATCTAAAATATTTTTTTGGATTTTAAATAATATTATAATATTAAAACTATTTTTAAATAAAAATTATATAAATATTTCTTGAGTTTTTAAATAATATCAAAATATTAAAACTTTTTAAATAAAAAAAATATTTTCTTGTTTGACTGTTCTCCAACGGCTAACTTGGGGCAATGATGCATCGTTACTATTTATTCCTGAAGATTGTATGATTTCTTTCACCTTGTCGTGAGGATGAACCATATTGGTTGGTTTGAAACATCGACCAAATCCTAATGATGTGATTATTCTGAAAGACATTTCTACAATATGGATCGCAAAAGTCTCATATCTAACATAAGTGTCATATATTGAACGATTTCGATAAGAGTATAAGATTAGAAATAGTATATGAATTTTTTTTATCAAATCTCATCCTTATAAATATTATGGAACATACATAAAAGTAAGGTAATATTAAAAAATTGTCTACGTTGTGTTTTTTATTAATTTCTTGATTTTTCCTTAGGAGACCACTTTTTTGCTGGAATTTCCTCTAATGCAAAGGCTAAGGCCTTGGTCTTGAATTCTTCCATGAAAAGGTTCGCAATGACCGAGGTGAGAGGGGAGCCTATGGAAACCCCATATGTCTACTCATAAAAATGACCTTGGAAACAAAAGAATGTGAATTTCAAGCATAACCCAACCAATTTGGTCGTGCTAGAATCAATAATGTGATTAATTATCTCAACAATCTCATTAATGGGAATCTTGGTGTAAAGAGAAACCACATCAAAACTAACTAAGATATCAAAATGATGTATCTTGATATCTTTAATTTCATTAACAAACAAATATATTTATTTAACAAAGGAGCTAGTGAGGCCCACTAATGGCTTCAACTTCTAAGCTAAGACCTTAGACAAAAGATAAGTGGGTCCATCAATGGTATTAACGATGGGTCTCAAAGAGGCACCATCCTTATGAATCTTAGGAAGACCATATATTCTAGGAGTGATGAGATTACTTTTCTCCTGCTTTTTACTAAATTAGCTAAGGGAATTATCATACTTAATGGCATTAGAGACTTCTCTCGATACTTTTTTAAGAGGATTCTTATTGAGCTTCTTCTAACTTCCACTATTATTAATGTGGTCCAACATTTTATTTACATAATCCTCTTTGTTTAAAACCACAACAAATCGACCTTTATATGTTTTAAGAATAACAATTCGAGGGTTATTCTTGAGAGACTTTAGAGAGAAAAACACTTGCTTAGTAATGTTACTCTTACTAGGCATGGCTTTCCTAAAAAAACAACATAGTCTTGTCTAATAATTTCCTTAATGCTATTAGGTATGTCCTTAATACAATATTGAATATAGCACATGACATCTTCCGTATGAATCCTTTTAGGGGAAATGACGAAATTTAAACCCTTTTGTAAACTATCGCAAACATGATCATCTAATATAAACTTAGAAATATTAACAAATTTATTATTGCATAAAGAAGAGGGGTTAGTCATAACACTAGAGGAAGAATAATGGTTGGTATAAAAACAAGATTTATTAATATTTAAGGGAGGGTTAGTGTTATTACAATGGAAAGAATGTGATAATTGTTAGTAAAAAAGGAAGAGTTAGTTATGTTTGAGTAATGGAGGATTTATCATTACAAAAAGGGGAAATATTCTTATTAGTAATAATAGAAGAAATATTATAAGAGGGAAGATTATTATTGATAAAGAAGGAATTATAATTACAAAGAGGGGAGGTATTAGGAAGAGGGGAGGTATCAATATTAGTAATAAGCTAAGTGCTATAATTAACATTACGAGATGTGAGATTATTATTAGTAAAAGGGAGATTCAGGTGAGATTCATAGTAAGGGGAGGAGGGGTAACTACAATGATAGAAAATCATAGGGAAATTTATGGATGGAGTGCATGAACAAACCTTACATGATGATCTAGGGATGAAGACTTTCAAACAATGGGGAGATAGGTTGGAAACCAAAGTGTTGAGTTTGTAGAGAAGATTAATGGAAACAACATCAGTGACATTGAGAACCAATCGAGAAATGAATCAAGGAGATGAATGGGAATACAGTCTTATGTTAATGGGGGAACGAAATTGCAACTAGATGATGAATTTAAGGATTCAAAAGAGTAGATGATTCTATCAACAGGTTGAATAACAAACAAAGAAGAGTAAGATTCCAGAGATAATTGGAGATAGAAGGTGATGAAATAGAGATTAGAAGCTTCAAAGTAGAGGTCAAGGGTGAAGAGTTATGGTTAACAAGTAAAGTAATATCACTAGAGAGAGAAGATATATTATTTATGAGTGAACTTAAAATATTGTGCAGAGTTGAATCCCTATGCTGGAATGAATTTGAAGAGGATGATGAAAAGGAGTTGACTAGAGTGCACAAGGAAAACAATTGGCCATTGTTGATCATACTCTTTGAAGAAAATTTTGTTTGGAGCCAACTATAATTTGTGAGCGTGAGAAGCCCCCATTAGCTTTGAGAACTTATTCACAAATTTTTTCTTGAAAATATCAAATAATCGAATAGCCTTAAGAGTCAAGAAGGAATCAATCATATACCATAGGGATGAATTGATGTTGTTAGCAAGCTTAATGTGTAAAGAAAAAAATGTATGAGAGAAGAAGCACATATATTTTCTTATTTTGCAGATCTCAACACAAATTAAAGCAAGACTTGATTTGAAAAAAATGTGATCACTTCTACAATTATTGAGAGGATGGTGAATACAAAAAAAATGAGGAAGTGAATGAATCTCGACACCTTTTCAAAAAAGTAAAATCAAATTTCCTCTTTGTAACTCGCAAACATACCTTGTTCAAAATGATGAACATATTCTTGTTGGTCCCTTAAATATAGGGCTATAATTTCATATCAAAGGCTTTTGTGAGAAGAGTAATTATGTTCAAGCATTTCTAGATTACTCACATGAGACATTTTGATTGTCGACGTTTCGAGCCAGCAAGTGTGGCTCATCATCAATACATAGATACAGAATCTAATCATGCATTGAGAAAACAATAGGTGAGAGATGCATGGTAAGAAAGGAGAAGAGACATTGGATTAAATGAGTGGTATGTGGTCAAGATTAAAAATCTAAAAGAATATGAAAATAATGACCAATGGAAAAATGTAAAAAAATATATAAATGTTTTTTTTAGAGGTGTTTCACAGGTGGCCACTACATCCACAAAAAATCTAGGCAGATCAACCCTGAAGGGATTCTTTTAAAGGTCATCGGCGAGACTAGCAAGGCCTAACCCCAAGGGTGTCGAGGAGAATTGACCCTGTGACCTCCCAATTGGCGAGGTACTTAACAATGGGGACTCGACCAGTTCAAATAACCCTTGGGAAATTCAAAAAATATATAAATGTTAAAAAGAAATATAATTATTAAATAATATAAAATAACCCAAAGTTCAAATTTAATTAAAACTTTTTAACCAAAAAAAGAAAAAAGAAAAAAAATTATATATATATATATATATATATAAAGAATATCAATATCTACTAGTCACTGTAATAACACAATTATTAAATATGTATTAATATATTAATAATATATACTAATATATTATTATAATTAATCAAGAAATGATAAAAACAAAAACTAATAATACTAACACTAATATTAATTATGAAAATTTTAACAATCAAGAATAAAATGATGAAAATCATTAATGAAAATAATGGACCATGGAAAAAAAATTTAATAATAATAATAACAATAATATTCAAAAAAAAGAAATTATATATATATATATGAGAGATAAATTGGCCAAATATAATAGTAATTGCTCTTTATATATCTATATGTAATAATGAATAACAATACTTACTAGTTTATATAGTAATAAAAAATAGTAAATATTATATTAATATGTATTATTAATAATACATATAAATATAATACTATTATTTTTTTTTTGTAAGCTACGACATTTCTATTATCTACATCAAAATTAGAAGTACAACCATAGGAACCTCAATCCACCCAACTGGGAAACCGGATCTGTTGGCTCCAATTCATCAGACAGTCAATAAGGTTTTTCATGCTAAAAAATGTCAAAAAACTTAGCAGGACATTAAGCCCTATCTCTCCAGGTTTATCCAAAAAACTATTCTGTCCCATTACTGCTAACAGATCTAGATTTACTACTACTGCTAAGGCATACAAACTCATATTCAAAAACCCAAGCAGTATCATTCTAAATTCAAAAGAAAATAGATAACAGGCCTCTCAATTCGCCGCATTTCCTCTTCCGGATTTGTTGCTGTCGTTGGTCTTCCCTAGCTCCTTCAGCATCTCTTGGATTTCCTTGAGTTGCTCGTTCTGTTGACGCAGCAGCCCTTCCACGTTCGCCACCTCCTTTTTCGCTGCCGCCGTTTCCTGCGCCATTTCCACCATCTCGGCCGCGACTTGCTCCATGGCTTTTGCCAAGAGGTGCTTCAGCACCCAGTAAGTGTGAAGCGTGCGACGGTACAGGGTTAATCTGCCCCGCGTGTTACCAGGGTCCGGCAGCTGCGAGGCCCATTCATCCATCTCCGGGTCGGACGGTTCCTCTAATACCCTGTCCTCCATGGCATCAATGATTTTCCTTATGTCCAGATTTGTCTCCAAGTTGTAAGCCTGTTCAGCTTCATGCACCGCCATGCTAATTGATTTCTTTCCCCTTTTCCGTCTTCTTTGCGCCTGATTACCCTCCTCGTTGATGGTTGGTTGTCGGGGTCGACCTCTTCCTCTCTGTTCATGCGTCTTCCATCTCCCTCCTTTTCTGCCTCGTTTAATTCCTTTGCTGCTTTGCCCTGTTTCGAAATGCTTACCCCTGAAGCCTCCCCCCTGGCTATGCTCCATTTCGTCTGAGCTTTCTATTTCAATTTTGACACGTCCCCGTTCAAAGTGCCTATCTCCTACTGCCTCCCTCTCTGCCTGGACTGTCTTATCCCTTCTCTCAGCCATTTTGGTGCGGTTGAGGCGTTGATTATGATTCCTCTGCCAAATCTCCCCTTCTCTCGCCACCTTCTTCGAATTCTTGTTGCCTGTCATTCTCCTCCTGTTCTGCCTTATAAACTTCTTTCCACCTTTTTGCTTATGATGGGTTTGCTCTCCACTTCTTATCTCCCTTACGCTTTGAATGATGGTTCCTGCAGTGATGTCCGGTTTTCGCTTTGCGCCGCGTCCCTGCAGATCTGAATGATCATTAAATGCTGTTGTTAGGGATTTAAGGCCACCGTCCTTCTGTCCTGTCTTCGCTGCCGCACGAGCCTGCCTTATTCTCCTTCTCCCGCTCCATGCGAAATTTTGATTACCATTATGCTGAGTCATGGTTATCGTTGTTTATGAGCTGTTTTAAGCCGTCCCATCTTGCCATCACTGCTTGATTGGACCAGCTGTCATCCACTTTCGCCAATGATTCTTTACTTCCCCAATTGGCCAAGCAATCCGCGGGCTTATTTCCTTCTCTTCTTACATGAGAGGTGATCTTGTATTCAATCCCTTTCAGAGTTTCCTCGATTTCTTGGACTATACTCGCTGTCCTCCAGCTTTTAACTACCTTCTCCCACTGTTTCCCTTGGATTAATTTCCTTATGGTACTGATGACCAGGGCTGAATCCCCTTCGATTTCAATCTTCCTATATCCATTCCTTATGGTGATTTTGAGCCCCTGATACACTGCCATAAATTCCGCTTCGTTATTAGTCATTTTTCCTCCGTGTTCTGCATAGATCCATTCTACCTCTCCTTGTCTGTTTCTGAAAACTCCTCCAAATCCAGCTGGACCTGGGTTCCCCTTTGCTGCCCCGTCGAAATTGAGTTTGATAAACCCTTCCGGAGGTTTTTGATAGATTGAGTGACTTTGGCCTGCTATGGGTTGGTGCTGCTTCGCTTTTTGATGATAGATCATCCCTTGATCCAAATTCAGCCTTTTTAGGATTTCAGTTTCTGCTTCAGATGTCTTCCAATCTTCTTCTGCCCAATGTTCCGCTAGGATTGATTCTCTGATTTGTCTTAGGGTTCTTTTCCAAACTTCTTCCGGGTCTGAAGATTTCCCCTTAAATATTCTATTATTTCTCTCTTTCCAAAGATTCCATACGTTGAAGCCTGTTGTCAAGCTCTAGGCTCTTCTTACAATCTTGCTTTTAAACTTCCCTTCTCCCCAATCACATAGGGTTTGAATTATATCCTGTGGATTTCGATCCGTGGTCGAGAATAAGTTTCTCATCTTTTCCCATTGGAATTGGGCCGCGTTGCATCCATTGAGAAGGTGTTCCTGGTCTTCTTCAGCTAGATGACAAAGGCTGCATCTTGAAGGGCCTGAGAAGCCTCTTTTTTGAATTCGATCCCATGTTAAGATACGTTTCCTTCCTACCAGCCAAACGAACATTTTGATCTTTGGCCACCATTTATTTCTCCATATCTTCCTCTACTTCTGCTCTTCGGCCTCCCCATACTCTTGCTGTATCTTTACTTTATAGGCTTCCCTTATGGTGAACGCTCCTTTCGTTTCCTTGCCCCATCGAAGGATGTCCCTGCCTCCTCTCTTTTTTATTTTCCTGGAGTCTAATTCTTTACTAAATATCATTTTTTGGTCCTCTGTTGCATTCCTATTCCATTCATCCATAGGTTTCCATTCCCTCCATTCAACATTCCCTCTTTCTTCTGTCCAATAATCTTTAACCCTAATGAGATCTCTGTCCATACCTGTTCTGTAAATTTCTTGCATTCCTTGTAGGTCTAACATTTTCTCCCTCTGTTGCCAGGCTTCCTCCCAAAATCTCGCTATCTGGCCTTCTCTGATTTCCCAAAAAATATGCCCATCAATTAATTCCCTGTTTTGGATGGTTAGGTTCCATATGTCTGATCCTCGAGGTGCTTCTTGCTTCCTTAGTATTTCTTCCGGAGTGGCTGGCATATTATATTTTGATGTCCAGATTTCTTTCCACAGGTCCTTCCCCCCTTGCATCCATCTCCATCTTAACTTAGCTGCTAGCACTTGATTTAGGGTCCAAGGGTCTCTCAGACCGAGACCTCCTTTTTCTTTTGGTTTGGTTAGGCTGTCCCAAGAACAGAGGGCCCATTTCTTTTGTTGCTTGGGTCCTCCCCAAAGAAATTTTCTGTAAATCTCTACCAGCTTATTGCATATTCCTTTTGGTGCTGCCATCACTGATAAGGGGTATATCGGGATCGCCTGAATGGTGGATTTAAGCAAAAAAACCCTTGCTGCCAAGTTCAGAGTGCGAAAAGTCCAGTTTTCTAATCTTTTCATGATCTTTTCCAGGGTGTTCTTCCAGTTTCCTATTTTGAGGGATGAAGAGTCTAACATCGTTCCTAAATACTTTGTTGGAAGATCCCCTTTCCTGTAACCCAAGATCCTGGTTAAATGGTTTTTAATGGGCTCCACCGTATTGAAGAAGAAAGTTCTTGATTTTTCATTGTTTACCTCCATGCCTGAGCCTTCCATAAATACCTCTAAAATTTTCTTTATTCTTCTCACCTCCTTCATGGAGGCTTTGCAATATATCATGATATCATCCACGAACTGTTGGTGGGTGACTGTAGTTTGATTACCCCATAGTCTCAGGCCCTGGATTTTCCTTTCTCTTAATTCTTTTTTGAAGTATCTACCTAATCCTTCTGCTGCTATTATGAAGAGGAAGGGGGATAGGGGGTCCCCTTGTCGAAGTCCTCTTGTAGCATTAAATGTCTTTGATGGCGCTCCATTCAGCAAGATAGAGAAATTCGGGGTGGAGATCATGCTCAGGACCCATTTCACCCATCTATCACAGAATCCAAATGCTTTGAGGATAGTTTCAAGATAATTCCAGCTTAACCTATCATAAGCTTTTGACAGGTCTAATTTTATCAGCATTCCTTTTTCTTTCTTCGTTTTCAAAGTGTGGATTACTTCCTGGGCCACCACTAACCCATCCAGGATCTGTCTTCCTTCTACGAACCCAGTTTGCTCTGGGGAGATTATGCTTGGTAGAATCGATTTCAGCCTTTGAGCCACCACTGATGCTACTATCTTGTAAATAACGTTGCATAAGGCTATAGGGCGAAAGCCTTCGGCTTGATCCGTTTGATTAGTTTTAGGAATCAGGGTCAGCAGGGTTGAGTTTATTCCTGGCCATATTCTTTGATTTATTCTAGCTTCCTCCACCACTTCTAAAACTTCCTCAGCGAGAAAATGCCACCCTGCTTGAAAGAATTCTACTGTATACCCATCCGGCCCGGGAGCTTTATTCCTTTTCATGTTCTTGACTATATCCTCCACTTCTTCCATCGTAACTTTCCTCATTAGGGCCAAATTCTGATCTCTGGTTACCAGTTTTGGGATCTCCCCACTTATCTTAGTTATGGCTTCTGATCTATTATCTTGAGTTTCCTTTAATAGATTTTTGAAATGATTGACCAGTACTTTTTCAATTTCTTCGTGCTGGAGGACTCTCTGACCTTCTTGATTTTTTATTGAGAAGATTCGGTTTCTTTGTCTATGCTGTACCATCGCTTTATGGAAGAACTTAGTATTCTTTTCACCTTCTCTGAGCCATTGAACCCTTGAATTTTGTCTCCATAAAATCTCTTCTTGTTTCCTTCTTTCTTCTAGCTGGTTCAATATGATTCCTTCTTCCTTTGTTCTTTCTTCCTGAATACCTTCTAGGATATCTATCTGCTGCAGCTCTTCCATTCTCTGCTCTAGTCTCTTTTTTTCTTCTAGAATGTTACCAAATTCTTCTTTATTCCATTTTTTAATTTATCCTTCATCTCCTTCAGTTTGAGTTGAAAGGTGTGCATCTTATTTCTTCCTCTCTGATCACTCATCCTCCACCATTCTTCAAGTTTCTCTACCAGTCCTTCATGTCTTAACCAGAAGGCTTCGAATCTGAAGGGTTTGTTGGGAGGTCTTTGCTTTAGATCTATTTCCATTTTAATCGGCCAATGGTCCGATCCTGTTACCGGTAGAATTGTGGCTTCTATGAATACATCTTTCATCATTATTTGTTCGGAGATTAAGAATCTGTCAAGTCGAGATGCGATTTGATTAACTCCCCCTCTGCGGTTATTCCAAGTGTGGTTTCCATTAATGGTTTGAATATCGATCAGTCTCTGCTCCCTTATCAAATCTCCGAACTGTTCCATTGCTTTATCCATTCTCCTTAGTCCTCCTCTTTTTTCCGCTGAGGTTTTAATCAGATTGAAGTCCCCTCCTACAATCCATTGTTTCCCTGGGATTAGACTTCTCAATGCTTTTAGATTTTGCAAAAATTGTTCCTTTTCTCCTTGGATATGCGGCCCATATACTCCTGTTATTATAACCTCCTCCGTGGTTCCTATTATCCTTGCTGTCCCTGTTAGTATTCTTAGGAAGCTTAACCAATTGCTAAATTGAATTTCTTCAGGGTTCCAAATTATTACCAGACCTCCTGCGCTCCCGATCGCATCCTGTCCCATCATTTCATATCTGTTCTTGTTTCTGTTCAGGATGTCTCTCATTTTCTCAGTACTTATTTTTGTTTCCTGTACTATCATTATGCTAGGTTTTTCTTTTTTCAGTCTGTCATTCAAATACCTCTGTTTGCCTCTGCTATTGAGGCCTCTTATGTTCCAGCTTGTAATTATCATCGTAACAGTTTCGGAGGGGATTGGAATACCTCTGAGAGAGGTATCACTCTTCCTGAATTAACTAGCATCTCTCCAACTTCTTAAAATATAATACTATTATTAATAAAAACAAAAACTATTAATACTAGTAATAATATAATTAATATAGGGGATAAGTACATAAAATTATTAGTATATGTGATAAATATTTAATAATAAATATTAATAAATTATGACTAATAATATATTAATAACTATAACATATTCAAAACCAATAGAAATAAAAGGATAATTATAAATAAAAGTAGAAAGGAAAGGGGGGAGAATGGAGTCAAGAGGGAACCAAATTGAAAGAAAGGGAAAGAATCAAGTTCCTACTAATCTTCCAACCATCATTCCTATTCATATTGCCAAATTTTTTTCAAACTCAATGGCTTCTCTAAACTTTTTGTGATGATATATGTCAATCTTAGCTAGGGTCCTAAAGGCTTCAATGAAAATATGGTGTTTTATTTTCTCAGCATGCTCAACAAGAGCATAGGAATGACACTGATAATGTATAATGTCAACAATGTGTTCTTGAATCCTTTGCTTAATAGAATGACCTGTTTCATCAAGGCATGGAGCACCACATGAACATGGAATTAAATAGACACCTTTCATATTAGAAGCATCATTAGGATCCTTGAATGACCTTAGCATACCTCAAATGGTATTCAATGAGTTGAAGCATAGTGAAAACTGATTTCTTCTTAAAATGTGACCAATCATATCAGTGGTTCCTTGAATATAGGGAAGCTGAAATCTAGGGATAAAATCCATAAGATCCTTCCTCGACCGAGGGCTTTCATTAGCTTTATGTAAATTCTTGATGCCAAGGCATCCCTTATAACCATTTTTTACAAAAACATTCAGCAAGTGGGTTTCTCGTCATTAAGGTGGCTCTAATCAGATATCCTTAATGTTGTAGTCGCCAAGGTATTTAACACACCTAATTTTTGTGCAGGATGATGATGGAAACACGATGGGAATTGGCATGGAGGTATTTCTCTATGTGAATCTTCTTACGGAACACCTGGTGTGAAATTGAACCATCATCTTCTTTGGAAAGGAGAACATCAAGGAAAGAAAAGCTACCATTATTTTCAACCTCCATAGTAAACTTGGTAAGGTCATATTCAATATTTATATGTTACTTGACTAACTCTATATTTTCATGACCATGGGGCCAAATAACACAAGAATCATCAACAAACCACTTTCATAGCTTTAGAAGAAAAGGTGTAGAGGCTAAGGTCTTGGTCTCAATGTCTTCCATGAAAAGGTTTGAAATGACAGGGAAGAGAGGGGAGGCCATAGAAACTCCACATGTATGCTCATAAAATTAATATTGGAAATTGAAGGAAGAACATATCATAAATATAGATAATTTCACAATTCCGAAAAAGAAGTGGAAGAAGTGTGGGATGAGAAGTATGAGAGGACCAATGACATTGTTGATAAGCAAACAAAAATAAATCACTAAGATAGAGGTTTAGTGGATTTAGAGAACAATGAAGATGCTTCAAGGCCTTATCAACAATGGATGTACATTGTTATCATTTGTTGTGAAGATGGGCATAAGTTATTTGAGCTTCTCTTTTGGGATAATGTACATGGAAATTTTAGCACAACAACCAAGTAGGGCACAAGTAGGGGTAAGAGGATTTAAAAAATTATATGTTTCTATAAGGAACCTTTTCTATTCACACAAAGCAGGATATCCAATGTCTTTTAAGTTTTCAATTCCTTTCATTAAATCCCGATAACTTTATAACCTATTTTCTACTTTTGAAACATAATTTGCAATATATTTCATGATTACATGTTGAAAAACAACTAGATGAAAGCCGACATTATATTTCCACAATCTTTAAGAAGATTAGCATTGTAAACATTCAGTATATCATCAATATCCACATGCTAATTTATTTATTTTGCTTTTATAATATATGAATTTAATATTGATTAATCATGAGCCTTCCATGGAGCATTGTAGTGATATGAAATAATAGACTCCTTATTGTGCAAGCATAAATCTACACTACACTTTGTATGTCTTTAAAAAACATGCTCTCTAACAAATTCTCATAACCTTCATGAGGATTGAAAGAAGAAACTTGTGAGGTTTTCAAAGGTAGGGATCATCATTTAGGATTCAAGGAAACATTATGTTATGATAATGGATGTCACAAATATTTAATGTTGTTATATATTTAACAAAGAATGTCTTCTCAACATGCACATTGGAATGAGCGATACTCTTGCTCCTTCTAGATCTTGACACATTTTCTCTCTTTTAACTCCTACAAGGATATCACACTTTAAAAAAACTAATTCTTATATGTTTTGGATCACCTATGTGATAACTCTTTTTGCTAATCCATCTTGTAAATATTGCCATGAATTGTAATTTATGTAAATAATATATGGAAATGTAACAATTTTCTTTGTTTGAATCACATCCTTAGTTTTTTTGGGTTACCCTCAACCATTACAATTCAAATGTGGTTAACAATTTGCATGAATTCAAGTGGTTTATTATTTTCAATGAACCATTAATCACACCAAGTGACTTTTCTTTAGTCATTGTTGCATCTCAATTTTTTACGTGATATTACTTTCACTGCTTATTTGATCTTAGTTATATTGTTTCATTCCCCATTTTTTCTTGTATTGAATCATATTTCTTAATGCATATAATATGAAGTGGGTAATATGAGAAGTGAGAGAAAGAATTACCTATATTTGCATGGATTTGTTGAATTGTATGATCTTCTTGTTCTCTCAATCTATGCCATCTTTTCCTCATCCCTTCTCTAGGTTTTTCTCAGACTTCCTATGTGGTTGCCATTTTCTCTCTTTTTTGAGATCGAATTCTCTAATTTTCCAAGATTGTTAGCAATTTTTGTCTAATTTGCACGTTGTGTTATTTTTCCATGAATGAATGTTCTCTGTTATTTTTCTATGAATGAACATTCAGTTCTATTTTTTTTTTTGTGACAATAGGAGCTTGATCTATCTCATAGGTTTGTATACTCCTAATCAATGACATCAATATATTTGGATGTTTTGTTAGTGGTGATTTATGGTTGGAAGGGCTTGATCGATCTATAGATCGATCAAGCCTTTGCTTAACCACTTCAAGTGCTTGAATGAGGGTTTCTTAAACCCTCGATCAAGCTATTTAAAATTTTACTTTAAGTGCTCACGCAATCTTTTAAAATGTTTGATATAGTTGTTGAGGGCCTAAAACACAATGTTTTAGCTCCCCCTTTGCAAATTTCTCTACAACACCATTTTTTAGCCTCGCAGACTTAAGGCAATATTTTTCCTTAGGTGGTAGAGTTGAGCGTGTTGGATTCATGATGGAATCCTCTATCTAATGACATATGAGTTTGAAAATTTTGAATTCATATGATATTTTTCATCTATTTTCTTTCAAATGTTCTGCTTGAAATTGTTTTGGACAGTTTCAAAGGGGTTGAATGAAAAATCATTAACATAAAATTTACAAAACGAAAAATTTTCAAAAAATACCACCATATTTATTTACAAGTCCTCTTCAAAAAGGTATTCTTGGTTTTTGAATTTATTTAACTAATAGAAAAAATTTGCACATGAACACGTGTCTGAAAAATGCAATTAAAGTATTAATTCAAAAACTTCGAAAATTAATAATAATAAAAAATGTTACATAAAAAATTAAATTTTTAATATCCATAACTTACTTCTCCCTATGTAGATCCTACCCATATATATATATATATATATATATATTTGTGTGTGTGTGAGAAAAGTTATACATTTTAGTTTAAGTTATTACATGTGAACACATGCACACGTGTTAAGATGTGCAAAAAAATTGCAAGGACAAGCATTTAATATAATGGAAAATTAGCATATTATATGACACTCAATGTTTTTGCATAAAATCCCACTAGGACAACAACATAATTCTCTACAAAATTTCCTTTTACTCTGAATCAAAATTCATAACACTTATATGAATTTTGTGGGATTCAATTCGATAAAAGTGTAACATTTTGAAATTTCATCACCACATTTGGCCCAAACGTGTAACCCATCTTCATCCACTCACCCATGAGTGACGTTAGTCTCAAAGAGGAGTACTTTTTTATTCCATATCCAAAGATCTACTAACTTAAAATTGTTTTCAATCCCACAATAAGATCTCCATCATCCATTTATCCTTTCCTCATTGCTATAACTACAATTGAGCTTGTGAGGGATGTCAAATCCAATATATTTGTATAAAGGAACTTCCTTCAAGTAGTCGTTGTCATATATGAAAGAATGATATGTGATCGTTTTGGATTTAATTATTATGACTTTATATTTTTCAATGTTAATGATCATACCTATATTGGAGAAAAACTCTTGGAGGATTCTTAGATTCTTACTAAGATTGTAATGACTCATTTATAAAACAATAATATCGTCAAGGTAAAGGAAAAGAGTTATGACTATACTAGTAAGAATGGGGCCAACACAATCTGAATCTCACAAACACTCTTCTATTTTACCAATATATATGCTAAAAAGGGTAGGGGATATGGGACACCCTTGCTTGACTCTGATATTGCATTTAATTTCTTCTAACCAACCCTCAGTGGTCCTAAGATTGAACTAACATTCTTTTTCAACATTTTCATAGAAACCCTCAATTCTAGAAGACTAATTATCATTTTTAGTCTCTTCCATAGCTTTGTCCTAGTAATAATGTCAACAACATTTCTAAAATAAACAAAACAAAAGAACATTAGTTTTATTATTGCATCATTACTTTTCAATGATACTAATACTACTAAGATATTTTATCATGGCTTTCAAGCCATGGGCTAAATTTCTTTTCTATACTAATTTTATATAGCATGGATAAAATGTGGCTAGTCATAATATTTCTACAATTAGAGGGAATGTTTCTATCTCCATTTTTATGATAGACAAAATGTGAATTGTCATCCAATGCCTAGGGACCCTTGCTTCACTACCAAATTAAAGAGCTCATGTATGTGAGGGATGTGGATAGGCCCTCATATTTTAAAAAATTTAGCTTGGTAGCCTTCAATATCCTTAACTTTCCCATTAGCAGGTTCCTTAACATTAGTCTCAATGTCTTCGAAAGAAAAGATATCATCTTCTATAGGGGCATTCAGAATCCATGGCATTAGAGGATTCATAAAGGTTTCTATGATAGAAATTATAGTGCTTCAAGGGAATCAAATTATTTTCTTTAGTTTTACTAATTATAATTTGTTTCCAAAATTTTCTATGATTGGATTTAGAAAAGTAAAATAAATACTCTTGCTTTCTTTTTATATAGTACATTTTCTTCCTTTTAATAAGAGTTTTGTATGCAGTTATCTTATCAAGTTTTAAAGTTCCAGTAGGAACATCCCTAATCACTTTTCTACTAGCTTTACAATTATTATTATACCAATGGTTAGTAGTTCTAATATTCTTTTTATGTGATACCTCGATAGATAACTTGCTAATGGAAGTATAGAAGATTGCAGTAAAATTATTATGTATATTTTCGATGTCATCCCTATAACTTATGATATTTAAATCCCTATTTAAATCCTTTAGTAAATCCATTTTACTTTTTTTTAGAAGTAGGTGCCTTCAACTCTCACAATTCTCTTGCATGTTACTATTATTATGCATGCAAAAATTTATAGTTAAGGTTAAAGTTATATGATCATATTCATTTTCATGGTTATTTAAGAGGTTAGAATTTATAATTTGGTTGAAATATCAGATTTCACATAATCCATGACACTACTACCAAACCCATGAATATAAGTCATTTCGTTGGAGTTTGGCCACTTAATTACACCATTGCAAATTGTAAGGTCTTAAACACTACATAGATTGACTAACTTGATACGAAATAAACTCTCAGCCAAGTTTTCAATGTTTATTTGCAACTACTAGCTAAATTAGGATCCTTCTCTAACCAGAGGGAATTATGGTTGGAATCATTGCTGAGAAAAATAGTTCTGAATCATGTTCTAAGGTATTATAAGGATAATAATTATTTAGGTTGTTTCTCTTATAAATGGTAGAGTTGATAGGTGCAAAATAACAAATAAATAGTTATCATATTGATGAACAAGTGGTTTCATACAAGAAATAATAACGAATGCGTTAACTTTATAGGGCATGTATTTTCATGTACTATAGTTATTGTAAATAGCTATCATTTGGAAGAAAAATGTTGTTGGAAAGGACATATAGTTTCATGCACAAGCATAGTATATATTATGTTAGACTTATTTTAGAAAAGAATATGAATTCACACGCAGAAGAACAATATCTAGTGTATTAGTTATTTTGGAAAATAACACATAATTTCATAGTTGAGAGGCTAGTTCTCTTCAAATATATATTTACATGCACAAAGAGAAAATCCAAGATGTTGGTAAAAGAATATGAAAATATTGTGAACAATGTAGTGGTTTGTCTTTGGAAAAGAAAAAGAATGTGTTCTTGTGTGAGGGGAATAATGGTTAATGTGGTATTTATTTATAGACATGTTATCCAATTTTTATTAATGCATGTGAAGAAGGCATATCCTAATATTTGTTTATGTTTTATGTATGCACATGAATAGATATTGAAGCATCACTAATAAAGATTAATTATTGGTGGACTAATAATTTAACTAACCATGACATCAAAGTTTGTTAATGACAATAATGACACAGAAGGATGATGACATATGCAAAGGATACATTATGTTTAACATTGTGACTGATAAAAGATTCACGCACATTGAGGAATACTAACTGCAAGATGATCCATTGACCAAAACATCTAGGCCACAAAGTCATAGAGATTGAGGATTTGTGGGTAAATGATATCATGATGATTATAATAGATTTTAGCAAAATATGGTGTATTTAAATGATGTTTTTTTATAATAATTTATAACAATGGTTAAGGGATTGACTCCCTTACAAACCATTGGGTGAGGGGTGAACATCCTCATGAGCTTTTAATAATAAAATTAAATGTTTGTTGGTTTTCACCCTACTCGATTTAGGGTATATCGTGTCTAATGATGTTGTTCTTGTTGTGTCATCATTTTTATGATGTTGATTCCTCGCATGATGTGATGTTTATATTATCAAGAATGTGATTAAGTAAGGGAGTTAAAACAATCACGGAATTGATGCAAGGTTACATCTCAAAGTGTATGTTAATATGTCCCAACAATGGTTGTTAATGGTTATGTAACTTACTATTCATTTACTAAAGTTACTCTATGTCTATGTAATGATGAGGATTCTATATCATGCTTAATAAAAAAATTGCAAGAGTAATTTGAATGGTTACCTATGGGTAAATTATGTAAAATTTTCTAACTCCATGCATTTTCATGGGAGGTTATTCGGGATGTTACAAACAACTTTAACAAAAATAATATATATATATATATATATAGAAATAGTTGTTTGCAAATAAAAAACCTTATATACAACACCTTATACCACTATTAAAAATACCCAAACTCATAATAAAGTACATAGAGAGTAAAAATACTCTTTATTATTGAGACAACAAGAGAGGAAAATAAAAACACTACCGGAAATGAAAATAATGAATTTACTCTTATGAAACAAATAAGCTAGTAAAACAAACAAAAAAAAAAAAAAGCCACTAAGGAACAAATAAAATTAAGGAAATATACCCATATAGAGTCATTCAAAGAAGTAACGCATGAACCAATATGAAATTCAGTTTATGTACTACCTATGGCTAAGAGAATTAAACTCTCGTCATCATTACCAAACACAGATACACTAATAAACACAGATACACTAACAACAATGGCATCCCATAACAAGGAATAAACCTAGGAATGTATATGGTCATTACGATTCCAGAATAAAAGGGAAAGTTATAAATTTAAAAAAGAAATAAACACAATAATGAAATTGGAGAAAAACCCAAACAATATTGTGTAAAAACTGCATAATTGAATAATGGTTTCGAAGCCTAACAGTATATCAACCTAGAACTTACATAGTTATAAACCATAGAAGAAACCTACTAAGAGAGTAATCCCTGATGAAAGAAAATTGTGAAATATAATTAAATTCACCATA
Source organism: Pinus tabuliformis (assembly GCA_031772625.1). Taxonomy (NCBI): domain Eukaryota; kingdom Viridiplantae; phylum Streptophyta; class Pinopsida; order Pinales; family Pinaceae; genus Pinus; species Pinus tabuliformis. The sequence goes on from CM062804.1 coordinate 750,821,240, forward strand.
AGTTTATACGCAAGAGAGAATCTCTCTACATTTACCTGAGGATTCAAAGAAGCCATGGAATCGAGATTCAGTAACGTAAAGCCCTGAGGTATATGTAATCACTCTAATGAAGATAGAACATTTCGGCTAAACATAGAACATTAGGGCCAAAGCGGCAAAAGAGACCAAACTCATCAAACATTGTAACCCGAAATTTTACGTTGGAGAAATTTAAAGAAAAAAATTACACTTTTTTTTTGTCGAAGATCTACTTGAGTGGAGAAATTAGAAAAAGGGTACATATAAATAGTTCATTATTGTAGTCGTAGTCTCTGGAAGACTTTCAAGGACGGAAACCAATAATTCTATAGTAAGACTTCGACAGAGTTTAACTGCAAATATAATAGAAGGAACCCACAAGAATAATGGCTAGAGGGTTAGTGAAAGACAATAACAAATTTGATAATAAAATAACCCGTGTAATGAAATGAAGCATTATAGTAAAGTAAACTACTTTTGGTATAAACCCTTGGGCCAATAAACCGATAATCACTTATTTGGATTCTTTAATGACTTAACTTTATTCAAGAAATGCGGCCACTAAATCTTCTCTTTACATCATAGTATCCAGGAAAAAAAACTCTCAAGAGTTTTGGTTGTATAGAGGTAGGTTACAGGGAGTAATGTGTAAATGAACGATCAGACAAGAGAGGTTGGAGTAGTCATTATTCGGTAAGAAAGCCCTAAAATTATTAATCATTCTTGGTTCCTTGAATAATATGCCCTTTCTCAATATGGTAGGTTTTAAGGACAAATCATGGAAAAATAATAGGTTGACATGTAGAGGCAGAGAATTTCTCTGTAAATTCTCCATAAACTAATTCAAACTCATATTCCATCTATAAATTTGGTAGTTTGTAAGCAAAAATCATCAAAAAAAATAATAGGTTTGACACGTAGAGGCATGGAAGGATCAGAGAATGTCTCTGTAAAATATCCATAAACTAATTCAAACACAATTCATTTAACCTTGCAAACAAAATACGACATGAAAAGTTTGAATACAGGCACAAATATTAATATATGGTAATTAATTCTACTACAACCAAATTCATGTTTGTAAATCATGTGAATGTGATAAGTAAATGCCATAAATCTATTAAAAAAATTCAAAAAAATCAAGTAATTATAGCTCTAGTAAAATTTAGAAGGAATGCCAATAGTGGAATTGTCTTACATAGTATATGAACAAGAAATCAACCTTGTATACAACACAAGAGTGTTAGCATATGAGAAGAGCATATTTTATATTATGGATGCAATGATCTATGTAAATGTAATATATTGTCAAATATTAGGATGGCAGGTGATTAATGGGTTTTTGTTGAGAATATGAAGAAGGAAATTAATATTCAAAGTCTTTGAGAATTTACGAATTCATGTAATTGTTACAAGAAAGAAAGTGCTTAAAATAAATTTCCAGTGATTGAAAACGAGAATATCCCATGGGTGAATATCCCATGGGTGAGATTCTAGTAAGTTCAAATGAAATCGTAGTATGATTTTGGAAACAACATATCCACGTAGAATTTGAAGAAGAAAAAGGAATTTATAGGTATAACGAGAATATCCCATGGGTGAGATTCTAGTGACTTCAAATGGAATCGCAGGATGATTTTGGAAACAAAATATCCACGTAGAATTTGAAGAAGAGAAATGAATTTATAGGTACAATGATAATTTTATTATGGAAAGGGCTAAAATTTAATAATGGACAAACTACTAAAGAAATGGATAGATTTCAGGTGAGGTTCACACAACTTGATGGGTGCTGAGAGGCCACTTCTATCATTTACCAAATGGTTTGTACATAAATAAGATTGGAAATCTATTAAACAATTGAACAAATTTCTTAAGAATAGAATTCAATCTAACACATCACAACAAATCTATAATAATAAAATAATATGGAGAATTCTATATTTTTGCATTATTCCAAGTTACCCCCTTAATGGAGAAATTAATCATAGAATAACATGGATAATATATGACTGCTCATCTCCCTCTCAGCTAGGATTAAAATGATACATAAAAAACTTGATAACTCAGCTTTCATTTTTTCCTTCTTGCTAAAGGGTCCATGCTTGTTCATTTGCTCGTGAAGTTTCATCTTCACCTTTTTTGCCATAAGATAGTGTTGGAACTTCTCCTCTTTTTTATGTTTTCTACTCAAAAGTTCGAACACTTCAACTCTTAATCTCATATTTCTTGATCTTGATTGCACACTAACATTATTTGTATTAAACATTGTTGAAGGTTCCTTAATGTTTGCAATTTCTTCAAGTTGTATTCCTTCTTCCTCGTTGTTAACATCTACACACTTAAAAGAAATGTTAGATAAAAGATCATAAAAAGAACCATATTGATTCTTGTCATCCCGCTCTTTTAATAAAAAATTCATTTCTCCATCTTTCTCTGCTCAGGTAGTTGGTTGTTTCATGTCTTCAACCTCTTTAATCAATTTTGTTGTTGCAAACATGTGGTCTTGCACTTGATTTGTGCATGGAGGTAGGCATATCTTCTCAACGAATAACAAATCATCAATAAGATGCTTTTCATGCATCAAATTGAACCATTCTTCATGAGATACACAATTCTCATCAAATTTGACTCCATACATATCTTCATTAGAGACAATTTCTTCATAAGAAAATTCAGATTCTACATCAACAGTTGTTTCTTCATCATCACATGTTTCAATGTCAACTATAAACACACATTCATCATCCACCATTACAGCTTCAATGTTTCCATCTTAAGTTTCACAATCAATTATGAGACTAAAAGCACAATCATAATTTTCAAGAACACTACTTTTATCATCTTTAGTCTCATTCAAAATGTACTTTATTTCTAAAATATCCCACAATACTTTTTCATTTTGAATCTCACCATATTCATATAGTATACTAAATAAGATGTTTTCTTCTAATGTATATGTTATAAGATGTAATGTTGATGGATCTCTACTCATATCATGGTTCAAATTAACTAAATACTCTTCAAAATAATTCAATAAATCTACCTTCCATAGTATTGTTTCCATTTTAGTTGCCTAGATTCCATAATTTACACCTGAGAAAGAGCGTAGATCTAACATTAAACATTTTATGATTTCATCCATTTCATCAAATTCATCACTACGTTGATCCAGATTTGCATTATCATCCTTGATTTGATCAGCTACACGTCCATCAACATCAACCTGAAACTCTTCACCAAATTCAGCTGAAAAATATATTGCATTTGTCTCTTGATGTTTTCTCCTCATATGTTTCAGTTTTCTTCGAGACTGTTTCAGTCTCTTTTGTTGACCCATCACTAAATTCGTCACCAAATCAAATTCAGTGGCCTCTGAACACTCTGCAGTCCACTCTCACACAATCGTAGTCAACTCCAGGCGATTGAAATCCCACAAATAGGAGAATTTCAGCCCAATTATTATCGTCTTCAACTAATACATCTAGGAAATTTATCACACATCAAATTACTCCAACTAAACCACACCAACTAGATCGGATTATCCAACTAAATGCCAATGGTGATGACTGCATGCCAACTAAACCAGATTGTCAATGACTTTAGGCATTGTACAAATTCATTGAGGCACTGGACTCTTGTTGGCATAACAATATCTATTACATTCAGAGTCATATTCCCATAAAATGGGATTGTTCCTTTCTCATTTTCCCTGGCCAAAAACTCCTCCCCTCACTTTGACCCTAGTTGCTTCATTCTGATGGTCTCCTAGTCGCCTCAGTCTGCAAACTAATAGATGGATTATCTTCATGTGAAAATTCACTTTGGTGGTCACAACACGCATCAGTCAGCTCCAATGATCGCCTTTCACACATTCACAACAACCACACCCTTTGCTCACAGTAGCATCGATATGACGAAATACCACTTCTCGACTTTTCAAGTTCCTTGAGAGGTAGTAGTTACTACAACCTCTCAGTGCCACCGCAAGAAACACCCTCCAACCCAATATAAGGAATTGGGTAACTATTATAATAAATAACAAAAATATAATGTTCAGGGAGTCGATAGGAACCGCTACTCCTCTGCACTATCAAAGTTGCACCAGTAGCAAAACTCACAACGAGATTTCCTCCAAACAATAATTTGCACTCATTTACACATTGATGGCGAGTCCACACTCTTTTCAAAGAAGCATAACTAAGCAGTTCGACTAGATGGATCCATGCTCGCCCTTTTCTCCAATATTCAACAACGCTTTGTGTCTTGGTTCACTGTGCTTGGTTACCACCATCTCAGATTACACAGTGGAATGATGGCAATGGCTCGAAAAAACACTACTTCTGCTATGCAAAGTATTCTCCATAGACTCTTCCTAAAGGAGTGCATATCTCTAAGAAAACCAACCCAATATGTTTGTAGTGCACTCTGTAACACTCCCAGTCCATGGCACTAATCTTGGATCAAGTGGACAATGAGTTCTCCAAGCATCCTTATGGAGTAGTGACCACATGCAACAAGCTTCCGGGATCGAGACCAGTAAGATTGTGGATCCAAACATGCTTCTGGGATCGAGACCAACAAGTTTTTAGATCCAAACATCCTTCCAGGATTGAGACCAGCATGTTTCTGGAGAAGTAATCACGTGCAACAACAATCGATCAATGATCTATGATTGATCTCTCAAAAAACCTCCAAATTTAGGTATCCAAGAAAAAAAATGATGAAGACCAACTCCAATTACGACATGAAGTAGCTCCTACACATCAGATCATGATCTGGCATAGAACAATAGCAGTGGAAGCATTAGCGACCTTGAGTACCTTGTCTAAGGTATAATCTACAACTACAGAACTCCGAAGTGCTAAGATTGGCAAAATATGACAAATCCACTCCCAATGAGCTTGTGCACTCCTTTACACTCAACAATATCCCATCTAGAATCTACTTCCATCCTCACCACTTTACACACATGGCCCAGATCTTGCAACGCTTCTGTGAATTCCCCCAGGCTCATCCTTCAGACTGCTGAACCCTCACGAGCCTCTCTACATTCACAACCACAACCGAAACTCACCCAAATCTCATTTGACGATCTGATACCAACTAAAATTTAGTAATAGACAAACTACGAAAGAAAAGGATAACTCTTAGGTGAGGCTGACTCAATGTCAGAGTACATGCTCACAGGCCACTTCTATCATTCAAAAAATCATTCGTACATAAATAACATTGGAAATATGTTGACATTGGAAATATGTTGAGGAATTGAACAGGTTCCTTAAAAATATGATCCAGTCTAATTGATTAAACAGATCACAACGAGTCTCTAATAATAGAATAATCTGGAGAATTCTATATTTCTCCATTATGCCAAGTAAAAGACTTTTATCATTTATATACAAATAAATAAAAAAATTGGGGTTAGAAAATGTACATTATATTCATTTACCTTTCTTTCTAGTTTTTTTTTTTTTCTTAATTTAGCTTGGTTCACTAGAATAATGTTTTAATTATATATAAAGATTCATGTCCTTTTTAATATTGTAGATTTTCTTAATATACTACATTTATGGTCACTACAATTTATCCTAACCCAAAATCTATCTTTATGCTCAAATATCTTTCCTAACTTTCACACTTCTATGTGATACGCTGTTTCAAATTGTGACTTATAGTTTAGTTATTCTTTTAATACTGCAAATGTGTCCTTGTTTATTGTACGAGGCAACTCAATTAACTTTCTCATTTCATTTTGAATGGGTTTGATTTTTAAGTTATTTTTTGTACTAGTTAGAACCAAAGTGTTATTTAGTTTTACTTTTGACTCCTTAATTTCATTTGTCAACGTGCCAGTTTATTTAGTAATTCATTGTTTTTAATTTTCCATTTATTGTAGCCCATATTCCATTTGGTTCATTTCATTTTGGGTGGGTTTGATGTTTCAGTTATTTTTAATACTAGTTACAACTAAATTGTTATTTAGTTTTACTTTTAACTTTTTAATTTTGTTTCTTAACATGCAATTTTATTAAATAATTCATTGTTTTTAATTTTCCATTTCTTGTAGCCCATATTCCATTCTTTGTATTGAGTTCGAAACCCTAATGTTTTATTTTGTAAAAATTGAATTTGTTGTAAAACATTGTTTAATTCTATTTTATGGTCCATTTATCTTTCTTCTCTTAATCAATCCATAGGATCATAAAGACTTTTTAAGGTGACTTTATTCAATATCTCTTTATGAGGTTGAAGTTTCGACATATGTGGTAAAGTGCTCATAATTTAAAAATCAAAGATAAAATAAAACCAGTATAGATCCATTTTAAGCATGAATCTAGCATCTAGCATTTTCCAAGAGAGATCAAATCACTTTAGTTGCAATCCTCTTTGAGAGTACAAAATTCGAAAAAATAAAAATCTCATCCCTCTCATCATTTAATTTATCCCAATGATTTTTTAATGGTTCTCTCTCTATATATACAATGTGTAACTTTTTATTATTTAAATTGTTTTTTTTTAAACGCTATGTATAGTACATAACTTAAACTTGTAAGTCTAAAAAATATTTGTTGAACTTCAAGGAAAATTGACAAGAAACTATAACCTAGAAAAGGACCAAGATATAAAAAAAGAGACTACTTCAAATGTTTTAGCCATAAAAGTTATTTTTTTCAATGTATTTATAAGATAAAAATAAATAAAAAAATAAATAAAAATAAAATAAAAAAAATTAAACAATATAATATATACATAGTTGACATTAAAATATTTCACATAGCATTGACATTGAGACATTTTATGTATGGACTACATTGTCCACAATAAAATGGAGGTCTCATTAATGCCACCTTTTGGACTTTCTGGTGTCGGAATCCGGCGGAAACATTTGAGTTGAAATCTTGATGTTTGTTATTTAAACTGGTTTTTTGATTGTATATATGGATTCAACACCCTCAAAAACCCTAGGGAATTTCGATTTCACAGAGGTTACCCATCAAGCTTGTAATTCCAATAAATTCCTATCTGATTTTAGAGAAATTAGAGCAGAAAAACCCACTCAAAAAGCTTCCAAAAAGTATCACTAAAGACAACTCGCAATAAAATGGTTATTTTTTGTTAATAATAATATATTTTTAAGTATACAACAATATTTTTTTTTTCTCCGTAAATGCTAATTCTATTAAAGAAAAATAAAAATATATACAAAGAGGTTAGAACCTCTGAGGAGGCCGCGGCCATTCCTCTACCAAAAACTCATAGACCTTGCAGTTCAGGCTTGATGCCGAATTCACAAAACATATTACAAAATTTTTGGTTCGGGCATTGACATACTTAAAAAGATTGCCCAGACTGAGTTTCTCATGCCCTATATTGACCATAAAAATTGAAAAGCAACTGACATAACCATATTCATAACAAAAAACAGAGACTGGAATGACATTGGCCCCTCTCTGTAGCCAGAGTATGGACCAGACAGAGACATCTATCCTCAGAATTAACGACACATACCCAAAATTACTTAGACCACCCGGCAGAGAGGAAACAATTCTAATCTGCATGCTTTGATGAGTCTGGCATTTCCGCTTCCGCGTGACTGGTAGAAGCAACCCAGGTCACAAACCCACTGTCATCAAGAACAGGTTCGCCACCATCAGGAGTGGTTACCAAATTTAAAACACCACCTGCCCACTGAGTCGGGCCACAAGGCACAATATCACTTTGAGTCAGCTCCACGGGATGCTGTGGCACCTCCGAGACATGGCCACCTTCTTGCTGGTTATCTGCCTGGAACACCATCCCTGTCAGGTCCCCGAGAAGCACGCTGTCTCCCTGAGACTGAGAGGGGGTCGTGTTAGCCGAGCTAACCTGATTACTATCTTCCTCCGCGAGAACGATAGTGAGGCTTGCAGTCAAAATGGGTCTATTAAGCCGGCTTTGGAAAGTGAATCTGGCGGTCTGGAATGAACTGTTCGGAATGGGCCTGGCTTGTTCCGGAGGCGGAGAAGAAGGAGACGCAGAGGCAATAGGAATGACATTTTGAGGGACAGGGCGCGAAGGTTGGCCTCTATTCCCTGTATGACTACCTCTGCGAGGCACACCGCGGCGTCGAGGCATCCTCAAAAGCACAAATTGACTAGCAGAAAGATTGAAACAGAGAAGATCAGTTACCTGAGGAACGTAAACAGCTTCAAGGAGTTTACCAGTCCACGCTAATAACCAGATTCAGAACACTAGACAGAGGTTTTGAGACAGCTCTTCCACATTCTGAATCGCTCCAATAACTAAACCAGGTGTGATAAACCGATCCATGGCATTATAACAAATTCTCTGCCGATCACTCATGGCTGCATTAACTCTGGCCTGCAGAACCAGCATTCGAGACTGCCCAAAAATGAATTCACATACCCTTAAGCACTGCTGACCACCTGCTACGCGTCCTCGGCAAACAATCCACTTGCTGCTTGCCTTGCCAGCTGCCTTTGGTATGCGGCTTGTCATTAAATTGACGTGATACCACCCGCATCCGGGTGTGTGTTTTCCTTCTGAGATTTGTCCCAATTAACAATTTCCTGGAATTTTGCAAGCTGGTCCTCGGTGGCTATACTGGTTAAAGACCCTTCGAAATAACCTACCTCAGCCTCCACTCCAAGATTGGCAAGAAAGTCAGCAAGTTTATTTCCTTCTCTTCTGGTATGTTTGAATGAGATCGCTTGATGTTTAGAAAGCCAACTGTTTATCAGCTCCAACCTCTGAGCCATTCGCCAGCTGTTGCTGACTTTGTGAATGGGAGATCCATTCCTGAGATTTATGATCATTTGAATTATAATTTGCGAATCCCCTTCTATGATGATTGGAAACATTCTCCTTTCATGAACCATTTTGAGACCTCTCCATAGCCCCTCCAATTCTGCTGAGTTATTAGTGTCCCAACCTTTCGAGCCCAGATAAATGCATTGAGGATTGCCGTTATGATCCCTTACGACACCTCCATACCCTGCTTTCCCTGGATTTCCCTTTGATGCGCCATCAAAGTTGAGCTGGAACATGTTGGTGGGAGGCGGTGTCCATTGACTTGATTCTTTTACCTGCATTGTGGGATTCTTTTTGATTATTGGCTGTTGGTTTATCTGGATTCTCCAATTGTCCCATACTGTTTTCTCCTGTGGTAAAGTGGGGAGGTCTTCTGCGTACCATTCTTTGATCGATAGAGACTCCATGATGTTCTGCTGAAATTTGGTCCAGATTTGCTCTAAAGGCATAATTTGATCCTTAAAAACTCTTCTATTTCGCTCTTTCCAGATGTTCCACATTAGTAAGCCCGGTATAATTTGCCACATAGCATTAAGAAGATTACTTTGAAATGGCTTTTGACTCCAGTTGCGGATGGTTGCTTTGAGATCTCCCTGCACTCTACCATCTTTTTGGCAGCGGAAGGCGACCTTTTCCCAAAGTTTTCTACCCATTTGACATGTCTGCATAAGATGTATGGCTGTTTCCTCCTCTTGCTTACATAACAGACATATGGATGGACCCAAGAAGCTTCTTTTCCGAAGATTATCCCAAGTCAGAATTCTATTATGACATAAGAGCCATAAAAAGGTGGAAACCTTTGGCCAATTGTGAGTGTCCCAGATTTTGTCCCATAAAGTGTCTTTGTTTATCTGATCTTGGACTATTATCTTATATGCCTCCTTTGTTGTGAATGTTCCTTTCTCCTCATAGCCCCATCTTAGAATGTCTGATTCTTCTGAGATGGCAATTTGCATCATTTGTAATTCTTTCTTGAGAGCTTGTTGAATTTGTTCGAAGCTATTTATTAATATTTGGTCTGCCTTTTTCCATTGCCTGTGTCCTTGAGATGTAGAGGAGCTCCAGAATTGATTTACCTTGGCTAACTGACTGATCTCCTGCTCTGATATTGGCTGGTTTTGAAGGATGTCTTTTAGTTTGGGTAATTGCTGCCATGCGTCTTCCCAAAACCGTGTTGTGGATCCACTTTTTACTTCCCAGAAACTATGCTTTTGAATGAGGCTTCTGTGTTGTATAGCTGCATTCCAAATTGCCGATCCCATACTGACTTCCGTCATTCGTATTCTTTCTTCCATTGGACAATTGCTTGCATATTTAGCTGTCCAAAGAGAGGCCCACGGAGTGTTGGGATAGGCTAGCCATCTCCACCAGATTTTTGCGCCCATTGCTTTGTTACTGTGCTCTGGATCTCTTAGCCCAATACCCCCTGCTTGCTTAGGAATACAAACTTTCTCCCATTTGACTAGAGCCCATTTCCTATTATGTCCTGAGCTTCCCCATAAAAAGTTGCGCTGGAGATTCTTGATTTCTTTTAGAACCCATTTAGGGGCAGCAAGGATGGAAAAGAGATACAAGGGCATGGAATTTAGGACAGCCTTTATAAGAACAAGTCTGCTAGCCATGTTGAGGGCTCGGTGAGTCCAGAGGAAGAGCCGAGCTTCCAATTTTTCCAACAGCTGCTTCCAAGAGGAATGTTTGAGAGCGGAGGCCATTAAAGGAGCACCCAAGTATTTGGAGGGCAGGGAGGCAGTAGTGAATCCAAGAATGCGGCCAATGGCTTTTTGGGTGGAAACAGGGGTGTTAAAGAAAAAGATCTGGGATTTGACTCGATTTATGAGAGCTCCGGAAGCATCAGAGAAAATAGATAGAATTGATTTGAGAATGCGTGCTTCTTGCACCGATGGATGACCATAGAGCATATTATCATCAACAAATTGCTGATGGGTGAAGGAGGGTGAATTGTTAAAGGAAAGGCCTTTTAGAAGCAGAGCACGCCTGGCCGAGGTGATACTTCTGCCCAGACCTTCAGCCATTATAACAAAAAGAAAGGGAGATAAGGGGTCTCCTTGCCTTATACCTCTGGAGGGGTGATAAGTGGCCGAGGGGATTCCATTGATTAAAATAGAGAAAAAAGCTGAAGACAATAGATTAAAAATCCATCTGACCCAAGATGGAGCAAACCCAAAGGCAGTGAGTATTTTTTGAATGTATACCCAACTAATACTATCAAAAGCTTTGGACAAATCTAATTTAAGCAGCATACCTAGCTTTTTGGTTTGCTTTAAGGAATGGATTATCTCATGAGTTAATATAATCCCATCCGTTATTTGCCTGCCTTCTACGTACCCAGACTGCTCAGGCGAGATAATCAGAGGAAGCAGCGGCTTTAATCTATTTGCTATAACTTTTGATGTAATTTTGTAGATGATATTGCACAATGCGATCGGTCTGTACTTGTCAGGAGTGTTGGAATCTTCCCCTTTTGGAATTAAGGCAATGAAAGTGGCATTTAACCCTGGATACATCCATCGAAGAGCCCTGGATTCCTCCACAAGATGCCATACCTCCTCTTTTATAAGGTCCCAAAACTTGTGAAAAAAGTTTGAGGTAAAACCATCCGGACCCGGCGCTTTTCCCTCCTTTAAGTGATGGACCGCTTCTTCAACTTCCTGTAGATTGACGGGTTTGAGGAGAAGACTATTATGTTCCTCTGTTATTAACTTAGGGATGTCCTTTAGGAGCCTATTGATGGCCGACATTCTGTCTATATTGGGTTCCTGGTGTACCTTCTTAAAATAGCTGAGAAATTCCTCTTCAATGCCTTCCTGAGTTTCGATTTTGTCCCCCTGTTCATTTTTGATGTGAGTGATACAATTGTTCATTCTGCGCTGGACCGTGGTTTTATGAAAAAAATTTGTGTTCTTTTCTCCATCTTTTAACCATCTAATCCGTGATTTCTGTCTCCATAATGTTTCCTCCTGTTTGGCCCTCTCTAAAATTTGAGATTCAATGAATTGTTCCTGCTTTGATAATTCCTCCGTTCGACCATCAGTTATAATGCTTTGCTGAATCCTCTTCATTTCTAAGTTGAGCGTGGCTTGAGCTTTAAAAATGTTACCAAAAGTATTATGATTCCAGCGCTTGATTACTCCTTTGAGATGCTTGAGTTTTTGCTGAAACTTGGACATTCTGGTGCCTCCAGTAGGATTGAAGTTAAGCCAAGTTGAACTAACTAATTTTTCGAAGTCCGGATGCTTTAGCCAAAATTCTTCAAATCGAAAGGGTCGCTTGAGGTTGTTACCAGGTCTGTTCCATTGAAGTTCAATGGGCCAGTGATCAGATCCAGAGATAGGCAGAATTGATGCTGTAAATTCCCCTCCTAAATGAGTTGCATTGTCAGAGATAAGAAATCTATCAAGTCGTGATGCAATTTGCTGCAGTCCTTCTCTCTTGTTGCTCCAGGTGAAGAGGCCATTACTTGTGGGAACATCCACCAACCAATTAGTGTGAATGAAATTTTTTAAGAGGTTACCATCATTATTTGCTCTTCTTCTACAACCCTTTTTTCCTCCATGCTTGCTGTCATATTGAAATCACCCCCAGAAATCCAAAGTGGGTATGGCCTTTCTGAGTTGAGATCTGACAATGTGTTCAGGATTTGAGCTTTTTGAGCATTGTCCTGAGGAAAATAAACATTAGTTATGAATCCATAGGTGTTAGTTCCTATGAGATGAAATGTTGCCTGAATGAAGCTTTTATTAGCTTGTATGTCATTTAATTGAATAACTCACGCATCCCAGAGAATTGCAAGTCCTCCTGAGGCTCCCTGTGCATCAACAGCTGTTACTAGCCCTCCTGGCCAGACTAATAAGACGTGTATCTACATGATTTTGTTTCCTCTGCGATCTTGACAAACTCGCCAAGAGCGTCCCCAATCTCCTGAAGGGATTTCTCTTCCCAGTATTCCCATGGCAACGAATATAACCTTATCCACACTGGAGCATAGCTCAGATCTTCCTTATCTGGATTGAATCTTTCCACCCACGCTTTGAGATATAATCCTGCCGAGTTGTAAAAATAGGGTCCCCCATCCAGAATCCTATTGCGATCTTCCAAGCAGTTGAAGACTGCCGTAAAAAACCCCTTTGCTCCAAGATGCAGAGTAATGTCTCCTTTTGGATGCCATTTAGCACTTATCCAGCTTCTCAGCGCTTTCTCCGTCGGCCATATTCCTATGAATTTGCCAATCAGCGTGTGATCTCTCATGTACCGTATCCTTGCATTGATGCGATGACTTGGAAATTCCACTCTTGGCCTGTCTGTTGCTACAGGTTTGCATGTGGATGAGCTTGCTCTATTTCTGTCCTCCTGATCTATGTCCTTGCCTTTCAGCTTGCTGCGATCCGTATCACCTCCGCTCTGTTCGTTATCCCTTTCCTTTTCTTCCATTGACGGCAACCGATTGTCCTTATCGGGGGGGGCTCCTGACCCTCCCCCTAAAGGGGGTGCATTTTACGCCTTATCAATGGCCGTTCTCTTCTGACCACCCGACCGTCTGCTTCTCGCCTGCTGTACTATGCTTGGCAGATCTGCTGTTGCAGAAGATGCAGAAACCCTAGATGGGTTGCAGAGGCCTTTCCCGCTCCCGTCGAGTCTACCAAAAAAAAAGCAAAGAAGTATACAACAATATTACTCAAATCCTCCATATTAATTTTTTTTTATGGAAAACCCACTTTAAAATTTTTTATTATTATGAAAATTTTATTTTAACATTTTATATATATATATATATATATATATATATATATATATATATATATATATATATATATAGATATCTATATATACATATATACATATATACATACATATATATATATATATATATATATATATATATATATATATATATATATATAAAGTTGATATGAACATAAATTAATTAACATAAATATTCAAATAATTTATTTAAATTTGGCATTGAAATATTTTTTGAAAAGTATTATGGGAAAAAAAAATTGAAAATTATAACGTCCAAACATCTTACTCGCACTTTTTTTTACTTCTAATTATTTTATTTCTTTCTAAAGCTGATATGTAATTGGAGTAGTCTTTAAGTGCAACTTTTTGGAATTTTTAAATTTTTGGCCGAAATACCATGAAAAACATTGTGGTCAAATATTGATTTGTGTTGTTTAAAGTGGTTTTTGGACTCCATATATGGATTCAACGTTCTCCATGAAACTTGTGATTTCTATGAATCCTTTCCAAATTCAAGAGAAATTAGATCGAGAAATAAACCAAAACGTTTTCCAAAAAGTCACTACTGGATATATAATTATATTAAGTCATGTGGACATCGAAATATTTTATTTGTGATTGAAAGTGAATGAAATAATTTTAGAATATTGAGTTGTAATATCAACAAAAAATTAAATTACTATAGTGAGGCTTGTATTATTGATGTTTTATAATGCTTTGGATTAAAACTAACTAAACATAATATTCACTTTTATTTTTATTATAGTTAATATTGTTTTTCTATTTAAAGAATAATTACGTTGTAAGGCGTTCCCCTTTGAGAATCACTCCCCTAGTTGCCACTGTGTACTAGTCTAAACCATCAGATGGAATGTTAGATGATTGAATATTTTTAGGCCATAGGATTAATAGTTAATACTTAAGATAAAACTAATAGTTAGGGCTCATAATGGGCACATTAAAAAGTAATCAAATGATTGTTTCTTGCTAAACGATTTCTTAATCAATTTCTTGATGGCTTAACTTGGAGGCTTATTCCCCTCTCGGTTCTCTAGAAGAGGGTTTCTCTTGCAGGGATTGGTCTATTTGTTCATCAGTCCTTCCAGACTTGAGTTCTTGTGGTAAGTTTTCCATTCAAATTCAAAGTTTGATCACTGCATTACTTTTTCTTATTTTAATTTGGCAACCGACTAAGATTACTTTTAAAATTCGAGATTCTTTGTGCTTGTCTTTGTCGAAAAATCACTACCGATGGTCACTTAATGGTTACCTTCGCGAGATTCCCAATTCAATCATACAAACACCAAGAGCCAAGGTTCCCATGGAGTTTTTTTTTTGTTCAATTAATTATAGGGAGTCAAACGATTCCTTTTCTAACGCGTAAACGTTTTCAGGATTTTTAGCGTGAGCGCTTTCAATGTTTGATATTGAAAATTTGTGCAAGCTCTATATATTATGTTGTACAATAATGAATGCCATCGTAAACTATAGAGGAGTTATTAGCTCTCAAATATATTTGGATGTAACTCCACCGTGGTATTTAGGGATATTATTATTTTTAAATCTGGACTGTAAGCTTTGTCGTAGTCAATTTGTATACATGTTGAAGTCTAATTGTTTTATGGATGGTGAAGTTTAATTGTTTTAAGTTTTATTTTTTATTGGAATTCATATAATTCGACATTTAATTGTTTTAAAATGTTATTTCTTATTATAGTTTGTGGACACAGTTTTAATTTATAATTTTTTTAATATTTAAAATGTAGAAGTATCCCCAATGGGGTGAGAATCCCGGAGCACGTGGAAAACTGAGTCTCATGACTGCAAACAACTGGCATTCAAGGGGAGGACCGACCTCCATGTCATCTCATTTGAACTGACGTACTAGGGGTTTCAAAGGCGCTCATGTGAAACATCTTAATGTCTTGGCGAGTGTGGACGACAAAGACCTAAGGAGCAAGATGGCTCATTCCTATGGATTCTGTGTTAGCGTTTCAGTTCAGCGATGTGCTCCTGGTTGGTATTCTATGAGAAAATGGAAACAACGGTGGTGGATTTTCAAAGCAAGGTGGCAGCCGTCAAGTTTCACCTCCAGATCTTGGCAATGTAAATTTTATCATTGTTATTCTCCAAAGGTGGCACCTTGTTCTTTTTAGCACATGTATAGTGTGGCCTAAGGCGGTTCGAGTAAGTTGGTATTTCAGGTTATGTTGGAATTTAGAAGGTGTGAGTTGTTGTTCCACTAGAGGCTATTGGAGGTAGTATAGTTGGTGGTGTTATTAGGGGTGGTTGTGGTTTTGTGTGGGATACTCTGTCTCAGATGTTTGGATAGAGAATTGGCGTGCCTTGTGTCTCAGTGGGTGTTTCCTTATGTGTTGGAGGGATAGCAGAATTGCCTCCTTGAAGGTTACTGTGGTGGTATGCTAGTGTGGTCTACATGAGACCCCTTAGGGAGCTTCGTCAGGGCTGATATTAACCCATCTATTCTATATCTATTTGCTCAATCTCTCAACACACTGAATGGTTAGAAACTTCAAGTGCACAATTGGTGGAGTGGAAGTAGTCGGGTTGTTGCACGCGGTTGTCTGTGGAGTAGTTTTAGTGACGGGAGGTTTAGGCTATGGGTGAGGCGATCTTGGCGATTCACAATGGGCCAAACCCTAAAGATTGTATTTGCCTCTAGTACTCTTCAGTAGGATATAGGTAGTGGTGTTGTTGGTATGTTCAACATGCGGCCTTTCCCTTGGTGTGGGTGTTCCTCAATGGGGCACGGGGACCAGGAAAGGGAAATTCAATACGTGGAGCTCAAACGCGCTGAGGTAGCAAGAATTTTGATCACTTCTAGCAGATGGGTGTTGGAGCATGTGGTGGCCATGGTGGTAGCGAGTAGGCGACCTGTCATTGAGGGAAGTATTAGAAACTTCATCGATGTGGTGGGGTGCGATGTGGTGGTAAGGTCAATAGGGGGTTTGGTAGACGCTCAACTCCCAACCCGCCGGTAATTCAACACTGCTTTCTAGAGAATTATCGCGAGCTAATTCAAACTTTGTTGGATCGAGTGGATTCGGCTAAAAGGATCTTGTTGACGGTGGTCGACCCACCAACAATCAGGGGATCTCCCTCGTATGAATTCCCAACTAGACCCCACACCATTTGATGTAGGAGTCTCATCTGGTATGATGGCCCGGTTGCCATTATCTTAAAGATATGCCTTAGCTCTTGCTTGTTAGCACGTGAGAGTGGTTTTCTTTGTCTTCGAACAATGAGGTTCACGTGCCTAGTGAGTGCTTAGTGTCATTTGTGTCAAATTTATTTCAATGCAGAGGGAGAGAGTGGAAGTGAGTCTCAAGTTGAGAGGTAATCATACCAACTCTACTAAAGACACACAACACAATAGGACATGCATAGATTCTGGTGGAGTAGTCCACACGGATGTGATAGTAAAAAACACAAGGTGAATAGATAGCACTTACAACACCCTACAGAATAGTCCACACGAGTGCGACGGGTGTTATAATAAGTTTACAAGAATTAATATGTCGAGTGTCTAGGGAGATAACCCACATGGGTGAGACAATGTTAACAAATGATACAACACATTTCCAATATCATATTTACTAAAACAACCAAAATAGTTCAACTGTCTTAATACAGGTTAAAGCAACATGCATTACAAGCTTCCAAAGAATAATCTTACAAACCAATACAATATGTTAGAGCCTAGATTTGTCTCAGGCTGAAAAGACAAGGTTCTAGGTCCACATCAAACCACGCTCAGCCTCGTAGCTAGCCCTACGAGGACAGGAGAGGGCTCTCTTCGGGTCGATCTCGGCAAAGATAATCGATGGGGCTCGAGATGACTGTAATAAAAGCTAATTTTAGGCTAGGTATGAAGTACAAAGGTTTGATTTGAGTTTTTTGGGGGTTTTGTGCTGGAAACAGGGAAAGGCAAATTGGGCTTGGGGAAGAGGCACAGTTTCTGCAGAGTTCTGATTGGGGCAAGGAAGGCAATCGTTTTGATGCTTTAAATTGAGTGAATGGATATATCGGACTGGTGAGGAGCTAAGGAGAGCAAGAGAGTCTCAAGAATTCTCCTTAAATAGATGAAAACATGGAAATTTAAACAAATTCAAAGGCAGAGCATAACAGTTAATGGATTCCACCTTAATCACTCATTTGTTCAAATTTAGAAGAAAAGAGAGGAAAATGATACAAATAACACTAATGAACTTACAATTACTCAGAGAAGAACACCATCAAAACATAAAGCCACATGGATCCCAAACAGTGCTGCAAAACCCTGGTCTTTCCTTAGCCAAAAATGCAGAGATAGAATGTACAATGATATGCCAAAGCAATCCCAAGTGTCCAACCCTGAAAATGACTTAGAAATTACATAATATAGGCAAGCCAAACATATTCCCTTGCCTCTAGGGGTCGAGCTCATCCTTCTAGGAGCTGTTTCAATCAATTCTAAACAAAACACTAAAATCTAGGCAGTCAAAACAACTTGCCTCTATAAGGTAGGAAATTGATTCATTCATTAAATTTTCACTTTTTAGTGAATGAATCCTCTAGAACAAGTAAATAAGTGCCAAAATTACATCATGTTTATCCAATTACATCAAGATAGATCAAAAATTACATCACAAAGCAAAACTAGTCAAACTGGCCGAATTTCTGAGCTGGAAGGTGAAAATTTGGGCAAAAAACCTCTGTGCACCGCGCCAATTTCTCTGTGCGTCGTGCCACTTTGAGGCTGAGTTTGAGGCATTTCCTTAAGTCCAAATTGAGCCCAAGTGTGCTTGTTGGAAAGCCCTGCCTGTCTACTTTCGAACCTAAGTGGAATTTCTAAATTGGGTGTCCATTTTCCCCTTCAAAACTTCAATCTCCCAAGACTGCTTCCTGTGTGTCAAAATAGGGGCAGAGAGGTCATTTTTTGAGTGTTTTTGACCTCCTGAGGAATCAAAACTTGCCCAAACTTCTTGGCCATGCACCAGCAGTCATGATTTTTCATGAAAAATTCAAAAATATAAATTTTTTTGAATTTGGAGCTTCCTATCAAAAGCGCGGCGCGGCGCACAGGGAGAAAAACCCTATTTTTTGTACCAAAATTTGCAAAAATACCAAAAATGTCCCAAATTTCTTGAAATTTGGGCTGGAGCTTCTTCATTAAGTGTTATGCTAGGCTAAAGAGGCTTCAGCCAATATCTGAAGACGATCAAGCTCCTTTTGCCTCTTTTGCTTCTTTATTGCCTTCCTCAATTTTGCCTTTAAATTCCTGATTTGTGCCTTGCAGACCTTGTTCTGCGTCCTGTAGTGGAAAGCCAAGTGTCTCAGCAAAGCATGGTCCTTGTCAGCCTTGTCCAACAACTTGTCTAAGTTCATGTTAACTCTCTTGAGATTAGCCTCCCGATCCTCATTAATCTCTTGCTCCAATGACGTGAGCTCAATTCTTCTCCTTTGTGCAGCTTGGCGATTCTCGCGGATGTTTTGTAGCTCCATGATTGCTTGTTGATATTCAAGCTATTTTTTCCTCTGCTCTAAGTATTTCATGGTCCACTTAGCCCTCTCCAAGTCAAGGGATAAGGCTTCGATCTCTGTTTGCTACTCCTGAATGACCTCTCTAAGTTGTGCACTTTCCGGACCTGTATCTGTATCATCATCATGAAGGAGAATGAAGTCAGTCTCTCGTTCACCTGATGGCCCCTCATCCTGCATTGGCCTCTTGCCTTTGTCCTGTACCTGTGGTGATAATGTGGGAAGCAAGGCCCCTTCCACCCCAGGTGGAGATAACACTCGCTTTGATGCTACAAACAAATGTCTGGTGCCTCTCTGATATGTGATGAATACCGGCACACTAGTGGTCTCATGGCACTCATACTGATGAGAAGGTCCACCTTCATGCTTAACCTCTAATAATCCCTGAGAAGCTCTAAATAAGTCACGAGAGATGAAATCATCCCAAGTGATACCCTGTAATCCAAGCTGATGAACCACCAAAATGTTAATAAGAGCAAAATGATCAACACTGTTAAGTTGCTGCTGAGGTGTTTTGTGCTGCACAAGGGTTGTCATCCTTTCTGTGTTCCAGCAAATGAAATATGGGATGTTCATCATCCGCACCCTGGTGAAATGCATGAGCAACCTGATGTGATAAGCATAAAGATGAGAGAACCGTCCCTCACAGCTAAAATATTTCATGATCAATTTCATTAGTGGAGCATATTCATCTTTCAGATATCAGAATGGGAACACTCTCTTGAGCTGCCTCAAGAAACCGGTTTTAATGTATGGCTCATAATGCTGCCGGTCAATCTTCTGCTTCTTGTTCCATGGTTCTCCAATGTTCGGCATGCCGGTTGCTAATGAGACAGATTCTGGTGTAAGTGTGAAGGTGACACCGGCTAAGGTAGCTTGATCTCCATGTAAGTGTAGCACGAATAGACGAGCCAGTTCATGATGAAATTGAACACTAGCCACCTTTTGACAAAACTCATAGCATGACTGATGCTGAAAACACAACATAGCAAGAGGGCAGGCCTGCAATTCTGTAAGGGTGGTTGGTTCTTCTCTAACATGTCTGCCACCTTTATGAGGCCTCCGGGGTGCCTGTTCTTCCAAGGGTGAGTCACTTTGGGTTTCCACTTCATAGTCCGATGAATTCTCAGATGCCATTACTGCTGTTTTTCAACTTCCTTAGAGAAAAAGATATTGCTGTATGAAAATTGTTTTGACTGCTCTTTAGAGTGCAAAGTCTGCCAACAAGGTCTGCCACCAAAGGGAAAAAACAAATGAAACAAGGACTGTTAGGAAGGGGAAATAATAGTGAGGAATGGGAATTATTGGGAGAAATTTTATAAGGAAATATGGGAGAGGGTTTGAGGGATTTATGTATGGGAATAGGGTTTAGGGTTTGGAATTGTTGTATAGGGTTTGAGGTGTGAGGTTGGAGGATTTCGGACAAAGCATGTAGGAGAAGGGAATAATGAACTTAGGTGATCGGGAATTAGGGATTGGTGACGACAAGGGAACAATGGGAAGGAGAACTGATTTTGGTGGCAAAATAGTGAGTTTTGAAACCCTGACAGCAAGTTTACTTATGTTTATAGAAGGAGGGTTTGATATATGTGTTCACCCATTGTCATCCATAAACCACCACTACTAATCACAACATTGGATGAAATATCAAAATAACAACACTACCTGGCAAATCCACGCATGTTATGAGCAAATTGGTGAAATTTGAAACAATTTCGAGCTTTCAGGTGTATGCGCCGCGCCACATACCCAGTGCGCCGCACCGTTTCAGTGCGCCGCACCGTTTCAGTGCGCCGCACCGTTTCAGTGCGCCGCGCCTGTGTAGATTTACATTGGGCAATTTCTCCGAGTGCACCGCGCTCCTCCAGTGCGTCGCGCCGGCCAAGCTTCCTCCGATTTCACCCAAGTTACTCACTTGCTCACCCAATTTACTTTGAAATGCTTCCCTTTGACCTTGGCATGTAAAATGACATTGATCCTCATGGAATTATCTTTATAAAGACATGGAGACATGGATTTAATTTTGATTCTCCAAAACCCATTTTTATAATGTTTTGAAATTGGCACTTTTTTTACAATTAATACAACTCTATCTTTTGTTTCCTCAATTTTTTGGTTGAAATGATGAAATTCTTGGCAATTTTTTGCAGGAATAGCTGAAATGGAATTTGGAAAAGGAGACCAGGGCTACGCCTGAAGAATTCAAGAACTAAATTTTTTTGAAAATTATTAAAAAAAGCAAAATGTTGACTTGTCTTCAAAACAGAGTTTTGAAGAAAAGTCATAATCCATCCATATGATGATGAAAATATTTGAAATGAAAACTTATTAAGAACCTCCCTTTGGCATGCTGGCTTTATTGGACATTGTGAAGACACGGTTTGTGAAACCCTAGACCTAGTGACTGAAAATAACTCTTGCTGATCAAAAGACACGAAAACTTGATTTTGATGAACAGACCTGAGCCAGCAGTGCAAAGCACGAGGGGAATGAATGACAAAATCCCTTCCGATAGATTTATGGCATGCTCCTAACGGAATGAAACTGAGTGAATCGAGCGAGACACCTAAAAATGAAATGCAAAAAGAGTTTTTATCTCTGACGGAGAGATGACCAGACTGACTCTAACATTGGCTCCAATGGGGATGGTAGCTCCTTGGAGGTGCCAATAATGGCAGATCTCTGGAAGAGCTAGACAGTGCCTTTGTCCATTGGGCTATGGAGTCATTATTTCGACAAACAACACAAGACTTTGACACATTTATTGACTGAAACCTGACTCAAACTAACTCGATGCAAACTGAAATGACTGAAAAAACACTTGACTCTAACAAACTAACTCAAAATACTAAGACCTGAATTTGAAACTTAAAACTTGGTGGTAGTACATGACCACCTATGCTTCTTACAAGACAATATACCATCAAACTATATCAAAATGCCAATGCAACCAATCAAGCAGATGCCTTCTTGATTGATTCTCCTGATCAGATCTTCTGGTCAACAATGAATACTGGTAACTGGGCATCCAAAAACACAATTGACCATGATCTCCTTCATCACTGAATACTGCAATAATCACCTTCACTGCTGACTGCAACAGATTTGCCATTGGATCATGAAAAACATGAAGATTTACCTCCTGCTGAGTAAACAAGATGTCTTTTTCTTTTGATTCTGATCTTCCTTCATAATGTACTTCAGAAAAAGTATGGTCCTGGTCCTTAAAAATTTCTGAACAAGTGGATGAGCAGATTTCCTCTTTAAAGAACATTTCAAAACATGAAACATAGGAAGAAGAAAGGGAATCCCGAATGTTCTGATCTACTGTAGTCTGAATATTATTTTGATCATCTTCATATGATATGACAGCCAAATTCTCATTACATTCATCAATCATGAGAAAAGAAACTTCAGATGGTTCTTGATACTCAAACATGACATTTCTAGCATCTACCATAAATCCATCTAAAGCAACTTTTTCACTTACTTGCACAAAGATCTCATCTTGTTGTTCACTTACTTGACCTAACTGGATCACCTCTTTATGAAGGCTTTGTTCTGATGACATGAAAACAGTTGGATGCATAGCTCTGTCTTCTTTATTCCAGATGATTTCAACAGCAGAGTTCTCCTTCGTGAGATTCAGCACAAGGTATTCTTGGTCATCACAATCTGAATCTGGATCTGAAATGGCTGACTTAACATTATCACTTTCTGATTTCGAAACTTGACTTCCCTGCATGCTGTTTTCTTCTATGGACAGATCTGAAACGACACTTTTTCTTTCATCACTTTCAGCCATATGGACATCTTCAACCTGATGATCTATAAAGCTGCTTACAGGACTATCATCCTTTTCAGAAGAGGAAGAAGTTCCACTATCACCTTCTTGACCATGTGCACACTGCAGATCTGCGTTAACTTGAGCTGGAACATGACCGTTCAAGAGTTGATCTATCTCGTCTTCAGACAGAGGAGATAATACTTTTTGTTTTCTTCTGCTCAAACAGTGATTGTCTTCATTAATTTCAAGTGAAGGAGTGTACAAATTTTCCTCATACTGCTGATCCATTTCATGTAATTCCTGTTGGCTGTCAAGATGCAAAATTCCTTCATCTTCCACCGTACTAAGATCTTGATCCTGCTGCAAATTTTCATGATCGTCTTTATGCTGTTGAAATGGATTTTCGTACAGGGCTTCCATGATCTCATCATCCATGAAATTATCATCTTCATAAACTTTCTCAAGATTTTCAATAAAACTATGAACATGGCTACAACAGTCCTGAACTAAAGCCAAGGATGGATATGATTCTTTATACCTTTCAAAGAATATTGCATGAAAATATTTTAAACAATAAATAGAAGCAGGTGGCAAACTTTCATACCAAGATCGGGCTTCGTCTTCCAGAGTAGCCATAAACATTTTCATCAAACAGTCTTCAGGAAAATTGATCTTTAATTTATGCACATGAATGTGAAATTTCACCAAATGAAGAGCAACATCATTACCTTCCACATTTCTGAACATAGGGAAATTCTTTGACCAATCTACCTTGGGCATTTTATTTGGAAAACCTGGGATGTGATCTCGGCTCATGGGAGCATATCTTCTTGCAACCCGATCCATCTTGAAAACCTTAAAGCTATTGATCTTCCTGCAGTGGAGTCACCATGAAGCATTGATTTCTAGATTTTTCAGTGAATGGAGTCGCCAGGTGAATGATTTTAGCCTTCTTATGTCTGATCGTTGTCCACCATCAACAATCAGATCTGAACTTGATACATGTACTGGGGCAATTAACAAGTTAGATGTCACGTTTACAAGCTAGACCAGAGATTGACTGAAGCAGCGTTTATCTACTTCCGCTAATGCAAAGCAAAAGCGTTTCGAAGGCTACCTGGCATAACTTCAGGCTCCATCTGTAGCTTATAAAACAAATGACATCAACAAGAAAACCATTTTCTTCCCCAGTATGGTCGCCACTATGTTAGAGCCTATATTTGTCTCAAGCTAAAAAGACAAGGTTCTAGGTCCACATCAAACCACGCTCAACCTTGTAGCTAGCCCTACGAGGACAGGAGAGGGCTCTCTTCGGGTCGATCTCGGCAAAGATAATCGATGGGGCTCAAGATGACTGTAATAAAAGCTAATTTTAGGCTAGGTATTAAGTACAAAGGTTTGATTTGAGTTTTTTAGGGGTTTTGTGCTGGAAACAGGGAAAGGCAAATTGGGCTCGGGGATGAGGCACAATTTCTGCAGAGTTTTGATTGGGGAAAGGAAGGCAATCATTTTGATGCTTTAAATTGAGTGAATGGATAGATCGTACTGGTGAGGAGCTAAGGAGAGCAAGAGGGTCTCAAGAATTCTCCTTAAACAGATGAAAACATGGAAATTTAAACAAATTCAAAGGCAGAGCATAATAGTTAATGGATTCCACCTTAATCACTCATTTGTTCAAATTCAGAAGAAAAGAGAGGAAAATGATACACATAACACTAATGAACTTACAATTACTCAGAGAAGCACACCATCAAAACATAAAGCCACATGGATCCCAAACAGTGCTGCAAAACCCTGGTCTTTCCTTAGCCAAAAATGCAGAGATAGAATGTACAATGATATGCCAAAGCAATCCCAAGTGTCCAACCCTGAAAATGACTTAGAAATTACATAATATAGGCAAGCCAAACCTATTCCCTTGCCTCTAGGGGTCGATCTCATCATTCTAGGAGCTTTTTCAACCAATTCTAAACAAATCACTAAAATCTAGGCAGTCAAAACAACTTGCCTCTATAAGGTAGGAAACTGATTCATTCATTAAATTTTCACTTTTTAGTGAATGAATCCTCTAGAACAAGTAAATAAGTGCAAAAATTACATCATGTTTATCCAATTACATCAAGATAGATCAAAAATTACATCACAAAGCAAAACTAGTCAAACTGGCCAAATTTCTGAGCTGGAAGGTGAAAAATTGGGCAAAAAAACTCTGTGTGCCGCGTCAATTTCTCAGTGCGTCGCGCCACTTTGAGGCTGAGTTTTAGGCACTTCCTGAAGTGCAAATTGAGCCCAAGTGTGCTTGTTGGAAAGCCTTGCCTGTCTAATTTCCAACCCAAGTGGAATTTCTGAATTTGGTACCCATTCACCCCTTCAAAACTTCAATCTCCCAAGACTGCTTCTTGTGTGTCAAAATAGGGGCAGAGAGGTCATGTTTTGAGTGTTTTTGACCTCCTGAGGACTCAAAACTTGCCCAAAATTCTTGGCCATGCACCAGTAGTCATGATTTTTCATGAAAATTTTGAATTTGGAGCTTCCTATCAAAAGCGCGCGCCACGTGGCACAACGCACAGGAAGAAAAACCCTGTTTTTTGTACCAAAATTTGCAAAAATACCAAAAATGTCCCAAATTTCTTGAAATTTGGGCTGGAGCTTCTTCATTAAGTGTTATGCTAGGCTAAAGAGGCTTCGGCCAATATATGAAGACGATCAAACTCCTTTTGCCTCTATTGCTTCTTTATTGCCTTCCTCAATTTTGCCTTTAAATTCCTGATTCGTGCCTTGCAGACCTTGTTCCACATCGTAAAGTGGAAAGCCATGTGTATCAGCAAAGCATGGTCCTTGTCAGACTTTTCCAACAACCTCTCTAAGTGCATGTTAACTCTCTCGAGATTAGCCTCCCGATCCTCATTAATCTCTTGTTCCAATGACGTGAGCTCAATTCTTCTCCTTTGTGCAGCTTGGCGATTCTCGCAGATGTCTTATAACTCCATGATTTCTTGCTGATCTTCAAGCTATTTGTTCCTCTACTCCAAGTATTTCATGGTCCACTTAGCCCTCTCCAAGTCAAGGGATAAGGCTTCGATCTCTGTTTGCTGCTCCTGGATGATCTCTCTAAGCTGTGCACTTTGCGGACCTGTATCTGTATCATCATCATGAAGGAGAATGAAGTCGGTCTCTTGTTCACCTGATGGCCCCTCATCCTGCATTGGCCTCTTGCCTTTGTCCTGTACCTGTGGTGCTGATGTCGGAAGCGAGGCCCCTTCCACCCCAAGTGGAGATAACACTCGCTTTGCTGCTGCAAACAAATGTCTGGTGCCTCTCTGATATGTGATGAATACCGGCACACTAGTGGTCTCATGGCGCTCATACTGATGAGAAGGTCCACCTTCATGCTTAACCTCTGATAATCCCTGTGAATCTCTAAAGAAGTCACGAGAGATGAAATCATCCCAAGTGATACCCTGTAATCCAAGCTGATGAACCACCAAAATCTTAATAAGAGCAAAATGATAAACACTGTTAAGTTGCTGCTGAGGTGTTTTGTGCTACACAACTGTCATCCTTTCTATGTTCCGGCAAATGAAATACGGGATGTTCATCATCCGCACCCTGGTGAAATGCATGAGCAACCTAATGTGATAAGCATAAAGGCGAGAGAACTGTCCCTCACAGCTGAAATATTTCATGATCAATTTCATTAGTGGAGCATATTCATCTTTTAGATATCGAAATGGGAACACTCTCTTGAGTTGCCTCAAGAAACCGGTTTTAATGTATGGCTCATAATGCTGCCGGTTAATCTTCTGCTTATTGTTCCATGGTTCTCCAATGTTCGGCATGCCAGTTGCTAATGAGACAGATTCTGGTGTAAGTGTGAAGGTGACACTAGCTAAGGTAGCTTGATCTCCATGTAAGTGTAGCACGAATAGATGAGCCAGTTCATGATGAAATTGAACACTAGCCACCTTTTGACAAAACTCATAGCATGACTGATGCTGAAAACACAACATAGCAAGAGGGCAGGCCTGCAATTCTGTAAGGGTGGTTGGTTCTTCTCTAACATGTCTACCACCTTTATGAGGCCTCCGGGGTGCCTGTTCTTCCAAGGGTGAGTCACTTTGGGTTTCCACTTCATAGTCCGATGAATGCTCAGATGCCATTACTGTTGTTTTTCAACTGCCTTAGAGAAAAAGATACTGCTGTATGAAAACTGTTTTGACTGCTCTTTAGAGTGCAAAGTCTGCCAGCAAAGTCTGCCACCAAAGGGAAAAAACAAATGAAACAGGGACTGTTAGGAAGGGGAAATAATAGTGAGGAATGGGAATTATTGGGAGAAATTTGATAGGGAAATATGGGAGAGGGTTTGAGGGATTTATGTATGGGAATAGGGTTTAGGGTTTGGAATTGTTGTATAGGGTTTGAGGTGTGAGGTTGGAGGATTTGGGACAGAGCATGTAGGAGAAGGGAATAATGAACTTAGGTGATAGGGAATTAGGGATTGGTGAAGACAAGGGAACAATGGGAAGGAGAAATGATTTTGGTGGCAAAACAATGAGTTCTGAAACCCTGACAGCAAGTTTGCTTATGTTTATAGAAGGAGGGTTTGATATATGTGTTCACCCATTGTCATCCATAAACCACCATCACTAATCACAACATTGGATGAAATATCAAAATAGCAACACTACCTGGCAAATCCACGCAAGTTATGAGCAAATTGGTGAAATTTGAAACAATTTCGGGCTTTCAGGTGTATGCGCCGCGCCACATACCCAGTGCGCCGCGCCGTTTCAGTGCGCCGCGCCTATGTAAATTTACACTGGGCAATTTCTCCCAGTGCGCCGCGCTCCTCCAGTGCGTCGCGCCACCTGTTGTATGCGCCGCGCCGGCCAAGCTTCCTCCGATTTCACCCAAGTTACTCACTTGCTCACCCAATTTACTTTGAAATGCTTCCCTTTGACCTTGGCATGTAAAATGACATTGATCCTCATGGAATTATCTTTATAAAGACATGGAGACATGGATTTGATTTTTGATTCTCCAAAACCCATTTTTATAATGTTTTGAAATTGGCACTTTTTCACAATTAATACAACTCTGTCTTTTTGTTTCCTCCTTGATTTTTTGGTTGAAATGATGAAATTCTTGGCAATTTTTTGCAGGAATAGCTGACATGGAATTTGGAAAAGGAGACCAGGGCTGCGCCTGAAGAATTCAAGAACTGAATTTTTTTGAAAATTATTACAAAAAACGAAATGTCGACTTGTCTTCAAAACAGAGTTTTGAAGAAAAGTCATAATCCATCCATATGACGATGAAAATATTTGAAATGAAAACTTATTAAGAACCTCCCTCTGGCCTGCTGGCTTTATTGGACATTGTGAAGACACAGTTTGTGAAACCCTAGACCTAGTGACTGAAAATAACTCTTGTTGATCAAAAGACACGAAAACTTGATTTTGATGAACAGACCTGAGCCAGCAGTGCAAAGCACGAGGGGAATGAATGACAAAAGCCCTTCCGATAGATTTATGGCATGCTACTAACGGAATGCAACTGAGTGAATCGAGCGAGACACCTAAAAATGAAATGCAAAAAGAGTTTTGATCTCTGACGGAGGGATGACCAGACTGACTCTAACACAATACATGTGTGAAAATGTCCTCGCATGTTAACAAGCTTCTAAATTAACTGAAAGTTCCAAGGCACATCCATAAACCATTACATCACTAGCCCCGATGGTGGAGCGTTGGAGCCACTACTCATTCCTCAAAGAAAAGATTATAGACTCTCAAGGCTATGAGGGAGGAGCCAAGGTGAAAAATTATTTTGCATGTACAAATGTGGGGTATTTATAGCCAAGGGTAAAACTAGCCCTTATGACTATTCGACTTCCCTCATGATTGTTTGACTTACATGACTCTTAAACTTTACATGAATCTTCAGATTTACATGTGGGTCTCTTGGACTTCCACATTACATTACATTGATTACAATAGTGTGGCCCACAGTAGTGATGTGGCCGAGATGACTCATGACATGACTTGACATGACAGAGTCGGTATGTTCATGCTGCTGGTGGCATGCATGTTGAGTTATAGTGCTACTGAGTGATGGATGTGCTCTTGATGTCTCATATATTCACCTCCGCATGGCAAGCTGTATGGAGTCTTCGATGGTCTTGGTGTTTTCTTGATGTTACATGTGCACATCGCTCCTTTGTTTGTACTTTGGCATGCTTCATGTGTTCGTTTGTTCTCGAACAAATCTCCTTGCATGCATTCCATGTTTGTTTGTTCATGAGACAATATCCTTGCATGCATTCCACATTCATCCGTTCACGACACAATCTCCTCGCATGCATTCCGCATTCGTCCCGTTTGTCGTCGGGCCATGTGTCATCCATGTACCTGTATCTGCAATCACCATGACGAGACGACATCAAATACAGAAACCTCCTAGTCTACCATGATGCATTGTCATTCTCTTTCGGATGCAGGTGGCTAGGAGAGAGGACAAGGCTCTGAAACTACACAAGGAAGATTTCAAGTCAGGATGTGAGCTCTAAGCACTGCTGTGAAAATTGCGCAGAGGTCACTAGGAGGCTAAGATGGACAATCCGGATCAACAGTGCCTGTCTGCGGGATCTAGCTCAACTGGAGGGCAGATCTGCGTAGTTTTTTCAGGGAGGCAATGCAGGCAGCAGAGGGGGACTGGCAGCAAAAGCTGCACAATTTCTCCGGGGAGCTGGCAGCGAGTTGCAGGAGTGCTCCTATCAAAAACTGCGCAATTTTTCTGAGGAATTGGCAGCAGGCTGCGGGAGTAATGCTGGAAAAAACTAGGCAAAGTTGGGAGGCTAGCCTAGTGGACATACTTGTGGGGTTTCTGAACTGAGAAAGATGTTGGGAACCTAGGGAACTTCTCATGAAAATTGTGCAATTTTCCGAGCAAGCAGCAGGTCGGCTGACTGGGTCACTAGTGGAAAAAGCTGCACAATTTTTTGAGGGAGATAGTGATGGACATAGGGTGTCTGTCCAGCATGTCTGCACATTTTCTTTAGTCAGTGGAGCAGGCATGATTTGGTGCTTTTGCACAATTTTTTTGGGGAGTGAGCCTCGGGGGTCACTGCCTTCTCAAACTCTCCAGTTGACCAGCTCAAGGCTCAGTTGATGTTCTTGTGGGTAGTGTAGATTGAAATGGTTATTCTGGGTGGAAGTAGGTTGAATCGATTCCAAGGGTTGCGCAGTGCAGACTTCTTGGTAAGCATCCTCAAGCTCTACGTAATTCTGGGCAGTGGTAAGTAATCACTAAGAGCTGAAACTGTGCAATGTAGCTCAATGGATATCCAACTGTTGGAGGATTGTCTAGTCGATAAAGCTTTGACAAAATGACCAAGTGCGTGAATGAGTGACTTCATACATGCATGACCTCGCGAACACACACTCAACATGACTTCACGACAAGACACCTCGAACAAACAAGACAACATACGTTCAATATGACTCACTGACAGTGTGAGCGAATAACGGGACACTTGTGATAGATAGTTGACCGACTACGATGACGCTTGCGCGACAATGCATATAACTTTGTGTGTGAGTGTGACAGATGTTTACATAGTGGACAGAACTTGCACACACGAAGGCAGACCTTGTGAATGGCCAAAACATCACTGCAAGCGTGACGTTGTGACCAACATGCAAAAATATGTTAGTTGAACGGTCAAGCGAGGAGGGTGAAAAGACTCGACACGATCTCACAAAATGAGCCCGAGTGCTTGCAAACATCAACAAAAAACCCATGGAAGGCTCCGAAATTGGATGCAGGCCAAAATTTTGGAGGGTGTTGCAGCCGCTACAACAGATCTGAAGGGAGGAGCATGTTGAGATGGTGGCCACCCCCGATAGGATGCACTACTTTCATTTCCAGGTTAGAGACTATGTGGTGGTGGTCTGGCGTGACTAAAACCATCTTTCAGAAAAAAGTGGAAAAGCTGGGGACATGGATGGTGCACTTTGAAGGGCATGTATAATGCAACTTCCTCCATTTTCCTCTTCCATGAACAAACTCGGATAACCCAACGCCCATCACATTGGATGACTGGCATGCCCTCAGGTTTTTTCTATGTATTGTTTGTATTTTGGTGTGAGTGGCCTTCCTGTTTATGGAAAATGTCCTTAGTCCCTTTTTTGTATTTTTGTCACATTCTGCAAACAATGGTCAACAAACCTGGTTGGGGTGAGACCACCTATTTTTTGTTACTCCAGATGTATATCTCTTTTTCCAGATGAATAGAATTTTGAATTACAAAAAAATAAATATGCAATAATAGATTTAAAGTCTTTAAAAATTTTGAGAATATTTTATCTATCCAAATTTAATATTTAGAATATAATAAATGTCATCGTAAAGTATAGAGGAGTTATTAGCTCTGGAATATCTTTGGATGTAACTCCACCGCAGTAGTATTTACAGATAATATTATTTGTAAATCTTGATTATACTCTTCGTCATAGCCATAGTTTGTATACAGGTTGAAGTCTAATTGTTTTATGGAGGGTGAAGTTTAATTGTTGCAATCCTTTTTCTTTTTATTGGAATTTCAGAGTTCGATATTTAATTGTTGTAATTTGTTTTTTATTAAAATGTGTGGACATAGTTTTTGGTCAATTTATTATTTTTTTATTATTTAAAATGTAGAAATAGATTTAAATTCTTAAAAAAAAAATAGAATATTTTATCTATCCAAATTTAATATTTAGAATTTAATAGTTATCATATTTGATCTTATTTTGAAGGTGTCTTTATATAAAATTACTATTATAATAATTTACCATTCTAATTTACTAAGTCAAATTTACTATTCTAATAATTTTTAACCAAGGACAAATTTGAAACAAAATTCATTGGAAAATGTATTAGAAAAGACAAAAACTATAACATTTGAACTAAGATAAATTTGTGATGAAAACCACAAAATAACTTATATATTAAAAAAGTTTCATAAAAAAGTTTAGATTAACTACTTATATAATTCTCATTGAAATAAATGGGTGTTTAATTAATTTTACCAAAATCTAGAGTTTCTTAAAACCTTAGTATAAGTTGCTTAGTATGTGCCTTTGAGGTTTTTTAGTGTGATGAATCTGTTTATCCATTCAAAAATGTATTTTAAACAACAAAAACTCACAAATTTGCGTGAAATTGTTTATTTCGATGAAAAAGGATCCGATGAAACAGGCCACTTCCGATTTTAAACAACAAAAAAATCACAATTTTGCTTGACATAGTATATTCCGATGAAAAGGGCTATTTCCTCTATAAGTGAAACTTCACCAAATAAACACATATAATGAGCAATGTTAATAACCACATGTCATGAGAAATGTTTTAAAAATTTATGGGTCAGTGGGTTATGTATGAGTGGGTTGGTAGCATTAAAATTATAAATAACTATATCGTTTATAATCTACAATGATTAACTATAATCAACCATAGTAAATTATAAAAAGTGGGTAGTTAAGGGGTGATTGAGTTGCTTGATCCATGATTAGAGGAATTGTTGGTTAGTGGATCAATGGTTTTAATCAACGATATTCAATTATAATAAGTGGGTAGTTAAGAGGTGATTGATTTGGTTAATCGGTGGTTAGAGGAATTGTTGGTTAATGGATCACTGGTTCGAGAGTGTGTTGGTTGGTGGGTCAATGGTTAAGCGGTTTAGTATATTAGTGATTGGAGTTATGTTGGGTTATTAATTGAATAGGTAATAGATTAGATATTAAGGGGTTCATAATAATGGATTGGTCTTAATAGGTGGTGCATCATGTAGTGTATTAGAGACTAGGGATTTAATGGTTTCATGATTAAATAGGATGAATTTATTTTTGTTTTTAATCTGATCCAAAGTTTCAATCCTCTACAATATTTCTTGCATATCGCATTGGGTTTTGATTTTTGAAGATATCCCACAATGTATTACATGTACAAATCAACAATTATGAGAAAGAACTAGAGGAAATGAAACACATGACAAGGAAATAATACATTGCATCTCTAAGAAGGTACACACATTTTTGATCTTTATCTCCAAAGAATTAGTATTTGATTCATGAATTTGGATTATGATCAATCTCATTATTGTTCGTGCAGAAAGAGTAGTGGATTCTCTAGAGGTGCATCAATGTATTGTGGAGTAATAAGGTTGGTCTCTACATTTCAATAATGCAATAATAAAACCAATGTTGTACTAATCGACCTTCTCACAATTTTGCAGTTTGTCACACCCCCATTTTTAGTATAAGGAATGATTCCTAATCAATGTGAAGTATGGAATGTTGTTAATTGGTTGGATTGGAATTTTCATCGTGGCATTGTCAATAGATCAATCATTTTAATGTATTGTATGCTTCTTCTGCTTTTGTAAGTAGAGTTCCTTGACCCCCTTTTGATCATTTTTGAACTGGTCTAAGGTCTTCTCAGGCTTTACTTATTCCAAAACTAAGAAACTTTATACGAATGTATCGATCAACCGTCAGAAGTGAATTTTGGTTAGATTTTATCATTTGTTCTATGATGGTGATGGATAACAAGACCCTAGAATGCTGCTACTTTGGATGGAAATCATTTGTCTATTTGGAACTTTTTGTATATGCATATTAATACTCATTTATTTTCTCAAAACCGAAGAAAATCATTGTTGATCCGATTCAAATAACAAAGAAACAAACTTCTATGATTTTAGTCAAATTGGTGTCAAATATATATGCATATCATTGTACAATCACTTATTCTAACTGAAACTCATGACACACATTCAATTCAAATTGCAAGTCATATGGTGTTAGTTATGATGCATTCATTTCAAATTTTGACTCATATGGTTTTGGTTATAACTTAAAATCATCATAGGAATTCATTTTAAATTGTAGATTCTCCTCTTCATGGGCTTTTATTTTCATGATAACTTAACTTATGAGAAGTCCACTTTCATGGCTTCAAGGGATTCTCTACAATCTCCATTGTGTAATTGTGTAGTCTCCTCTTCAAATAGTTGAACTAGATGACAATTATTCATACCTTGGCTCTGAAAAGATAGTTTAAATTACACCCAGTGATATGATATCGACCATCATGTATATATGGTCGATGATCTTCTAGAGTTTATATTATTGCATTATGGTTATAATATACTATCATAATTCTCCTTGTCATCTTTTTTTGTAAGTCCCGATTTTTTGCAACATTATTTTATCGGTGGTTCTCTCTTCAAAAAACCTCATTCCTAGCCTTCATTTGTCTCTTATTACATGTCTGGCACTCTCTAATTCCACGATTATTTAAGAATAATTTATAGAAGTAGCTTAATAATGTTGCCATTCTTAAGATGGGGGTAGAATTTCAAGTTAAATAGATGTATTGCAAAAAATTTAAAATAATTTGTATTAGATTTATATATAAAATTTTAGTATGGTTATTAATTAAGAGTATGTGTTTCTTTGTAAGAGTTTGTAAGCTCAAATCTAAAACCACATGTAGGACATAATAGCAAGTCTACAAAGGGGGACAATGGCGTCTTCATGAAAAGTTGGCCCATTTGGAAGGTAGATTACTCCACATGGAAAAGCATGTTCACTATGAGTTCCCTTCGCCATCACTTGGTTTAGGACTGGACAATCTAACTTTGATAACATCTAATGCATAATGGCTCGTGAACTATTTCATTTATGTTTCTTTTTTTTTAATTTGTAGAGGAATCAATAACTAGGATAGTATTATACTCACGTGATAGGGATGTGTGGG
This sequence comes from Pinus tabuliformis, assembly GCA_031772625.1. Lineage (NCBI taxonomy): Eukaryota > Viridiplantae > Streptophyta > Pinopsida > Pinales > Pinaceae > Pinus > Pinus tabuliformis. The sequence continues at coordinate 750,855,963 of CM062804.1, forward strand.
AATTTCCAATCATTAGAACCTACATAATAAAATTGCAAAGTAGCTTTGTGGGTTGGACTCCCTTGTTAGGTAACCTTTTGTCCTCTTTGTCTAGCTTTATTTATGTAGAATTCTACCATCTGGGTTATTATAAAAAGGAACTTATGGACTTCCAATACTTAAGGCAAGGTAAGTGCCTGAATGTACAAAGCTTCACGGAGGAATTTCGGAAACAAGCACTGAATCTGGGCATCTCATTAGATGCTCCTGAAACTGTAACTAAGTACATAGGTTCTCTACATAGTTACATCAGACACTCATTATTACTGTTCGAGCATACTTCAATTAATATAGCCAGTGTTAAAGCTATACATCTTGAAAGTCGAGGCAAGAATGATCGAGATGACCAAACCAAGAAGATTCCATTCAAACCTCAATATGGAAAATTCCAGAAGAAAGGAAAAGGGAAGGATAAGAAGACCATCACTTCCAAGAAGGGGGACAGAGCAACACCATCATGCACTCACTGCAAGAAGGATGGGCATGATGAGGACCACTACTGGAAGTTGCATCTAGAACTGAGACCAAAGAGATTTGGTGGAAAGGGGAAGTAGAAGATAGTGGAAACAATGCAGGACCTTGGATTGGATTCTAACGATGAAACATTAATCGCATATGTGGGCGCAAAAGGTACTCTTTCTATTAATGATAGTTATGATTAAGCTACAAGCACTAGTTATTTGAATGATCCCGTGAGTCGTGAACGAAAGAGAATTGAGTTGCTCCACATTAGAGTTTCCATAAAGCATACAAAGGTGGAAAATCTATTTGATTCAAGTTCCCAAGCAAACTTAATCTCAGATTCCTTAGTAAAAATTCTAGGCCTTGAAATGAAACCTCATCTAAGTCCATACCCGCTTGGTTGGGTAAGCGATAAAGCCAAATTCCAGGCCACCAAGCAGTGTAGTGCCAGATTTGTAATCGCTTATAAATTAGGGTATGAGGTAGAGTTAGATGTAGTATCTTGGACATCTGTGGAATCATCTTGGGAAGCCCATATTTATATGATAGAAAGGTCGTTTTCTTTTGACATGAAAACAAATACCACCTCACCAAGGATGGGGTAGAATATATAGTCAGAGCTCATCATACAAAAGTTAGTGCTAGCCTTGTCAGTGCAGGGAAGATTAAAAGACTGGTAAATTCTAGTAAAGGGTGCATGCCCATGGTAGTGAGGGCGAAAAAAACTGAGATGACTGATGCCTTCAGAGGTTGTGATCCTCATGATAAGAAGGAATTATTTGAATTTGTTTCTAACTATGATGAATTATTTCAAGAACTGAGAGGATTTCCCCATAAATGAGAAATACAACATGAGATCCATTTCCAATAGGATGCTTCTGGCATGTACAGGATGGCTTCTATCGAGATGGAGGATATCAAGAAACAGGTGTAGGAACTGTTAAATCGAGGAGTCATTAGACCGAATTATTCTACTTGCGGCTCACCAATTGTGTTGGTGCCCAAGAAACACGGCAGATGGAGAATGTGCATGGATTATAGGGCACTAAACAAGATCATGATGCAAATCGATACCCTCTCCCTCGCATTGATGAATTGTTAGATCAATTAAAAAAAATCATTCATTTTACCAAGCTGGATTTGCGTAGTGGTTACCACCAAGTGAGAATTGCAGAGCAGGACGTCTAGAAAACTGCATTCAAAACCAAGTACGGGCTATTCTAATGGATGGTGATGCCGTTTGGACTGTATAATGCTCCAACCATGTTCATGAGGGTAGTGAAAGATTTATTGCGGCCATTTCTTGATCATTTTGTTCTTATGTATCTAGACGATATTCTTGTGTACAATAGGACATGGGAGGAACATATATTTCACAAAAAGAAAGTGCTTGATGTTCTGAAGAAAGAGAAATTATATTTGAAACTATCGAAATGTGAATTTGGAAAGACTTCTCTGATTTATGCCATATTGTCGGTAATGGAAAATTAAGGATAGATCCCTCTAAAGTGGAGGCGATAATGAAGTGGCCTGAGCCCATGAATGTCACAGAAGTTTGAAGTTTGTTGGGCACTACGCAATATTGGAGAAGGTTCATACCGAACTTTTCCATTATCACAACCCCCTTGCATGCCTTGACTAGTGTAAAGCATACCTTTCAGTGGGCAGGAAAACAATGAAAATCCTTCGATACACTGAAAGAGAAGATCAATACGACACTGGTGCTAGCCTTACTAGACCTTCAGAAACCTTTCGAAGTTGAAACAAATGCCATCGGATATGCCATGGGTGTTGTAATGATGCAATAAAGAAAGCTAGTTTTTTACAATTCAGAGACTTTCTCCCAGGCTGTTGTGAATTATCCTACATATGATTGGGAGTTGTACGCCTTGGTTCAAAGTGTAAATAAGTGGAAACACTATTTGATCGGCAAGGAGACCATCATCCACATGGATCATCAACCCTTGCATTATCTTCAGTCACATACCAAGCTTCAACAAGCCCATCACTTCAGATGGATGGGATTCCTCCAACAATTTCATTTGGTAATAAAATATAAGAAGGGTGCCAACAAAAGAGTAGCAGATATGTTATCTCGCCCTCCTATTTTTGCATCTGTAGTTTTTCAAAATGTTTCTTTTTCATTAGAAAGTTATGTTGAACAATATGCTAACGATAATGATTTTAAAGAAATCTATGCAAAACTGACTCGTGGATCGCAAGTGGACAATTATTACTTGTAGGGAAATCTATTGTACCACCTTGGAAACTGTATGTACCCATTGATGAAAGGGTTTATGTAATCTGATAGGTTCATACCTCTCTAGTGTCTGATCATTTTGGCATTGAGAAAACTTTATGTCATTTGCAGAGGTTTTGTTTTTGGCCTCATATGAAAAACATTGTGACTCGCTTTGTAAAGGGTTGTGTATTGTGTTTTGTTTCAAAGCCCTCTAATAGAAAACTTGGGCTCTACACACCACTCCCTATTCTAAGTCGACCATGGGAAAGTGTGTCCATGTATTTTGTAGGAGGTTTACCTATGTCTAGGAAAGGTCACGACTATTTGTATGTCGTTGTGGATAGGTTTAGTAAAATGTGTATTTTAATGCCTTGTAAAAAGCATGTAACTACTCAGTAGACTGCTTTTGTTTTCTTTCAGCATGTTTGGGACCATTTTTGGTTGCCAACATCTATTGTATCAGATCGAGACTCCCACTTTCTTGGGGAGTTTTAGACGAGCTTGTGGAGAATGACGGACACCAAGCTGAAAAGAGGTATGAAATTTCATCCACAGACCGATGTACAAACAAAGGTTGTCAACCATACCGTGGTACACTTGTTGCGAGGCTAATGTGGGAAACATCCTGTTGTGGCCGGCAACACCCCCCCCCCTTTGTTCATTTAAGTGTTGACCAAAATACTAAATGAATGGGGACCCTTAGTTAATTTTTAGGAAGAACAAGAGTTTCCTTTCCTCAAAATAAGGTTACCATCATAAGCTTAGGTAGGTCTTTTGAATATTTTAAACCTAAGTCTATGATAAGGAGAAAATCTTTAAAGTCGCGTTGCAAAAAAGATAGGAAATGCCTCCATTTCTCTTTAATATCAGTATGCGCAAGACCCTCGTGTTAAGTATAACATCGCGTCGCAACAAAGTAATACTCATAAGGAAAAACTTAAAGATTTACCGATCTGCGATAACACCGATCGCAAGATCGCATATCGCAGAAATGAGCCGGCAAGATTTGGCAAACATCAAACTTCTGCGATCTGCGATGTTGCGATCGCTGCGATATTGCGTTCTCGCGATCTGCGATGGTGCGATTTGCGATGGCGCGATATGCGAGGTTACGTAAGCAAATCATAAATCACTTCATTACGAATCCTTCGGGCACGCCATTCAAAGAAAAGCCACTTACCATAATCTGACTCGAAATCATGCGCTTTTAATGATAGTAAATGAATTAGTTGTCAGTTATTAAATGAAGTAAAGACGCGTGCCTTTGTAGAGAATTACTTCACGTAAGGTGGCATATTTGATACATCTGTTGCATTTAAAACTCTCCCATCACCTTTCTGGATCAGTCATTTCCATTTCACTCGTAATCTGCAGGAACGAAGAGCTAAGACGATTCAAACCCAAACGCAGGAAGAAATGGGAAAGAAAAATAAAGCTCAAAGCTCTGAAGCGAAGGAAAAGACGAAGGAGATGGCGCCTTTGTATACAGACACAGCCTGTAACAAGGACGCAGGGATATCGACATGGGAAAGCATGTACAGGCTGCTTGAAGAGGAAAATCCTAGAATAATGAAGGTTGTTGTTGTCGCGGGCTCACAACGCTCTTCCGAGGCGTCCTTAGAGGAGCTAGCATGTTCATTTCTTCACAGGATAGCAGCAAGACCCAAAATTCTACCATATACGGATATGATCAAGTGGATACTTGACAATGCAGACATGAACAACAGACAATTCAAGGTTCAAGGACACGGGCTCATCGGATCATTCGCTGCGCAAGATTTGAAGCTTATGTATCATCTTCCTGAACCGCAGGCGACTTACAATGCACAATTCGTTAAGAAATTTGCGGCAGAGAACCCAGACCTATCAGAGACCACCAAAGATTGGTCCAGAAAAGAGGAGCCGCTCAAAAAGGACAAAAACGGTATGTACAGCACTGGTTCCCTCACCTCTCCGTATTGTTTTGCTGCGGCCATGCTTTGTAGGTTATTTGGGATGCCGGATATCAATAAGTTTTCGTCTGAATGGCTACCATTAATTGATGCTGCCACAAACGCCGATATTATGGATTGGGCCAAGATCCTTTCTGATAATCTATACACGGCTGTTATCAATTACCGGTCTAAAAGATCCTTGTCTCAAAGGATCTATCCTCCTTTTTATCTGTCTGCATATGTTATGGATTCTATTTGTTATGTGTCTAAATTTCCCATTATGGGTTGGAAATGGACTACCCAGGACCCATTACCTATCCATGTTTATCATAAGGTGTTATGGGATTCTCAGTTCGTCCCTCACTTCTACCAGATTTGCCACGGGCTTATTTTGCCCTTGTATAGAATAATGTATGATGAAGACCCCCCGAGGTGCTCACCCGAGGCACAAATAGACATCATCCCCATCGCAAGATGGTTCGGGGAAGAATGGTTTACCTATATTAGAGTGTTTGGAAGCACTGTACCTCCACATGTCCTACCTCTATATATCCCTGATAAACTTTTGGCTCGGGAAATTGCTTATCAAACCTGTTCAGAAGGCAGCCTGACCAAAGACCTAAAGGACAAAAAGAAGGCCATATGGCCTCAATTTCCTGTAGCTTGTGGGGCCTTCTCATTGTTCGATGTAGGACACGCTTTCACCGAAGTGGAGAATGTGACGTGTCTACAATTATTTAAATTCCCAGCAAGGCCATTTGACCCAAATGATGTTGCCCAAGATTTCACAATGAACGTCAAAATAAAAGTATTCGTTGGAAAGAAAGATTTGTTTGATGATTTGTTTCAGAATAGAAGCTCATTCCAAGAAATTTTGCGGGAAGCTCGGTCGAGGTTGTCTCCAGATGACCTCCAAAGATTCATGTTATACAAGGAAAGAAGGCTGGCCAGTGTTCCTCTAGAGAAGCTGCGACTGCCTGCCAGAGAACCAAATCCAAGCATTAGCCTCAATGGAAACTCTAGCACTTCCAGATCTAAATCCAACACTGCGCAAGGAGTACCTGAACATCCTAAAGAGTCTGGATGCGACCAAGGAAAAAACGAAGAAACAACTAAAGATACAGCTCAGTCAAGTGCAATGTCACAACAACAAGTTATCGCCTCCCCGCCAAGAGATGTCCCCCCTCCTGTCATCGAAGCACCACTCGTCACAATAGAACTGGACAAAGAATGGGAAACCTTCAATGAACTGATCAATCTTGAAGGGCAAGCCCCAAAAACACCTGTGAACAATACACAGGTAGTGCAAGAAGTGGTTTCGACCATAGTCAGCAGTGTCACAGAAACGGAGCACATTCCTATTGCTCCACCTTCTGAGCTTCTACTTAATGTAGAAGAAATTCCCCCACTGGATGTATTCTATAGTCCCCAACACAAAGCAGTTGTAAGGAGACAGAGGAAGAAAAGAAAACTAGAAAATACACTGTCACAAGATGCTGAACATTTGGACGTCTTATGGAAAGACCCCAACAATAACCCGACTGAAAATCTCACTAAGCTGTCTCAGATCGCAGGAGCATATGCTTCTGCAACTATTGACAAGGCATCGGAAGTTCAACAACTATTGAAAGAACAAGAAGATCAAATACAGCTGCTACAACGACAGTTGCAACAAGCCAATGCTAATATTGAAGCTTCCAAACAGCTCGAGAAGCTGCAGGAAGACTTCCAGCAGATGAAGATAGGCTATCAAAGAAGTCTAGACGAGAAAGGAAAACAATTGCAGACTTTACAGGAAATGCATAAAGATGAGCCTAAGCTGGCAGAATTTATTTCAGAATCTATTGGCTTAAATGAGCAACTACTGCAGCAACAGGAAGAGTTGGGACGTAAAATATCACAGTGGAGTCACTATTGCGAGCTGAGCGATAAAATCACCAATCAAGTGGTAGACTTGCGGAGTGACTATGATCAGAGTGACAGACGGGTGACGGAATACTTAACTTGGCAGGATGAAGATGAAGGGAAAAGAGCAGGTGCACCCAGGATAAACGAAAATCATAAAGAATTGCTCTTTAATAAATGGGACGATCAAATCAGGTAGGCGGAGCGAGCAACGGAGACAGCGGCTACACAAGCAAGCATTCTTATCGACTGTGTAAATGAGAATTTACACAGGGCCAATTTAATCGCAGAGACCACCCCGGGGTACCTACCAAATAAGTTACAACTGGAAGCAGAATGGAAGCAAAAAGCGCAGGCAAAGGGAAAAGCGATCCAAGCATTAAACAGGTTGAATTGGGAATGTTACTGGACATACTTGGTCAAACCACACAGTCAATGGATGACGGTGAAATGCATCACAAACGCGGCCAAAAAAGTAGTGCCAGCTCTCGTAGATGCTGTTTTCGCAGCCCAGCTCAGCGCAGAAGTCAGTCAGCCGACTCTCCTCAAGCCCATGCTGAACACTTGCAACTTTAAGGACCAAATTCAGAAGTAGCCTTATTTTAGAATGTTGTTTTTTCTTTTAATTAGATTAGAAAAAGGACGGTCATTTGAAAACCGCATCCTAAATTTTGTAAAAATACTATTATTAGAATTAGGAAGTAGTATTTTAACCCTTCTCATGCATTTAGAGAAGGGTCCAGAAATTTGTCAAAAAACTTGTCCTCAGAACATGCACTTTTGCACCCTCAGAGGGGGTTTTTGATGAATGGTTGGATCGAGATTTATCAATGTTTGCATTTGATATCTGCTACTGATGTTGCACTTTTGTACTCTTAGTAGATGTTAGAACAAGTAGAGATAAATCGTTGTTGCTTGAAGCTTATGAGTGGAACCAGTCATAAATGGTACTTTTATCTCTTGACCATTTCTGCTTATATTCTTAAAGTGATATACAGTTTTCAGTTGTTTATATGTTAATGCATGAATGTGTGGGTTACCATTTGGCACTTCTGTACGATGGAGTCATTTATTTGTGTTTGATATATGAATAACTTATTATGCGATATGTTGTTCACAACTGTTTTGCTTAACTTTTTATGCAAAGTGGTTTATCTTAATTGATTTCTATTCTTGTGATAGCTGAATGATCTTTATTACCAGTTATTGTTCGAAATCTCTTTAGATCGCATAATAGAAGAAATACATCCCGGGTTAGCGTAGATCAGATGTGTTGTTTCTCATTAGATTACAATAGCATAGAGTTAGTTTAGAAGTTTGACTTAAATTAGCTTTAAGTACTCTTAGATTAGCATCATCCAGCTCTACACACACACACACCCCTAGATTGGGAAATTGGTCCCATTATCCCCAGTCGGACCCGCTATACCAAACGGATAAGGAGCTGCCAACCAAGGTCTGGACCGGGTGGGTATCCCCCTTGTTGTTGACCCGATTTCGGGGCTTCAACACATCCCAAGTTGTCAGATGAACAACTTCCTTATGTGCAACAAGCATAAAATTGAGCATTGCATTCATCTACACAGAGCTCACCATTTGAGACATGTTTTGGCTATGTACGCAGAGATCCCTTGGACATGGTCTTTGGGAAAGAGGAAGATGGCAATGGATGATATGAGAGGGACAAGGAACGAAAGTTCATTCAGTGGATACATGTAATTTATTAAGCAGTGCAGGAGAACTTGGAGAAGAGTCAAGGTCGATATAAAGCTCGACATGATAAGCACTGAGTTGACCATCAGTTTCATGTTGGGGACAAAATATGGCTCCTTATTAGTAAATATAGAATGAAGGGAGAAGGGAAAAAACTGAGACCCATTAGATATGGCCCCTTCACCATATTGGCAAAGATTGGAGACAATGCTTTTCGTCTTGACTTTCCTGCTTATATGCAAATGTACTCCATGGTAAATGTGGGAAACTTGAAGCTTTATGAATCTCCATTAATTATGGATACCAAGGAGGTAACAAAGATTCCTACAGTGGATGATTTTGCACTCGAGTACTTAGATAAGTTTCCCGAAGGTATCATACTCGACCGGAGGATTAGAACTACACAACAGGGAGATGTGGAGCACATCCGTGTTGGCTTCAAAGGAATGCATCCAAGCAAAGCTCGATGGACGGAGAAGGAAAAAGGGATTGAGAAATTTCCTCACTTACCAATTGAATGAAAAGTATTTTGGTGGTCGAAAAGCTCTTAGTGGGGAGGATTGATCCAAGTGGATATTAAGAAAAGTACCAGTGGCATGACAAAAGGTTCAAAAATTGAAGTGGTAGAATATGGATAAGCTTAGCATCGGATCGAAGAGCTCATCATCCTAATTCCAATGGTACAAACGACACTCAAATCCGAGTTTAGATGACAAATTTAGAGCAAGTCAAAGTTTGAGTTTGACTTGTCCATGTAGCGAGTAGAAGATGACATGGCATAGTTTCAGTGAATAAGGGAGTGCCACATGACAAGATGCCACTAGACCCTACATATCACATATCGACAAAAAGGAGGAGCACTTAAGGAAGATTTGGAACCTGGCATTCCCGACTGCGATTGCGATATCGCATATCGTAGGTTGGAGGAGTTACAAATCGGCCCGACAGGACTTAGATACGATGTGATATACATCACATATCGCAATCACACAAAAGCGCTGGTGCGTGCGATGCAGTTTGGGAAAAAGTGTCGATTGTGATTTCATGGTGGATACCGACTACGATACTGCCATAAGAGGCCTGGACCCGATATACTATATATCATGATTAATAAACCCGAAGGGTCCGCAGATCTTGTAGAGTGCTAACCATTGTGCCGAGGTTTTCACACCGATTGCGATAATGTGATGGAAGTGCTGGACGTGAAACATTATGGCATACGGTGAATACTCTTTTCCGATTCATAGTTATCGCGAGATGCTTGTGTCCGGGCTTAGATTGTCCGCCGATAAGTTGGAAGCGTGATAAACCCGCCACCAAGACTCATGCGCTGTTGTGATGGGTTTATTTATTAGACATTGGCTTTTCTATTACGAAAGGGTTGTTTCCATGAATCCTTCCACCTGCTTACCTTGGGTATTATGTTGGAACTACCTGATTTTGAGGGATTCCGCCATGATCTTTTATATATGACTATTTTGTTAGAGAAAGGAAGGGGGAGGACTGGACGAATACACAGATTCTATTGCATATAGCATACGCTCACCCTAGAAGCAGGCCGGAACCTCTCCGTGAGCAGGAGGGAGGTTCTGAGAAGGTTGCAGAAGGCCCGATTATCGAAATTGGGAGTTTGGATAGGAATGTTTGCACTATTTTTCACCAGGAGTTCAGTGGTCATTTCTATTTTCAAAGTTGGGCTCTCATTCTCTACCCATCTATCAGCTTGCAGGTATAAGGGTTTTAATTCCTTAATTTTGTACTTTTATCTCTTTTATGCCACTAATACAAAGAAGGCCTCCCCACTATTAAGCAGGGCTTGAAGACGTTTTCCAAACTCGGCGAACTCTGTAATCAAATCATTCTGTCATGTTTTGTTTTGTGTTCTTTTGATTATTTTCCGCATTGTTTATGTGATTTTAAGTTCCATGGTTAATTAACTCTATTATATGTAATTCTGATGCATTTATAAGTAAAAGATCTTGGATCAAGTTTGGTATCAGAGCAGGTCTTTGTAGATGTGAATTGCATGAGTTTATGCTAACTCAAAACAAGCTACAAAAAGGAGAAGGAATGATTAACTCATTTGATCCTGAAGCAGGACATGCACAATGAAGAAGAAACATGGCCAATGAAGAAGCTCATTGGGAAGAGGAACATAATTTCCGAAAGGTATTCTATAATATGGCAGGAAAAGTAGACAAGTTGTTCGCAGAGTATGAGAAGGCACTTGGGCATGAGAAGAAGGATGTCGATGATCATGAATCAACAAATCAGGAAAGTGGTGGAGAAGATCCTTCTCCCTCTCCTTCTTCTAGTGATAGTTCTAATCACTCGCATCGAAATTCCAAACAGACCTCCAAGAAACTGTTCTTCAAGTTAGATGTGAAGTTTGACATGCCCATGTACAATGGAGAATGTAGTGCAGAAAAACTCAATAACTAGATCAAATGGATATAGGTTTACTGTCGAATCCAACAAATTGAAGAAGATGAGGCGAAAGTCTCGTTAGAATCTCTTCAGTCGAGCAACACTTCCCTCATTTGGTGGGAGAGCAAGTTACACAAGGGCAACACGAAGTCTACTAACCTTCTATCCTCTTGGTCTAGCTTTATTTCTGCATTAAAGGACCAATTCTACCCTCTGGGTTATAAGAAAAAGGCACTTATGGACTGGAAATACTTAAGGCAAGGTAAGGGCCAAAATGTACAAAGCTTCACGGAGGAATTTCGAAAACAAGCACTGAATTTGGGCATCTCATTAGATGCACCCGAAACTATAACTAAGTACATAGGTGTGCTACATAGTTACATCAGACACTCATTATTACTGTTCAAGCCTACTTCAATTGATATGGCCAGTGTTAAAGCTATACATCTTGAAAGTTGAGGCAAGAATGATCGAGATGACCAAACCAAGAAGATGCCATTCAAACCTCAACATGGCAAATTCTAGAAGAAAGGAAAAGGGAAGGATAAGAAGACCATCGCTGCCAAGAAGGGGGACAGAGCAACACCATTGTGCACTCACTGCAAGAAGGATGGGCATGATGAGGACCACTACAGAAAGCTTCATCCAGAACTGAGACCAAAGGGATTCGGTGGAAAGGGGAAGAAGAAGACAATGGAAACAACATAGGACCTTGAATCGGATTTTGACGATGAAACATTGATCACAGTCGTGGGCACAAAAGGTACTCTTTCTATTAATGATATTTCTGATTTGGTTGCAAGCACTAGTTATTTGAATGAGCTTGTGAGTCGTGACTGAAAGAGAATTAAGTTGCTCCACATTAGAGTTGTCATAAAGCATATAAAGGTGGAAACTCTATTTGATTCAGATTCCCCAAAAAAATTAATCTTAGAGTCCTTTGTAAAAAGGCTAGGCCTTGAAACTAGACCTCATCCAAGTCCATACCTGCTTGGTTGGGTAAGCGATAAGGCCAAATTGCATGTCACCAAGCAGTGTAGGGCCATATTTGTAATCACTTCTACATTAGTTGATGAGGAAGCCCATATTTATATGACAGAAAGGTTGTTTTCTTTCAGCATGAAAGAAAATACCACCTCACCAAGGATGGGGTAGAATATATAGTCATAGCTCATCACACAAAATTTAGTGCTGGCCTTGTGAGTGCAGGAAAAATTGAAATATTAGTTAATTCCAGGTGAATGATCATGGTAGTGAGGGCGAAAGAAGTCAAGTTAGCTAACGCTTTCAGAGGTTGTGATCATGATCATAAGAAGGAATTATTTGAAATTGTTTCTTACTATGATGAATTGTTTCAGGAGCTGAGAGGATTGCCCTAAACAGGAAGTCCAACATGAGATCCATTTGCAACAGGATGCTCCTTTACCAAACATTGGCATGTATAGGATGGTTTCTATCGAGATGGAGGAGATCAAGAAACAGGTGTAGGAAATGTGAGATCAAGGAGTCATTTGACTGAGTTATTCTCCTTGTGGCTCACCAATCATGTTGGTGCCCAAGAAAGATGGCACATGGAATATGTGTGTGGATTACAGGGTGTTGAACAAGATCACGGTGAAGAATAGATACCCTTTCCCTCGCATTGATGAATTGTTAGACCAAATAAAAAATGTTGTTTATTTTACCAAGCTTGATTTGCGTAGTGGTTACCACCAGGTGAGAATTGCAGAGCATGACGTCTATAAAACTACGTTCAAAACCAAACAGAGGTTGGTTGAATGGATGGTGATGCCATTTGGGTTGTGTAATGCTCCATCCACATTCATGAGGGTAATGAATGATTTATTTAAGCCATTTCATGATCATTGTGTTCTCGTGTATCTGGACGATATTCTTGTGTACAATAGGACATGGGAAGAACATATGTGTCACATAAAGAAAGTGCTTGATGTTTTGAAGAAAGAGAAATTATAGTTGAAGCTGTCAAAGTGTGAATTTGGAAAGACTTCTCTGATTTATTTAGGCCATATTGTCTGTAATGGGAAATTAAGGATAGATCCCTCTAAATTGGAGGTGATCATGAAGTGGCCTGAGCCCACAAATGTCATAGAAGTTCGAATTTTGTTGGGCGCAATGCAATATTGGAGAACGTTCATAGCAAAATTCTCCATTATCATAGCACCCTTGCATGCCTTGACTAGTGTGAAGCAGGCATTTCAGTTGCGAGGAAAAAATCACAAATCCTTTGATACACTGAAAGAGAAGATCAATACCACACCAGTGCTAGCCTTACCAGACCTTCAACAACCTTTCAAAGTTGAAACAGATGCCAACAAATATGTCATGGGTGTTGTGTTGATGCAACAAAGAAAGCCACTTTCTTACCATTCGAAGACTTTCTCCCAGGATGTTGTGAATTATCCTACGTATGACCGGGAGTTGTACACCTTGGTTCAAAGTGTAAAGAAGTGGAAACACTATTTGATCGGCAAGGAGATGATCATCCACATGGATCATCAGCCCTTGCAGCATCTTCAGTCACAGACCAAGATTCAACAACCCTGTCACTTCAGATGGATAGAATTCCTCCAACAGTTTCATTTGGTAATAAAATATAAGAAGGGCACTAACAACAAAATAGCAGATATGCTTTCTCACCCTCCTATTTCTGCATCTGTAGTTTTGAAAAATGTTTCTTTGTCTTTAGAAAGTTATGTTGAATAGTATGCTAACGATAATGATTTCAAATAAATCTATGGAAAACTGACTCATGGATCGCAGGTAGACAATTATTACTTGCAGGGAAATCTATTGCACCACCTTGGCAAACTGTGTATATCGAGTGATGAAAGGGTTCATGTAATTTGAGAGGCTCATACCTCTCTGGTATCTGGTCATTTTGGCATTGAGAAAACTTTATGTCATTTGCAAATGATTTTTTTTACCCTCATATGAAAAACACTGGGACTCGCTTTGTAAAGGGTTGTGTGTTGTGTTCTGTTTCAAAGCCCTCTTATAGAAAACTTGGGCTCTACACACCACTTCCTATTTCGAGTCGACCACAGGAAAGTGTGTCCATGGACTTTGTAGGAGGTTTACCTATGTCTAGGAAAGGTCACGACTATTTGTATGTCCTTGTGGATAGTTTTAGTAAAATGTGTATTTTAATGCCTTGTAAAAAGCAGGTCATTGCTGAGGAGACTGCTTTTCTTTTCTTTCAGCATGTTTGGGTCCACTTTGGGTTGCCCACATCTATTGTGTCAGATTGAGACTCCCGCTTTCTTGGGGAGTTTTGGACTAGATTGTGGAAAATAATGGGCACAAAGCTATATAGAAGTACGACATTTCATCCACAGATCGATGGGCAGACAAAGGTTTTCAACTGTACCCTGGTACACTTCTTGTGAGGCTATTGTGGGAAACATCCCAAGTTGTGGGATGGGCAGCTTCCTTATGTGCATCATGCATATAATCGAGCAACACATTCATCTACATAGAGCTCACCATTTGAGACATATTTGGGCTATCTACCCAGAGAGCGCTTGGACATGGTATTTGGGAAAGAGGAAGATGACAATGGATGAGATGATAGGGAAAAGGCATGGAAGTTCATTCAACGGGTACAGGTAATTCATCAGGCAATGGAAGATCAGTTGGAGAAGAGTCAAGCTTGGTATAAAGCTTGACATGATAAGCACTGAGTTGACCATCAGTTTCAAGTTGGGGACAAGGTGTGGTTCCATATCAGCAAAGATACAATGAATGGAGAAGGGAAGAAACTAAGACCCATTAGATATTATCCCTTCACCATATCGGCAAAGATTGGAGACAATGCTTTTCATCTTGACTTGCCTACTTATATGCAAATGTACTCCATGGTAAATGTAGAAAACCTAAAGCTTTATGATCCTCCATTGACTATGGATACTGAGGAGGTAGCACAGATTCCTACAATGGATGATTTTGCACCCGAGTATCTAGGTAAGTTGCCAGAAGATATCATACTCGACCGAAGGATCAGAACTTCACAACGTAGAGATCTCGAGTACATCCGTGTTGGCTTCAAAGGAAGGAATCTAAGCAAAGCTCGATGGATGGAGAAGGAAAAATTGAGGGAGCAATTTCCTCACTTACCAATTGAATGAAAAGTCTTTTGGTGGTCCAAAAGATCTTAGTGGGGAGGATTGATCCAGGTGGATCTTCAGAAAAGTACCAGTGGCATGACAAAAGGCTCAAAACTCAGTGGCAGAATCTGGATAAGCTTAGCATCGGATCTAAGTACTCGTCATCCTCATTCCAAAAATGAAAACGACACTCAAATCCGAGTCCAGATGACAAAGTTAGAGCAAGTTAAAGTTTGAGTTTGGCTTGTCCAAGTAGCTGGGAGAAGATGACATGGCATAGTTTCAGTGAATAAGGGAGTGCTGCGTGGCAAGATGCCACTGGACCCCACATATCACATATGACCGAAAAGGAGGAGCGCTTAAGGAAGAATCGGTCCCTGGCGTTCCCGGCTGCAATTGTAATATCACATATTGCAGGCCGAAGGAGTTACAAATCGGCCCTGGCAGGACTTAGATGCAATGCGATATACATCACATATCACAATCGTACAAAAGAGCTGGTGCTTACGATGCGGTCTGGGAAAAAGTGCCGATTGCAATTTTGCGGTGAGTGCTGATTGCGATACTGCGTTAAGGGGCTCGAAACTGATATAATATATACCATGATTAATAAACCATGTGGGTCCGCAGATGTTGTAGAGTGCTAACCAGTGCACTGAAGTTTTCACACCAATTGCGATAATGCGATCAGAGTGTTGGATGTGAAACATTATGGCATACGATAAATACTATTGTTGGATTCATAGGTATCGCGGGATGACTGTGTTCGGGCTTGGATTGTCCGCCGGTAAGTTGGAAGCACTGATAAACCCACCATCAAGACTCATGCGTTATTGTAATGGGTTGCTTTATTATACATTGGATTTTCAATTATGGAAGGGTTGTTGCCATGAATCCTTCAGCCTACTAACCTTGGGTATTATGTTGGAACTGCCCGATTTTGAGGGATTCCACCACGATATTATATATATGACTGTTGTGTCAGAGAAAGGAAGGGGGAGGACTGGCCGAATACACAGATTCTATTGCATACAGCAGACTCTAACCCTGGGAGCAAGTCAGAACCTCGACTTGAGGAGGAGGGACATTCCGAGAAGGTTGCAGAAGGCCGGATTATCCAAATTGGGAGTTTGGATAGGTGTTTTTGCACTCTTTTTCATGAGGAGTTCAGTGGTTCTGTGTGTTTTTAAAGTTGGGCTCTCTATTCTCTGCCCATATATCAGCTTGGAGGTATAAGGGTTATAATTTCCTGTTGTTGTACTTTTATCTCTTTTATGCCAATAATACAAATAAGGCCTCCCCACTATTGAGCAGGGCTCGGAGAGGTAGTCCAAACTCGACAAAATCCGTAATAAAATCATTGTCTCATGTTTTCTTTTTTGTTGTTCTAATTATTTTCTGCATTGTTTATATTCTTTTAAGTTCCATCGTTAATTAACTCTGTTATATGTAATTCCGATGCATATGTAAGTAAAAGATCTTGGATCACTAATGAACTCACTCTCTCCAAAAATAAATTTCTCCATTAACTTTAACACTCCCCCTTAATGGAGAAAGGGTTCACTATCACTCCTAACATCTCCCTAAATAACTCAAATTTAATTCTTCCAAGAGGATTAGTAAAAATATTTGGAGCATTGTCACAACTATTGCAATATTCAATATGGATTTCCTTTGACTGAACCTTCTCCCTAACAGAGTGAAGCTGTGTATCAATATTCTTTGTGTTTTTATGAAACACTAGATTATTTGCAAGTTTTATTGAGCTTTGGTTATCACATCTAATAACAGTTGCATATTTTTATTCTTCTCCGGCATCCTCGAGAAGTCTCCTCAACCAATCTGCCTCACATTTTGCTATGCACATTGCTTGATACTCAGATTTTGCTGAAGCTAAGGATACAGTGTTCTGTTTCTTATTTCTCCATGCAATAACCCTGGAACCAATGTTGAATGCATAACATGTTATGTGAGTGGAAGCTGTTGAGTCCACAAAACAAGTTTCTACTTCATCATCCTCAGCAGAGACCAAAAAATCAGATACAAATAATCTGAGATTTTGATTCTAATCTTCATCAACAAAGTGTCCTACATGCTTCTTATGTCTATGGTGACCTTCATCAAACTTCTTCTTATGGCAATTTTTAGCTATGTGACCAACTCTACCACAATAAAAACATTTGGGTCCTGAATCACTTTTGTTTGAAGACATACCTTGAGGTTGTTTTCTTTGTGGTGTACTTCTACCTTTCTCTCTTGCACTTTCATTCCCTCTAAAGGTTTTTTCTTTGCCATTAGAGCAAGATCTGAACTCTGGGTGACAGAGTCATCTGCTTCTCTTCCTCTTGCATCAGGATCCTTGTCCATTCTTCGAAAGTGGGGGTTCTCTCTCACATTAGAGCCTATGATAAACATCTGATAGTCATCAGTCATACCATTCATGGTGATCGTGACGAGATAAGTGCTTGACATTGTCCCTCCTATGTCCCCGAGCTTATCTCTCAGCTCCTTGATTCGAGAGATGAACGAAGCCACCAATTCATCGTACTCCATTTTAGTGGAGATAATCTTGCTTTTCAAAAATAGCAAGCGATTTGTGTTTTTGATCTCATAAAGGTCCTAGAGGGTTTTCGAGATGTCCTTTGCTGATTTACATTCACGGATGTAAGGGATAATAGAATCTTTCACTGATAATTTTAACAACACTTTTGCTTTGTTCTCCCTCTTTTCCCAATCCTGGATTGTTGTTGTTGTTCCGCCTATAGCTAGGGTCGGCTTCAACTCATCAATGCTTGCAATCGCCCATGCGTTTTGCCCCTCCAACAGGGTCTGCAACGTAAATTTCCAATTAGAATAATTGGATTCATTGAGCTTATTGCTATCGTTCAGATATGCCTCTGCAATCTGATTGTTCATCTTGACAAGTCTCCCTAAAAAAAATTCAACTTCGAACAATTAAAAAATAGATTTATCTCCACATCCAAGTAGGAATCTAAAAAAAAATGGGTTCTTTCTCTTAGTGAAAAAACATCTCCTTCAATTGGATGCAAAAACAAAATCCCCTTCTTTTTTCTTTTTAAATATAGAAACCCTCCCTTTTAAACAAATAAGCTCCTTTCTAAATGTATAGAAGCCCTCTATCAAATGCGGCCAACACTTTTTAAAAAATGTTATAACCCCTTTAAAAAATTTAAAAACTCGAGTTTCAATACACCGATATTCATTGAAACAAGTAGACTGGATACTCGTTGCACTTGCACTTTGCCTCTGGACTCCCCATTGCTGAAAGTGGAATTCTGGCTTTCCAAATATGAGCTTGACATAGACCGCTTAGAGGTGAGTGCAAGAATATGCCTTATAGTATGTGGAAAAAAAAACAGCCGTAGCAGAGAGGTAAACGCATTAGTCCACACAAGATGAAACTTGCTGTCAGTATGAGTAAATTGCGGCAATCAAATCCCAAAGGCAAGTGATCTCAGTGCAGCTCTGCTGGTAAAGATTTGCGTCTTCAGAACGCCCAACGCATCCACACAGGGATGCCACAGCTCTATAGAGGCCGATGCCATGACTGCCACGGGAAACCACAGCCAAACGACGGCCAAACTGCCACCGCTCGCCCTGCTCGACCTCCACTGCAACGTCAAGCCACCTTCGATCTCACCGCTCCACCAGATCCACTCTCCACACAACGAGCTACTGGCGATCTATGATCCACAGCCTTCAGGCGACACACCGAGGGCCAAGCTGCCACCGATCGGCCTGCCCGACTACCTTTGCAATCAGGAAGCTCACACAGGTCAGCAGCTGAACACGGCCACCAGGACGTGTCTGCAACTCTCCACGACACTGCTACAATTGTAAATCTCCGACATTACACAGCTCCTCACAAGCAGCACCACCCTGCAGACTTCAGATAGCTGGCACCGATCACTGATCGACCCTCCTCGGCCACGCTGCAATACCCGCACCACGACGCATAAAACTCGACCAGAACGCGAAACCTCGAGCTCCCACTGCTGCAGATCCACTCAAATTTAGACTCCCACGCAACATTGAATCTGATCAAACTCCACGGGTCAACCTCCACGTGCAGCAGCGCGATTTTTCCCTTCAAATCGAGGCTTATGGCCCGCGCTGATAGAAATTGCTTAAAGGAATAGTGGAACAACATGTTTTTCTCTGGAGGAAGGGCGCTGCTCAACGCTACTGTCCAAAACAAAAAGGACACTGATCTCATTAAATTTCAGAAGAAAAAAATTAATTCCACCTGCTCCGCTTCCTCACGAGCGCTTCTTTGCACCACTCAATGCCACAATCCTAGCCCCACTCACTCACCCAATCACCAAAACAGTCTAACTTTACTTCACTCAACCTTGAAGCTCTAATACCATATTAGAAACTGGAAGAAATATATTTGATAAACTGAACAGCTTCACCTCCAGATTGTTTCTGGCAGAACCTTCTACATTTTCTCATTAACAATGAAGAATATACAGTTTACAAGCAAATAAAAAAATTAAAACAACCACCTAGAAAATATAAACAAATTCCTAACCTAAATCTCATAAGTAACTAATAAACTCAATCTCTAAAAACATGCATTTCTCCATTAACTTCAACAATTATTGTGAGTGTAATGCTATAGACCAAAAATATATGCTTGTGTACAAAAGTGTTTCCAATCTAATGCTATAGCCTAGCGTAAATAACATCCATTTACTACCCAAAAACTTTCTACAAATATTAGCTCTTCCCAGGATATTATTATTTATTTAAAAATAAAATACTTCACATATAATTTATGGTTATTTCATGTTAGAGATTGTATTTAAAAAATATTTCACTATCGACTAGCTTAAGATAGATAAAGCAGTGAAAAACAATAAAATTATCAAGAATCCGTATTTCTTTTTATATTCAACACAGAGTTGATTATGTAACCTACTCCGCACTGTAAATTATTGCACATGTACCGTATTGCAACTGTAAATTATTGCACATGTACCGTATTGCAAACCTATTAGAGTACCTGCTAACATAAGGATGCGGGTTGAGAGCAGTTTAGAGTGAACAAGAAATTTTATTATCATGTAACCTTTAATATGTCAAATTTCTAAGGAACACTTATTCAACGGGCGGAGCACCTTAACATCGTTGACGACACTGTGCCATCCCATCATTCAAATATCAAAATACTAATAAAAACTGAAGTGCTTTTAGATAAAAATCAGATTTGAATTAAAAAAGGAGTTACAGCTCACATGTGAGTATTGCACTTGGAGACTGCACTCAAACAAAGAGAACTCTCCTTGTACACAC
Source organism: Pinus tabuliformis (assembly GCA_031772625.1). NCBI lineage: Eukaryota > Viridiplantae > Streptophyta > Pinopsida > Pinales > Pinaceae > Pinus > Pinus tabuliformis. Next base: position 750,876,128 of record CM062804.1, read on the forward strand.
TTTACTTAAATCAAATGAGCAATTACATCATTAATTACATTATTAGAACTCAGGAAGTTGCAACCAAACTCCTAAACTCTAGGAACAAATCCTAAACTAAAAAGATACATTACAACTACTGGTGTAACTATTTCTCTATTAATACAAAATAATATTAATTATTTTCAACTCTTTTCTCAGATCCTAGCAGCTTCCTTCATCTCATGAAAAGAACGAGCAAAGCATTGAGAGAGCAGGTTTGCATCTACATATCCTTCTGCAGCTGTGACCTGCACCCTCAGGCTTCCCATGTAGCTTGTACTCGTCACCAGAAGAGCTTGCCATGTTCAAATCAAATTGTCAAATGAAAATCACAAACTTATGATGCGTTGATTTCGCATGAAACAAAGGAAAGGGTAACATCTAACCTGGGGTAACCGGGATACTGAGAAACATAAAGTTTTAACAATATTTCCAGCGAGAGATATCTGTTCTCCAGGCCCCACCAAATTTGTCACTGAAAGAGTAGTGTTTGCTAGGGTTTTGTACATGCATTTAGCGGATGCCTGTTACAAGATTCCATGCTATAATAAGCAATTCAGTTACCTCTTCTCTATGACAGTAATCATAGACAAATCCAGATGAGAGTAAGATGGAGCTAACTAGCCATATATTGGGTATTTAATGTCTTCAGAGCAGCGCGCAAGTTAGCCCGATAACACCGGAGTGAGTAAATATTATTTAATGTCGAATTTGCCCCTCCCACGTTATGGCTTTAAGTCGTGTGCTACTATGAAGACATTAAATACCCAATATATGACTAGTTAGCTCTTTCCAATGAGAGTAATCATAATAATAATTGATGTACTCATGTACCTGTGGTCCTTTCAATTTTGTTACATAGCGCATTGCTTTGTCCATTATGAAGACAGCAAACGACATTTTCTTTCTATCTAGACTTTCTTTTACGTTGCGAAGAAAGTCCAACGGGTTATCCAACTTTTCCAATGGTATCGATATATGTAAAAACCCAAAACAGTTTCCCCAAGCTGCTTTACCCTTCGGCTTCAAATCCTGCATATTTCATATGTTAGCAACATCCATTTGACTCACAAAAGTAATGGTATTCGAACTGCAATGACAATTTTTTTATTTATTAAATCATACTTTGGTGCAGGACCTGGCTCTAATGTTCATCGCGACCAAAGCAGTTAATCTCATATTTTCTACTGCCCCGTCAATTTTCTCATCTGCATTCAAAATCTCAACTAATAGTAACAGGGGTCGAAAATACATAAATGAGAAAGAGAAAGAAAAAGGATTAAGGATTTGATTGGGAGGACCGAGAGTAATCCTCAGGTAGCGTTGAAGTCCATAAAATACCACGCCCATTAGCACATCATTCACGGTCTGTAAAACAATGCAGCAGGGTTCAGCAAAGCCAAGTCCTAATTGTAAAAAGTTTCAAAATTAACAGCAGACTGACAAATTACCCCTCCAACAGAATTTTTGATGCGTTGAATGTCTTCCATTGTGAAAGTGGCAGAAGACATGACTTTAGGCATCCACTCCACTCCAGGACCTCCCCGAATTGGCAACTCACTGTCGTCCATCCATTTCACTCTTAATAAACTGCTCATCAAATCGAGCAGTGTGTACCACATTATAAGCACAACGGTGAATAGCCGCTGGCATACATTATGAATGGTGAACCCATGGATTTGGGATTTCTGAGATTCTGGCAAGAGCTGTGTGCATTCAGAAGAAGGACGGCTGCAATTATCAGCCGTGGAAGAGCTGGCAATCAATAAAGACATGAGAGAAGTTCCATCCCCTAGCGTATGATGCAGGTTGATAATAAGTGTCGCTGATGCCGTGCTGGTCTTATAGTTGAGAAAATGAAACTCCCAGCGAGGACGAGAAGGAGGAAGCTGCCTGAGGTGCATATCGGAAATATAGTCATTCACATACTCAGTGTAGTCTTCGAGTCCGGGAGGAAAGTTGGGAACAAAAACATGATCATTCACATCCACTTCCGTTTTCTCCCACTGGGCAACTCCCTTGTCATCCTTTGTCTGCGACCACAGGAAAATGTTCAATATTTGTATAAACAGAACATTTGTGGCTGTTCAAACACTAATCCTCCATATATATATAAAGTAGGAAAGAGTTAGAATATATGATACCATGATACAAGAGAATCGGGGGTTCTGAGGCAACAGGATATCCCGGATGGCTTGCTTGAAGTGAGACACATCGATGAGTTGGTCGAACTCTAAGATGGTATGTGCACACGCTGAAAATTCTGCAGTGTTGAGAATGTATCCCATTGGACTTACAGGAGGTGTTAATTGGCATTTCATTGCCTCATATTCTCCCTCGGATTCACCCTGAAATCCCATTTCCGCTGGGTGGAATGACTTGGGTGGGATGAATAGGAAGGACAATGGGAGAAGAAACGGATGCAACTTGCAATCTCAACACCAAGGTTGTGCAAGAAATGAAATGGATCAATGAATTTTATAGAGTGATTGGTGGAATTTCTTTTTCAGAGGGAAAAAAACAATTCATTTCAATATAAGTAAAAGTGAGAAATACAATATTATGTATCTCAGATTCTTCTGCCCAACCCAATTACAATAAAATGTTCTGCATAAATCTTATCTTTTGTCTTTTTATTTTCTATGCAACTCTTTAATTCTCATTCTTTCACCACTCCAGAAATCCTCCATTTCTGTTTTATAACCCTTTTTTTCCCACTTTTTCTTCCTTGTTAAAAAATGTTTACCTCTTATTTCTTCCCTGTTAAAAAATGTTTACCTCCCCATAAGATATACTTACAAAAGATGTCCTCAAATTTAAAGCATTACAAAAAGAGATTCTGTAATGATCTAGAAATCCCCCATTTCTGTTTTATAACCCATTTTTTCCACTTTTTCCTTTCCTTGTTAAAAAATGTTTACCTCCCCATAAGATATACTTACAAAAAGATATCTTCAAATTTAAAGTATTACAAAAAGAGATTCTGTAATGATCTTGATTGGTGAAAGTTATCTGGAAATAATTACATGGAGTTATTTCATACCTATAAACCATTAATATGAGGTACATGTTATGTTGCACAAGTTTCCCGTAGGCGGATACTTCCTATATGCCAAAACAATTATTGGGCATGGCTAGAAGTATTGCCCAAATTTACAGGAAACTTCAAGTTGGGAGCCCCAATAGTATAATATATTAAAATTTAATATATATTAAAAATAAAAATAAAATAATTTATTTATTTCCATCCAAAACTTGCCAATCAAATTCCATCTTGCAAAGAAACATGTAAAAGTTTGAACTTTGAAACATTGCCAAAAAAAAAACAAAATATTGATCCATCAACAATTTCTCAATGCAGACTCCCAAACCAGAAAAAAGGTTGTTTTTACTCTAGGTGATTTCATGCAACACTATATGTTAAGTCATTGGTTCAATTCTCCGCCCTTGATGTAACCTCACCAATATTATATATATTACATCTAAGAAAAAATAAAATATATATTAATAGTAATTTAAAAAAATAAAAACAATAGAGTTTAAATCCAATGTTATTTTAAAAAGAGTTTGCATGATAAAATTATAAATTTCCAAGTTAATATGTATTTTATACTTAATGATGGTTTTGCTACTGGACAACAATCTTCTTAAATTCTTTTATACCCATATGATGAGAATGAATAGCTTTCCAATGACAAAGATCAAGATTGGTCAGACTCTTCATCTTCATTTGGATAGAAGGGCTTCCCATAAACAGGTTGTTTCTCTTAGTTCCAGACCCATATCCAAATCTAAACCCAGTGGCATACTCTTCCCTTCACACAATTCCATCAGTTTACGCAGTACCCAAGCTTGCAATGTCACATACACCTATGTTTGCACTTATTGATTGTAGTGAAGCTCCCAAAACTTCAAAAACTTGCATTAAAGCTCCGAAAAAGCTCCGAAATACCGGTTAAAGCTCCGTACGGTTTTGGAGCGTTTCCTATCCTTCGAGTACATGCTCTCCAATGCTTTGGAGCAGTACTGTGTAACTATCCGTACATGTTATAAATTGCGACACTTAAACTCTCTCAAGTTCGTTTTTGTAAAAATATTTTTTTATTTTTATTTTCCTCCTAATAGTTAGTATAGCTTCATTTAAATATTCACCTATATGTGCATATCCTTGTACTAAACTTATAATTCTTTGTTTCTTTCAGTTCTGAACTCATTAATGGCATTAATATTGATGTCACTAAGGTGATAATGATTTAACCACATTTTATTATTTTGTTTTTATTATTACTTTTTATTTTTATTTTTTTAAACATACTATTTTGGTATTATATTATATTTTATTTTAATTAATGTATATAACATTTTTTTAGTTTTTCTTTTAAATTATATATTTTTTAAATATTCTTTTGGTTAAAAATTTGAAAATTTACTTTATTATTTTGATATAAAATTCTTTTTATAAATTGTATTTTTCAATTTATTTTAGTTAATTTAAAAAATATAAATATTTTTTAAATTCAAGAAATATTCTTATAAAATAATATGGAAAAAATATTATAATTACATGTTAAAATAATAATAATAATAGATCAATTAAAAATGATAAATTGAATTCGTGATATTCTAATGTTCTCTTATTAATAAAATTATAAACAATATTTTATATAAAAATGAATAATATACTTGTCATATTAAAATAAATTTGAGTAATGATAATTCATACTATTATTAACCATGATATTTCATTCCTAGTGCGCTGATATGTGGTTGATATGAGAATTGAATGAAGTGCACGACATGACATTTACTCACCTACCCACGCAACATATACATCAATGAAGCATGTCAAAGACGCTTTTGGTGGCGAGTGAGAGTCGATGGTTCTCGAATGTTTTAGTGGTATAATTGGTAATTTGGTTCCCCTAGGATTTTGTTGATTGTGCATGGTAATGGGAGGTAAGAAGTCGGTGGGAGATGTTTCTTCAAGAGTTCTTGGTGGCTACCTGTCTTCGTTGTCTTCGTTGTCCATGGCCCTCCAAACTAGGACAACAAGGAAGGGTGTTGCTTCAGGCCCTAGTGGCTTTGCCTCCTTCATGTCAGTGGTTTAGTGCATAAAAATTTGGGACATGGGCTCGTGGAGGCTTGTACAAATACTGGGTTGTATTTTTGTGATTATGCGGGTAGGACAACAATTGAGTGTCGCTTCCAAGGCAACTTCGCTCAAGGTCACTCCATTTTCCAATGCGCTCATAAATTTTTCATGCATAACTCCAATTTTATCTCGCGTTTTTCCATTCTACTCACCTGTTAGTCATTATGTAGGAGTAGTAGTATGATTCTTAACATTTGAGGTTGATTCTGAAGGAAGCAATGATAGTCATCTTCTGGTTAATGTTTTTCTTTCCTTAACCATACTTCAACTCTCATGGTCAATTGGGAAGGTGGGGTTGTCACTCCCGATGTTTCTCCTCCTTTCGCTCAGTCAGGGAGCTATCTTATGCTCAAGGGGGAGTGGAGTAAGTTGGGTCTCTGGCCGTGGTCTGTGTCTAGTGGGGTGGAAGTTTTTATAATCTAGAAAGGCTGGTGGAGGTGGGTCAACTCGTCAATCGACAGTATCTCCATCATTCTCATTTCCCCTTTTTCATTGGAGTTGTTAATGCTGATATAACGTAGGTTTTTCATGGACATTGGTATACAAAGTGTAAGGCGTTAGGTTGGCAGTGCACTGTAGTAAGCTCAATGCCCATGCAACACCAACGTGGATGCGCTCACAGGGGCTCAGGGCTAAGGAGTTGTCCACCATGTGTAAAATTAGGATTTTGGGGAAGAGGTGGACCAACAACTAGCTAATTCTTCACAAAGAGTAAACCTACCCCCTCCGTTTGACTCTTTGGAACCAAGAATTCAATAAGCTACCACGATTATGGAGTAGCTAGCTAGAGATCACGATGAGAACTAAAACAAAGTTATTTCTTTTATGAATGACCTTTGTCATAATCAATGACACATGATGGATGTGTTGGTATCACTGCGTCATGGCCAGAAAAGGGTCCAGGAGAGGCTGGATCGTCTCGAAGGCACAATGGAACATATGGATGCTCACGGTCATGAAGCCTTTGTCCTCCTCTGCCACCAAGAAATGGACCAAACATTCAAGCTCTCGGTAACTTTGTTGAGTAATCATGACTGTGAGATGCATTTTGTTTCTTGGGACATTCTTGCTTTTTAGAGCTATTTGTATGTGGTGTCTTAGTTTAATTATGTTGTTGTCAATGTGTTTTTTTTATATTACCTTTTGGCCAACAAGTCTAACAGGAATGAGGGCATAATACTTTTGCACCCATTTTGCTCGAGATGTACCTTTAGTGTGAATTAATAGAAAATTTACACTTCCAAAAAAAACATAATATATTTCAGAATATATAACTAATAAAGATATAAAAACATACAACAAAATCTATATAATTAATTAATTATAATCAATGTCATTCCTTAAAAATTAAATTAGAAAGTTTATAAAACATATAAATATATACTTCTTATGTTTAAGGGTTAGGAGGAATCAAATCTCTCTTTTATTTGCTTAGGCAAGAGCGGGTCCTTCTATTCATTTATTAAAAAAAGAGACATAATATACAAAAAAGACCAAGGCGGTGTGGCCCACTGATATGACCAACCAAAGCCTATGATACTGCGGCATCATCTCAAACAACGGGCCAAGGGCCCAGAAAACATAACAAACTATCCACCACAGCCCGTGCGATCCTCCTCTACAGATCCGACGATCGATAAACATTTCGGATGGCTAACAAGCACACCCTTTAACCTTCAATTCGAACCCAATGAACCTAATGAACCATATTTAATAGGCATATCGGGTCCAACTGGAGCCCTAACCTCTGTGCACTTTACCTGCCCGAAATCCATCATTTACACCTGATCTTGATGAGGCCGTGCGATTAGCATGGAACTTAACCTCTGCTTCGGACCTGAAGCTGGATTAATATCCCGCCTAAATAATTTCAGGTCCAATTTCCTCGTTATCTTTCTTGTTTTTCTCCATGCGAAATGCAAGGGATTGTTGCGATCTCTCCAACCTCCTTCCCTTTTAACTGCATCCTTGTCCCAATGAATTAGGGTATCCATAGGATTGCTTCTATTCCGCCTATCTTCCCAGCTGATAACTATGCTCCCAACATTGCTAATTAAGCAGCCATATTTACTATTTTTTGGTTTCAAATGAAGATTATGCCGATATATTGTATCCCGCCTGAGAACCTTGGGATTGTAGATTATAGGGTGCACTTTCCCACTCAAAGACCAGTGATAGATATTGGCTGAGTACCTAATAACCTTTTCACTTATTTTCATGAATTGTTCCTTTGTTTCCATTAAGCCTCATCCTACCTATTACCCCTGCTCTTATAGAGCTCCCTATCAAAAGTCGCTTGTCGGAGACACTCTTCCCTCAATCTTCCTTGGGGGATCTCTGTCTAGTCATATTTTTTATCACTCTTAGAATAGAGTACGCCTTCATTAGCCAAGATATCCGCTATTGGCTGTTCGGCAGACATGTATAAAACTAAGGGTCCTCATATTCTGCAAGTGGGATTGAATACATTGATAGACTTGCAGAAGCCGCCAATGTCTCGAAAATTTGTCTGGAGCTGAGCCATAGCTAATCTTCTTGACCGAATTAATAATCAATTCGGAATTAGCTTCAATTATGGTATTATGTAGCTTTGAGTCCCTCAAGATTTCTAAGCATTGCTCAAGGGCAATGAGCTCTGCCATATTATTAGTGGCTTTCCCCAGATGAATGTGAAAGATAGTTTTTATGAAACCCTTTTCATCAGTTATGACTCCTCCATAACCAGCCATTCCAGGGTTTCCTTTTAAGGCCCCATCTATATTGCATTTCATGAAACCATGAGGGGGAGGTTGCCATAAATCCTTATCCGCTGTTATGTGACTTACATTCTTGTTTTCGCCCTAGGGAAAAGCCCCTATATACCCAAATGCAGTAGTTTCTGCACATCCGAATCTCTAGGTTTGTTATCAGCGGGGTCTTTTATGAGGGTTACTACCGTCTCATTGAGTTGTCTTATAATCTGAGCCATGATGCTCTAGGGGGAACCTTTCCTGGTTGTGAATATTCTATTGTTGTGATCTTTCTAGACATCCCAAATTAGAAAGCCTGGAACTAAATCCCAAGTTGTGTTGATTATTTCATTAACAGAGAAAAATTTCCTCCAATTCTTAAGAGTGCTGGTGATGCTGCCCATGTCCCTGTCAGTTTGTCTGAATATTGAAGCTACCCAATTCCACAAGGTGGATGTGAAAGGACAGAGGTTGCATAGGTGATCCATAGTTTCTTCTTGTAATTCACATAGCTGGCATTTACAAGGGCCGGATACTCCTCTTTTCCTCAGGTTTTCCCAAGTCGGAATTTTTTTATGTTGCACTAACCACATGAATAGTTTGATTTTCATCCAGCTTTGGTTCTGCCATAGGTCCTTCCATACTCTATCAAGGTTTGGAGAGTCAAATCCAAGGGACATACATTTGGCTTCTTTAAGGTTAAAGTTGCCTTCATTGTTTTTGCCCCATCTCAGTTGGTCTGAAGATGCTGATGTCAGAATCCTTGTTTGGTCCAAGATGGCTGTTAAAGCTTCTGCTTATGCCTTCAACGGGGAGTCTTCATTGTATACTAGGTTCTTCCATATTCTCCATTTTCCCTCGCTTCTATCCTCATCCCAAAAGTCATTTATCCTAAGTAACCCTTTGCTGTCAGTATTGTTCTTGAGATTGACAAATTCTTCTCTAAACAGTTTAGGTTCCTGTTGCCAATTATCTTCCCAAAACCAAGCAAGGTTTCCATCTCTGATTTCCCAGAAACTATGTTTCTGAACAATTGCTCTATTCTCCCAAGCTTTATTCCAAATGTGGGAGCCTTTGATGAGCCCTGACATTCTAATATGATCCCTTTCTTGCCAATTGTTTGCATATTTCTGTTTCCAAATTTTGGCCCAAGGGGAAGTTGATTCTTTTAGCCATCTCCACCATAGTTTTGCCCCCAAAACTTTGTTTAGTGCTTCAGGGCCATCAAGTCCCAAGCCTCCATGTGTCTTAGGTTTATAGGTCTTTTTCCAGGCTACCAAAGCCCATTTTTTTGTCTTCCCCTTTGCCCCAAAGAAAACCTCTTTGGATATTTATGAATTGTTGCATAACTCCTTTAGGAACTAGAAGGGCTGAAAACATAAAGATGGAGATCGTTTGGAGGACAGATTTTGTGAGCACTAGTCTTCCTGCTAAATTCAAAGACCTATTTTTCCACTTCCAGATTTTGTCTTGGAGTTTATTAGTAACAGGCTCCCAAATTTCTTTGCTTAGCGGTTTTTCTGTTAGTGGTACTCCCAAATATTTGGAGGGTAGCATATCTCTTTGAAAGCCAAGAATTCTAGACATATTTCTCTGAATAGCAATGCCAATATTAAAAAAGAAAATATTTGATTTGGTAAGGCTTACCTCTCTACCTGCAGCCTTTGCAAAGTCACTCAGTATTTGTTTGAAGACGAGATCTTCCTTGATCCTAGATATACCCTGCAGCATGGTATCGTCCACAAATTGTTGATGGGTCAGAGCATCTCCATTCAGGGTGAGTTTGAGACCCCGGATTTTTCCTTCTGCTTTGGAAAATTTGATAGCTTTGCCTAGCCCTTCCATCATGAGAATAAAGATGAAGGGAGAGAGTGGGTCTCCCTGTCTGAGTCCTCTTGAAGGTTTAAAGTTTTTGGATGGTGAACCATTTAACAGGATTGAAAAACTGGAAGTGGTTACCAGGGCCATTACCCATCTTACCCAGTTATGATCAAAGCCATATGCTATTAGAACTTCCCTGATGTATACCCAGCTTAGTTTATCATAAGCCTTCTCTAGATCAAGTTGAATAATCATTCCTACCTGCCTATTGCTCTTAAGTGAGTGAACCACCTCATGAGCTTGAATGATGTTGTTGAGAATTTCCCTGCCTTCCACATATCCCATTTGCTCCTTAGACACAAGAGTTGGAAGAAGGGGTTTAAGCATGTTTGCAATTAGTTTGGAGATGATTTTGTACACCACATTACATAATGCTATTGGTCTAAATATGTCTGGCATTATAGCATTATCCTACTTTGGAATCAAGGATATGAAAGAGGTGTTGAGCACCTTCAAAACGGTTTTGTTTTTCCTTGAGTCCTCCACCACATCGAGGATATTGTGCTTGACTATGTCCCAACACTCTTTAAAGAAGTCAACATTGAAACCATCCAGACTTGGTGCTTTCCCATTTTGCATCTCTTTGATGACTTCAATAACCTCCTCTTCATTCACTGGCTTGTTTAGATTAAAATTGTCTTCTCTTGTCACCAGCTTAGGAATATGCTTTGTAAAGTCATTGATGAATTGTGATCTATCTATGAGAGGTTCCTCTGCTATTCCTTGGAAATGTTGAACCAGAGCAGCTTCTATTTCTTTGTGGGTATTGAGTTGATTTCCTTGAGAATCTTTAATTTTTGAGATCCTGTTATGAGATCTATGATCCATGGTAGATTTATATTCCTTTCTCCTTCTTTTAGCCATTGTACCCTCGATTTATGTTTCTAGAATATCTCCTCTTACTTGAATAATCCTTCCCATTCCTATTGATGATAATCAACTTGTTCCTTTCTCTCCCCGTTGAATCCATCTATGATGAGGATCTGATTAATTTCCTGTAGCTTCCGCTCAACTACTTTTTTGGCTTCAAAGATGTTGCCAAACTCATTCTTATTCCAATATTTAAGCCTGAGTTTGATGTGTTTCAATCTCTGCTGCAGAAGGAACATTTTAGTGCCCTGAACTTGCATATCCTTTGTCCACCATTTTTCAATATTTCTAATGAAGTCAAGATGGGTAAGCCAAATGTTTTCAAACCTGAAAGGTCTGTTTCTTGGAGTTCCTATAAAGTACACTTCAAGTTGAATAGGCCAATGATTCGAGCTACCAAAAGGGAGTATCAGAGCTGACAATTCAAGGCCCGTAAGGATGAGGTCCTCCGAGATAATAAATCTGTCTAGTTTTGAGGCCACTTGAGACTCTCCTCCCCTTTTATTATTCCAGGTGAAGATACCATTACTTGTCTCTATATCTACTAGCCTCATGTTGTTTATGAAATCCTGAAATGCTATGGAATCCCTGCCAAGTGATCTGGTTCCACCTTTTTTTTCCGATAGGGATCGGATCATGTTAAAGTCCCCTCCTAGAATCCAGGGGATACTCGAATGTCTTTCTCTTAATTCCTCCAGTGAGGTAAGAAGCCTAAGTTTGTCTTCAGGCTTTTGTGGACCATAAACATTTGTGATTAAATAAACTTCCTTGTCCCCCAAAGGTTGGATGACCACTGAAAGATAGTTCCTGGATGCTTCAGCATCTAGGATTCCTATTTTCTGAGGGTTCCAAAGTGTGAGAATTCCTCCTACTGTTTTATCTGCTTTAACTTCTAGATATTCATATTTAATCAACCATTTGCTGTGTATTTCTCTTGTTTTGTCTATTGAACATTTTGTCTCCTAGATAAATATCATATCTAGTTTTTCCTCTTTCGTTCTATTGCTGAGATTTCTTTGTTTCCTTTTTCTTCCTAGACCCCTAATATTCCATGTTGTAAGCCTCATTAAGAAAGATTTGTAAATGAATAACTAGTTAGGTCTTTCATATTACCTGAGTTGATCATGAGTTTTCCACACTCTATCAGCAACTCATTCTGTTTTTTTCTTCCTCTTTTCCTACTTGGGTTCTTGGGAACTTGTCCCATTGTTGCCACCATCATTTTAACCCCTCCGTTGTCCTGACTGTCATAATTTATTTTGACCCCCGCACCTTTTGCCTGAGTTCTCCAGAGGAATAGCTATTGCACTCTATTAAACTCCTCTTGAGGTAATGAATCCACTCCTTTGGTTTGTCCCTGCTCCAGAAACTTTTCTAGATCGAGATGTTCCCTTTGAAGAATATCCTGCAGATCATGATCCTCCATTCCCAATTCGCTTGGGGTCATCTCTTGGTCCCTGTCAAGTTTCATAGTGCTCGGTTGATCCTTTTTGTGTTGGCTGTTTACAGGTATATTCTCCATGCTGTCCTCCTTTTCCTTTTCTACATGGCTATCCTCCAGTTCTTGGTTCTCTTTATCTTACCCCTCTTCCTCTTCTAAAATCTTGAATCTATTCTAACTAAGCTACTTTTCCTCATTGTATTTCTTCTAGTTCTTTCTCCCTCCTCTACCTCTACCTCCCATTTTGGTGAAACTTTCCGTTTCTTTCCCTAAGGTAGCTTTAATACTGCTCTCGATTTTGTTTAAAGGGAAATCTCTGAAGTGGTGCTCATGTTCATGGAATTTGTGGCATCGGAAGGGGACATGCTCGTAGTCCACCGGCTGCACCCATTCTTCATCATACACTTCTAGAATTATCTCATCTCGTAGAGCTCTTGAAAGGTCCATTTCTACGCATATGCATGCAAAGGAGGTGTATTTTCCTCTTAGTGTGAGCTCTGATATTTTCAAAAAATGCCCTAGTTTATTTCCTATGGCTTTTAATGATTCTGGCTGCCAATAATCCATAGGTAGGGAATAGAGCCTTACCCATACCGGAACCAAGGTAAATGTCTCTCGTTCCAGGACAAAATTCATCATCCATGGCCGCATATAGAGGCCTGCAGCAGCATAGAAGTACGGCCCTCCTTCAAACACCATATCTTTATCCTCTATGTTTGTAAAAACAACTGTGAAGAAACCCTTGGATCCAAGGTGCAGATCTATGTCTCCCTTCGGTTTCCAATGATTCTTTATACAAGCATTTAGAGCTTTCTCCGTAGGCCATAACCCCATGAATTTACATATCACTTCATAATTCACCATGTGCTCCCTATGCGCCTGTAGCGCTGGATCACTTAACACCGCTCAGGGTGTGATGGTTGCCCTAGGTTTACATGGTCCTACCCGGCTTCTGTGCTCAGTTTTCTGACTGTCTACCTCTATTCCCTTCTCTTTTCTAACTTCTTCATACTTATCTTCCTACCCCTGTGCATTTCTGTTCTCTTGTTTTTCCTTTCCTAAACCCGAGGTTTACATGGTCCTACCCGGCTTCTGTGCTCAGTTTTCTGACTGTCTCCCTCTATTCGCTTCTCTTTTCTGACTTCTTCCTGCTTATCTTCCTACCCTTGTGAGTTTCTGTTCTCTTGTTTCGCCTTTCCTGAACTCCCGGGTTCAGCTCCCAGTGGTTTCTTGAAGCTATCGAAGACTGCCTACTTGTAGGAGGGAGTATAGATCCCTCCCTCTTGCCCCTCCATGGTGCCCAACACTAATTTTCCTCTGCAACCCTAGCTTCTCGTGTTTTTTCACAGGTCCACTTTCCCACAAAGAGATCTAGAGCAATCTTTCAAGAGGAATCAAATCTCTCATAACATAAACATTTTTTCAATTTTTATGTGAAAAAAAAATTACATCTTAAAAACTTAAATTTAAGTCTTAAGGATGTAATCCCTTAATTTTTTTTATTAAACCCATATGTAAAATAGATATATGTTGATATACTTCTAAAACACAATGTCTAATCAAGTTCCAATCAACAATCTCACACTTTGATTCCTTATTATTAACCCATTAACAAATTTCAATTATGTATTTTAATATACATTTACATTTACAAAAAAACATAATAAACATTATTTTTCATTTTTCTAAATTTTAAACTGGAATCATACTATTTTAAGATCTAGCTAATATGTTTTTTAAAACAAAATTTTAATTTCATAATAAAATCATTCATAAATTTGAATAGTCAACTCTCATTTTATTCATTTTTTATGTATAAAAATTATATTTTAAATTTAAAAAGAATATTAATTATGATATACTTTAAATAAATTTCATAATAATATTCATAGTTACAAAATTGATTTAAAAATGTTTTATTGTTTCAATTTATTTATAATTTATAGATTTCAACATTTTAATTACAAACAAATTCATCCACCTCTATAACAATAATTTTATGGATAGGATGAATATAAATGCTGATTTGTTTTTCATTCCATTTAATATACCAGGTATAATTCTACTCAGAAAATATGTTAGAAAATCACTATAAATATAAAAAAAAATATATAGTAGTAGAATTATTTTTATCATAGTTACAATAAGTTATGGTAAATGCAAGTACTAAGCAACAATACTACATATTACACTTGTTTGGTTTTATATTTAATTGTATTAGTTACATCAAGTAGTGAGGTATTTATATTTCAATTTAAATTTGGTGGGATGTTGTAAATTAACATTAAATAATGTTATATTAAAAATATTTAAAAAATGTTTATATTAAAAATAAATGAAAATTATAGATAATAAATATCAATTTACTAGAAATAAATAAGTGTTAAGTTGCATTTAAAGAAGCCAAGGTAGAATTCAAGATGATTTTGACTTCCTTGAGGGGAGAATTGCTCATATTGAGAAGCATATCCAGAATGTTCTAGATAATCATGTTCTACTCCACTCTTAGATTTAATGATTGTTGGTCTACTCCACTCCACTCTTCATAGAGTTAATGATTTTTGCTCCACTCCACTCTTCATAGAGTTAATGATTGTTGGTTGTTCATTGATACTCGGTACTTTTTGGTTTCTTTGTTGTGTCAAATTTTGGTTGTTACTTCACTCTTAGAGTTAATGATTGTTGGTCTGTTCCACTGCACTCTTCAACTAGAGTTAATGATTGCTAGTTGTACATTGATACTCACTCTTTTTTGGTTTCTCTCTTATGTCAAATTTTGGTTGTTAAGGATGTTCAGAAATATTGTCGTAAGATTGATTATATTTTCATTGGCCAATAAATCTAGTAAGAGTGAGGTCAACACATTTGTAAGAAAATGTACCCAATAGTGGAATTGTACCAATTAGTAGAAAACCCTCTACTTACAAAAAAAAAAGGTGTTAACTTTATTACATTATGA
Organism: Pinus tabuliformis; assembly: GCA_031772625.1. Taxonomy (NCBI): domain Eukaryota; kingdom Viridiplantae; phylum Streptophyta; class Pinopsida; order Pinales; family Pinaceae; genus Pinus; species Pinus tabuliformis. The sequence continues at coordinate 750,891,181 of CM062804.1, forward strand.
TGATAATAATAGTAAATATTTACTTTTGATAATAATTTGATCCAAAAAAAATGAGTTACCTAGTTTATAATAAGAAAAGTAATGATGAGTTATTTATATTGATAAGTTACTCATCAAATTAGAAAAATGATTTTTTTTTTTTTTTAATTAGCTGACAATCAATAACAAAAAAATAGACTTTATTCATAATTGATTACATCAAGAGTACTGAGGTGCTTACTATGTATGTATATGACAACATCTTGAAAAAATAAATTAGTGTAAAACCTTTTTAAACCCACATCTACCAAAGAACCAAGAGAGATCAAATTATTAACATGTAATTTTTTATTATTTAATATAGTAGCATTCTAACTACTAGACACTTTTACACCTGTATCTTTTCACCTTAATTGAGCGATACAGTTTTTTGCTAGACCTTGGATTTAAATTTATTAAAATGTGTTTTTAAATGTATAAATGAATTAAGCCCATTGAATATCCCCTGGAGCACTAGATTTCTATAGATTATACAATTGAGAGTAAAATTAATCAAAAAAAATGTCTCACAATTAAAGTGTTGTTTTAGTTTTTTTAAACCACAATCGTGAAATGAAATCACACAGTGTTTTGCATATTTCAGCATTATAATTCAGTGTGTGCACATGTGTGATGTTACGTTGAGTGACCCACACGAAATTTGGAGTTTCGTTGGGTGTGTAGAAATTTGGTGTTCGGGCCAAATTTGGGATTTCCCCATCAAAAAATTTTGAGTTTCATCTCATGAACTAAATTTAGGGTTTTTGAATAGTGGATATTATAAAATCGCCCATGGATTTTGATTTGGTCATGGATTATAGAAAATGGGTTTTGAGAATTGTATTTGGAGTATTGCAATGAATTGTAGATGGTATCATATAAGTTGATGTTGTAAGTCATATTTTTTAAGGAAAAAAACATGGGATTTATATTAGATATAAAAAATTCCAGTACATATAATCGTAGATTTATGTTCTTATACATAGTCATTCTCATGTAGAAATTATTTATCAAAATGATTTCCATAAAAGACTCTAAAATCCATATGATTAGCATTGGGAAAATTCATTAACATTGATTCTACCACCTCCATGGAGATACAAAAAAATAAATAAATTCTATCATCAAGAACTATGGAAGGGAAATCATACCCTCTTCTCTAGTAATATTATCTTCTATGTATTTGTATTTCATAACTCCAACAACACTATTTAATCCTTCTTTAGAGAGGGTGTCTACCACCATATTTGCTTCACGATAAATATGTTGAAGAGTGATACCTCGGAGCGAGAGCATAAGCAATTTAATTCGCTCAATCTAGCCACATAAGAATAGGGGAGCATAGTTAGTGTGCCCCATTATGCCCTCAATGAGGGATTTTGAGTCACCATAAATATGTAAGCTGTTCACCTGTTTCCTTATAGCGAACCATAACATGCCCCATAGTGCTAGTGTTTTTGCTCTGGAATTGGTACCTAGTCCACCATTCCATGAGAGTTTGTATTGAGCTTTGCTGCATAATATAATCCATGTGCCACATACAAAAGAACCATTTTGAGTCGTGCCATCAAAATATCCAGTCAGGAATTGTATGGGAGGAGAACAAAGACGAGATTGTAAATCTTTGATGGGAGAATTAGTGTCGGATTGTAATCTCATCCAGGAGATGATATTGGAACAATTTTTGATAATGTTTACCAATACACCTTCAAATATGCAGAGGTTTTGCGCTTTCCATACTTCCCAGAACAAGTATAAAGGAAACACCTTTTATTGTCCCCCCCTCAATACCCATGCAACAAGACAATGTTCAATAGAAGGGGACAGTCTGTCTGAAATGTTATAAGCATGTAATAACGAGAACCATATATGTCTAGTAGTCGGGCATAGGATGAAAAGATGTAGACTAGTTTCCAAATCATTCCTGCAGAAGGTACACCACCCAAGACCAATATGCCCTCTCTTGTGAAGGTTGTCCCATATCATTATTTTGTCTTTCCAAACCAACCAGATGAACAAGATTATCTTTAGAGGAACTCTCCATCTCCATAACTTTTGAAACCAAGATGGAGTTGTCAAATTATATGTATGGCACATAATATAATGATATGTATCTGCCATCACCACCAAATTTTTATGCATGCATTTGCCCTAGATTAGTTGGTCTCCTTGTGCAGAACAAAAATTCCTGCTAGACTAAGGTCCCTGATATATACATTCCAATCTTCTACACATTGACCAACTAGATAGATTTCAGCTGCCTCTTTCCATGTTTGGCATCCCCCTTGCCATTGTCGAATAACCTGATCCATATAGAAATAACCCCTGGAATGTAATACCTCTACTGTGTGCTATGTTAGATGGGAATTGTGATTGACTCCCATCACACTATCTGTCCCAATTAGTATTTGGTTTCCTTTTCCAAATGCCCATTTTAACCTCTAAAAGAACTAGTGCATCACTTTAATGAAGCTCAACCATATATATGACCCCTTTATGTTGATGTTATTGTCATCTTTGTACCATGCATTGATGTTCCTTCCCTTAAGATATTTGAACTTGAATATGTCCTACCAGATTCCATCCCCCGATATAGCTCTCCAAAGTGATTTAATCAATAAATCCTGTCTGAATACCTTCATGTCCACTAGGTCCCATCCTCCAAAAATCTTCCGTGTGGAAATCGTCTCCCATTTACACAGATGGTATTTTGGTTCCTCACTCGTTCTAGACCAAAGGAAACAAGATAAAATAGCTTGAATCTTGGATATGATAGCTGAAAAAAGAGAAAATAAATGTTCCCAGTAGACTGAAATCTATTGTAATACAACTTTTATGAGAATATATCTTCCCCCAATAGTTAGCCATCTCTATGTCCAAGAATCCAGTCGCTTCCTAAATTTTTACAAGATCCAATTCCAGTCTGAGTTCTTGTAATTATTAGGCTTTAGTCTAAAGACAAGGTAGGAGAAACCATTTACTAGTGGAGCAACCCCAACCACAAAAATGCATGCAATATATTCTATTTCCAATATGTCTCCATTAGAAAAGAAAAGGATTGATTTACTTCCATTTGCAACTAGTCTAGATGCCTCCCTAAAGTGCAAGAAGATACAGTAAAGAGCACTCCATTGATATCTAGAAACCATGCCAAAGGTAAGAATATCATCTACAAAGAACAAATGAGTAATGATCACCCTATTAGATAATATGATACCCCTGAAAAGATCCAAAGACCATGCCTCCCTAATATTAAAACTAATACCATACATAATAATAATGAAGAGTAAATAGGAAAGAGAGCATCCCTATCTCAATCCTCTCTTCCCCATGAAAAAGCTTGAAGGCTATTTATTGATTAGAATGACATAGAAAACTGTGAAAACACATGCCATAATCCATTCTACATTGTGAGCATGAACTCCAATCTTGAATAATATAAGGTGTAATAAGGACCAGTCCACACAATCATAGGCCTTCTATAAGTGCACTTTCATTACAACAACTTCCATATTTTTGGTATGAATAAAATGTGTACACTCTTGCGTTGTTGTTATGGCATCATGAATTAGTCGATTATTCAGAAAGTCAAAATGTTCCCTGGAGATGTGTGCAGAGAAGGTTTTTGTAATTCATGTCACGATCACCTTAGAGATAAGTTTGTAGGTGATGTTGCAGAGGGAGATCAACCTGAAGTCCAGGAAAGTATGAAAGCTAGAATATTTCAGAATAAGAGCTAGGAAAGTAGAGTTTATAGCTCTAGAGATATGACCATTAGTCCTAGACTCTTCCACCACATCCAAGAGACTTCGTCCCATCAAATCAAAGAAGTGAATAAATATCTCCAGTGTCCAGGCATCTGGGCTTGGGTATTTTTCTTTCTCAAAGGATTTAAGCACAAGAAGGATTTTTTCCAGAGAAACGGGGCGGAAAAGGGCCTCATTGGATTCCTCATCAAACATAGTAGGGTAGAGATCCAAACCCAAAATTTGACCCATAATATCCACATTCGTCTTAGACTTATAGAAGTCCCCAAAATATGAAAAAACTACTTTCTGAATCTCTAAAGTAGTATATACTGTCTCCCCATTTGATTTTTCAATATGCCATATTAAGTTAATGTTCCTTCTCTTGTTAGCATAATGATGAAAGAAACCGGTATTGCGGTCACCCTCCCACAACCATAGTGCTCTGCTCTTGAGCCACCAAGTGGCTCGCTGAATCTCAAGGATTAGATTCTTCCTTCCCTCCAGTTCTTTCAAATGTTTTAGGTCTTGTTGTGAAGGAGCCACCCACTCCATGTACTGACCAAGTGTTACACAAAAATATCGTCACCATGATTATTTGCAGTCAGTATGGGTCTATCATCACTTGTACTGACCTCCCAAGCAAGTCTGAGACCTCAGTTCTTCAAGTCAAGCTTTGAAAATGAGAGAAAGACATTGAAAATCAACAAAACTCTGGTTCTGCACTTTCTCTCACTATTGCCTATGGTCCCGCACCTTCTGTTTACAAAAAATGCGGACCTGCCCGCTCTGTCCCTAAAGGTGTGGGTGCGGACCCCTGTGAAAGTCAAAAAGGCGCAAGTTTATTCTAAAAAACTCACTTTGGGTTAATTCTAGATGATTCTAGAAGGAATTTTGACGTGGATTGGTCGCTCTTAGGTGGTTCATGCATCCCAAAAGAGAAGGAGCTAATCCCTTGATGAGAGGAGCTATCCCTTTGAAGGAAGGCTTTATCCCTTTGAAGGAGGACCTAGTAACTTCCCTCCATTGCACTATAAATTCAGGCATTGGGCTGGTTGCTAGGGAGGTTAGAAGCTGAACATTTTTTAGGGTAAATGCTGGTGAAATTAAGACTTCCTAGTTGAGCTTGAAAGGAGAGATCACATACCTTTTTGGCTTCATTGGGAAGAGAGTGAAACTTGTCAAAGTAGAGGAGAATTCTTGCTGGACCCTGGGAGGAGCTTGTACAGCGTCAAGGCACAGGTTGTAAAGTTCTTCTTTGATTTGAATTAATACAATCAGATTCATTTTTCTCAACAAATTGTCTCATGTCATTTGTTTCATGAATTCCTTGACTTTCATGTTAAATATGTTTTATGATATTGGCTTTTCAGGTGCTATTTAATTTGTTTGCTTGTTTGTGTTTGCAGATTCACAACAAGGGAGCTCATTTGGATCGAAGGAGCGAGGCTTCCACAAACTTGCGTTGGACCCAAGGTAGGCCTAAAACACTTGTTTGCCTTTGTTTATAAAAGCATATTTAGAGAAAGATAGTTTGTGATTGGTTTGCTTGTCATTACGTCTTCTTTAGATTCTAGGAAGGTCTATCTTGTCCGCAAGATCGACTCATTCTGTGTGACAAAATGGCGACCATACTGGGGAGCTTGATTTTTTCCTTGTTTTTACTTTGACCTGAGAAATTGTGTTTTTGTTTCTGTTTTTGGCTTGTTGTGTGTGGAATTGGGTAGAGATTGTAGATCCAGGGTTATTTTTCGTTTTTCATAACTTTGGGAGAGGACCGCACCCTAGCCTTTTGACACAGTGCGTACTTATCCGCACTTTTGCTTTTAGCACAAAGCGGTACCGCACATGTGTTAAATGTGGGACTGCGGACCCTGTCAAAATTTTGAAAAACCTAAGATTTCCTCTGTTAGTCAGCTTAGTTTTTGTTTAGAAGTTATTATCCACTACCCAGACCTACATATAACCTGTCAGAAGCTTTCCTTAGGTTGATTTCATTGGTGTTAGGGTTTTAGGTGAAATTCTTAGGAGTTTTGCTTGTTGGGTTTGTTTTTCATTTTGGTCTTGTAGTAGCTCTGAGCTTAGAAGCTGTAGGGACCTCAGATCACCTTGGTTTCTGCCAGCCTTCTTATGAGTCTGACCATTTATGAAGTCTACCCTTGTTGAGGAATCCGCTTTGTGTTTTCTCTTTACAAAACTTCGAAAAGCTTGTGTTTAAAAGTTTGGATTTTCATTTTTAAAAAGAAAACAAAATTGGTTGTTTTTGACTGATTTGTGATTCTGCATAAATTGGTCCTTAGTTTAAATCTAGCTAAGTAAAACATCCTTAAAAAAGACATCTTGTAGGCTTTGACTTCAAATAGGTTTTTATAATTTATAGATCTCAAAGTTAGTCGTTTGCATAGTTTTGAGTGTTTTATAAAATAAAAAAAATCTCTTTTGAAAAAGTTTGTTTTTGTAGTGGTTGAGTGCTTTGAAACGAAAAGGGAAATTTTTTGTGAAAATAACTAGTTGTCTTGTTTTGAGTGCATTGGAAAGGACAAAAGCTCTTCTTTTAATTTGTTTGTTAAGAAAGATTTGTGTTTCCAAAGTATTTGCATTCTCAAACTCTTTCTTAGTTAGAAGTTCATCGAAGGGAAAAGATTGTTTAAATCATCTTAGGTGCATTTTTAGTGATTTTGAGTCGAGTCTTCATACCACGAGTTTCATCTCCGCACCTTTTGACTTAAATAAAAACCAATAAAAATAACTCTTAAAGTAAAATTCATCTAGCAACATTTTTATTTCTAGGGCTCTGATACACCAACATAGCTTAGGCTAGTGTCTTGGAGTAGGCGAGTAATTAACTCTCCAAGACAGTAAAAACAAACAAGTAGCTGTATCTTGTGGTGGGGAAGAAATCCAATTGTTGCATTTATGCTCTGGGAAAGCTCCTCTTAAAGGAGAAGCACGAGATCGTGTCCGAACCAGTGTGGGAATCAATCCTTCCTCATTGGGAACGATGCCAAATATTCATGTATTAAAAACGGTAAACCTCGGATTAACCATTGTCGATGAGCCTGGGGTCACTTGTTGGTAAACCTTGGATTATGTCAAGGAGCCTTCAAGGGGATTGAGCTTGCTACTCTGCCCTTGCGTGCGTATCAGATCGTAGACTGTTCCCCCAGGTATATTTGTTTCAGTTGGTAACCTTAGTGGCCATATTCTTTAGGATTCTTCCTAAGGTGACAGTGGTGGGAAGATCCCACTGTACCTGGAGCAGACGTCAGCTAGACTCACTTGGATTTTCTGGGGGGTTCTCTTCACTCGAGACGGTTAAGTGGCAGAACTTGTGCCAGTCTATTCATTAAGCAGGTTGCCGGGGTAACTGTTCCAACCGCCATTTCTGTATTGAACTCTGCGATGTTGGATTTCATCACCAACTAGTGTCTTCAGTACGGAAAGTTACTGTTTGTGTGTGTTTGATCTCCTAGATTCTTTAGGAGTGTGATTCAAATTTGTTTGGTTCTTTAGAGGCTTTAGGTGGTTTTCATTGAGATTTTACTTTGTTTGTGTGTGAAGTAGTTAAAAGTTTTTAACCGTGGCTGAATTACCGAGGAAGTCCCGTAGACTTCGGGGCAAACCTCCTGAGTTTTCACCGAGCCAGCCTGAAGGGTTGAAAGTCCTCATAACTCCTAGAGACAGTAGAGTTTGGTTGCTTGAAGAAGGAGAGTCTTCTTTGGTGGTACATCATGATTTTCAAGCTTTAGTAGCAGATTATAATCCACAATCAGTGTCTGTTTCCGAAGTTACTGGTAGCTTTTCGTCTACTAGTGATATAGGTGAGGAACCTGAAATATCTGAACCTGAAAGTGGATTTGCTGCTACTCTGACATCGAGGTTTGCTTCTCCAGCTTCTAGTGGTCCTGGTTCACCTAGGGTAGAAAGAATAATCACCGAAGATATTCCTTCTGGACTTATAGCTATCGAAGAACTTGCTACTCCGGAAGAAGAAGTAGTCATCCCTATCCCTGAAAATCAACCTGCTATTGAGCTAAGGGAGTGTGAATCAATTTTTTACAGTCCACCTAGGAGTAGTGCTTGGTATCTTTCTTTGAATAATTTCTTAGAAAACCCAGGGTTAAGTTTTTCACCACCTCGTGTTCCTTATCACCCAACACCTAGAGGTTATTATCCTTCGTTGAATATGTCAAGACAGTCATCCATGTTTACTCAATCGCCTGAATCCTTTTTGTACAGCTGTCCTTCTGTTCCCTCTGGGTATCAGTCACTTTCTGGTACTTTTTCGGGAGCATCTCCTCAACCCATTGAACAAGGATTATTAACTGGAAGCAATGGTACTAAGCCGTTGAGCATAAAAGATATTCTCATGATGTCAGGTTTCCTTTCCCAATCCTCAACCTCAAGGTGGCCAGTTACTGCCTGGGGGGCAGCCTCAAAATCCTCAATTATCGCCTGGGGGGCAACCTCAAGGTACCCAATTTGTGCCTGGGGGGCAACCTCAAGGACAGTACATACCTACGGGATAGTACGTTCCTCAAGGTCAACCCCAGACTCAATATGTACCCCAAGGTCAACCCCAGTATCAATTTATACCTCAAGGTCAACCCCAGTATTAGTACGTGCCTCAAGGGTATCAACCCCAAGGTCAGTACTCGAACCAAGGTTTCCAACCACCCTCCGTCAATCATATGTTCAAGGAACGGGAAATGTACCTTTGAATTATCAATCCTACCCTCAACCCGGTTATGGTCCTCAATATTCTCAACCTGTTATGGGTCCGTACCCTGGAATGAATTTAGTGTGGGACCCATCGCAAACTCAACAGGTGTTGCAGCCAAATGTACGGTTGTCATATCAAACTGGACAACCCTTAGTTTCTGGTACACCCCAGCAACCTGTCCAGTCTAATATTCAAACTTCTGTACCTTCAGTAGTTTCTCAGCCTGGGCCTAGTACGCCTCGTACTCCGCCTCAAACGACTGCTACAACTGCCACAACATCTATTCAATCTACCCCACCTACTTCCGGAGTATCGACAGCTCCGGTTTCTACTGTCCCTGTATCGACTCCTCAGACATCTTTACCTCCGTCTAGATCCACGATTCAAACTTCAGTTCAGATGCCTGTAAGACAACTTGGTTTAAGTACGGTTGTCACAAGTCAACCACAATTTACTTATCAACCGTACCAGGGACAGTACCAATTCAGTCCTGATGTGCAGCAGCCAGTCTATCAGTATCAACCGTACCCTGGGTACACATATCAACAACCTCAGTAACCCAGTACGGTCCGGTTAATCCTGGTTTTCCGGGAGGATACAACATCCCAAATGCAATTCCTATTCCTAGTTATCCTGGATATCCTCCTCCTGGGGCTGGTCTCATGACCCAGAGTTTTAGGGATCCTAATCGTTAATTATCGTTTATCGCAACTTTGGACTTGCCTGACTTGTCGCGCCTAACGAACGATCCCATTAATTATCTTCCGTTTTGGCCACCAATGTCGAATAAGTTGCCTAGTGATATTCCTAAGTTCGAAGGCAAATCAGGAGAGGACCCGTCGAACCATGTGATGACTTATCACCTCTGGTGTGCGTCTAACTCCATTTCAGATGATTCAATCCGTCTAAGGCTTTTCCAAGGCACTCTAATTGGTCTTGCGGCCAAGTGGTACATTGAGTTACCACGAGGCACTTTTTATAATTTTAGTCAGTTAGCTACCTCGTTTTTAACTCATTTTCAGTTGCCAGTCAAATATCACAATGGCACGGAATTACTAACTTCATTAAAGCAATCGATGTCCACTTACATTTCAGATCATATTCATGAATGGAGACGTTGGCGGCGTTTAGTGAAGGTTTTTATTCCGGATCAGATCTTGGCTGAATGGTTTGTAAAGTCTTTGTTGCCAAAGATCACTGAAGATGTAGCTAAAGCCGGAGTTGTTACTGAAGAGCAAGTAATTGCTCAAGCGCAGTACCTTGACTTGGTCTATACTCAGTCAGGTACGTTACACGAGAAAATCCCCGATCTTCCCAAGCAAAATCAAATCGCTGCAGCTCCTTCGGGAGCTCATGCCGCCGATGGTATGATTGGTACGGTTAACACTAAGAGCAAGAAGAAGTCTTCCAAGAATTCTTCTCCTATCATAACCTTGCCTGATTCCCCGACATGAGATTCTTCCGCGGAAATTTCCGCCGATATTCACATTGTAGAGTCATCTACAGCCAAATCAAAATCCGGTGGGAAGAAGAAAGGGAAGAAGAAGAATAAAACAGACAAAAATTCAAAGGAGAAACCTGGACAATCGGAAACCAATGATGAAAAACGCAAACCTAGTTATCCTTGTCTAATTTGTGACGATGAAAATTTTACAAGAGACTGCCCTCATCGTGCAGAGGTTGCGAAGATTGTCAAAGGTTCCCAAACGCCTGCTGTTTTGAAGGATCCTTTTCCAAGTCAAGACAGTAAGATGATAGGTTCTTCCTCGAGTGCCAATGAAGAACCCATACTGATGATGTCACATGTTAGGATTGCGACTCAATCACATGATTATGGTAGTAAAAGTCCTGTTGATTGTAAAGAAGCAGAATCTTCTCATTCTAACCCATCAACCTCAGCTCCCGGTTCCGATCCATTACAGATCGAGAAACCTAATCCAGACTTGGTAATCAAACCGCCCACCAAGGGTATACTTCGAAAGTCAGCTTTCAATCCACATGGGAGAGCAGCTCAGAACTATAACATTGTTGAGGATTTAGCTGTTTCACCCTCAGCAATGTCGGCTTTGGAAGTGCTGCAATCATGTCCAGCACAGCGTAAATTACTTTTGTCGGCTATAGGAGCTGTTGACGTTCAGGACTCGAACCTAATAATTTTCAATCTAGAAAATAGTACACCGCACTTACCTCATCAAATGGCCTTCCAGATTCCAGTGATAGTCAAAAACAAGCCTATTCATCAGACTGTGATTGATGAGGGAGCCTCAACGTGTATTATGTCGATACAGTGTTGGAGATCGTTTGGTTCTCCTTCGCTAAATCAATCCCCGACGATTCTAAAGGCCTTTGATGGTCGTGGGTTTCATCCTTTTGGCATTCTACAGGATTTGCCTATAGGGGTTGAAGGAAAAACCGTTAATCTAGATGTGGAGGTGGTTGATGCCCCTCTAGATTACAACCTTCTCTTGGGTCGTAGTTGGTATTACGCTATGACAGCTGTCGTTTCATCAGTCTTTCGGGTTATCAAGTTTCTTCATAATGGAAAGATCGTAACAGTATACCAGTTGCCTTACTTTTCATCCGATCCAGCCTCTTCTGAAATTATTCAGCATGTCGGTAAAACGATTATCCCGTATAAGCATGTTGGAGTAGGACTAGTTAAAGATGTCGGTTTACTGGGAACTTTTCCTTTTCCTCTGATCAACGCATCATCTTCATTTGAAACCATTCATATTATTACGTCAGACACCATTGTTTATGATGATCCTTGGATCGTTCCTTCTGAATCTGAGATAGACTCATTTGGTGATGTCATGCCTTTGAGTCCATATGAAATTGCGTATGAGGCCGTGCAATCGTTTACCGACCCATCTTCAACCGAAATTGACTTAATGAATGTGGTCCGTGAAGAATCACTTTTCACATCAAGCTCGGATTCAGTCACGTTTTCTGAACTTGTTCACTCTGATGAGCAAATTCGTGAAATCCTATGTGTAGATGATTTACCATGGGAAGATCTCCATCACAGATCTTAGTTTTTACCCGAGAATGAACGTTTTGAAAATGATTTTTCATCAATTTTTACGACTGAATATGTCAAGGAACCTCAGAATCCAATGAAACATCCTGATTTAGAGTTAAATTTGGGAAACATCTCTCGAACTATTCCTATTGACATTTCGATTAAACCTGGAATTGTTGAGAACATTCATATAGGTGCCTCAGGTACAGATGACGAAATTCAAATATATAAGGCCCTATTTCAAGAATTCCACGACATGTTTGCCTGGTCCTATGAGGAAATGCCAGGAATTGATCCCGCGATTGTTGTTCATGAGATCAAGACTTACTCGGACGCTAAACCCGTCCGGCAACGTTTGCGTTAGATTCACCCAAGAAAAGCTGTTGCAATTAAAGCAGAAGTTGAAAAATTACTCAAATCAGGTTTCATTTATCCGATCCCGTTAATAGATTGGGTATCAAATATTGTTCCGGTTAACAAAAAGCAAGGGACAATAAGAATATGTATCGATTATAGGGACATTAATCGAGCCTGTCCAAAGGACAATTACCCAACTCCCTATTTCGATCAAATCATTGATGATTGTGCCGGTAGCGAAATATTCTCCTTCATGGATGGTTTTTCCGGATACAATCAAATCAATATTCTACCTGCCGATCAACCAAAAACGGCTTTCATTTGTCCATGGGGGACATTTGCTTATTGCAAATTACCTTTTGGACTCAAGAATGTCGGAGCAACTTTTCAAAGGGCCTTGTCTTATGCGTTTCATGACATCAATCACATTGTGCAACCCTATCTCGATGACTTTCCTGTTCATTCATTACATCGAGCTGATCACCTCGTCCATTTATGAGCAATCTTCATGAGGTGTAGGCATTATCGGATTCGGTTGAATCCACACAAATGTGTTTTCTGTATAGAAACGGGTCGATTGCTGGGCTTTGTAGTTTCGAAAGCCGGCATTCGCATCGATCCCTCGAAGGTCGAAGCTATTGTCAAATTTCCTCCTCCTTCGAGTCTTCGCCAACTCCAAAGTTTGCAAGGGAAAGAAAACTTTTTACGACGATTCATTCCTAACTACGCCGAGGTTACAAAGGGTTTTACCCGGTTGTTGAAATAGAATAATCCATTCTATTGGGATGAGATAGCTCAAAAATCTTTTGATGCACTAAAACACGCGTTGACCCATGCACCGTTATTGCATCCTCTCAACTACAACCAGGATTACTTCTTGTATCTCGCCGCCTCTCATTCCACCATTGGAATGGTCTTAGTTCAGGAAGATGAATTCGGTAATGAACATGTGATATATTACCTTAGTCGCACTTTAAATCTGACTGAGCTAGAATACTCACATGTGGAGAAATTGGCATTGGCAGCTGTTCAAGCTGTCCAACGTTTTCGTCACTACATTTTACTACGTAAAACTACAGTAATTTCTGATTGCAACCCTATGATCTACATTTTGACCAAGCAATTGCTAGGGGGAAAGTACTCTAAATGGATTGTTATCCTGCAGGAGTTCGACTTAGAATTTGAAAAATCTAAGTCTAAGAAATCTTTAATTTTTGCGGAGTTAATGTGTGACTTCCCGAGTGCTGATACAGAAACTGTGGCGGAGGAGCCCATTGCGGACGAATCCTTGTTTCTAATCACCACTTTAGATCCATGGTATGGGGATATCATCGTTTATCTCCAGACCCAATTCTTTCGGCCGGAAATTTCAAGGTCAGAGCGTCGGAAAATACGATTCCAGTCCCAACAATTCAGGATTATTGGAGATACTCTTTATCGCTGTGGGGCGGACTCTATTTTTCGACGTTGTTTAACTCACAAAGAAGCTGAAAGGGTTCTAAATGACTGTCACTCTGGAGCGTGTAGCGGTCATATGTTTGGGTATGCCACAACCCAAAAGATATTGCGCGATGGCTGCTTCTGGCCGTCTTTGTTTAAAGATTGTATTACCGCGGTCCGAAAATGCCACAACTGCCAAATTTTTGATCGAAAGATGCGCACTCCACTTGCTCCTCTCCACCCTATAATTTCCATTGGTCCTTTTTGCCAAATGGGGTATCGATTTTATTACATGTAACCCTCACTCGGCCGGGGAGCATGCGTATATCATCCTTGAGGTAGATTATTTTACCAAGTGGGCCGAGGCGATGCCTACATTTGAGGCAGACGGCAAGACAACTGCAATTTTCGTGTTCAATCATATAATTGCTAGGTTTGGTGTCCCACAAGCGATTATCAATGATCATGGGCGTCATTTTCGAAACGTTATGATGACCGAACTTACAGGCCAGCTTGGTTTGCGTCACGATAATTCAACTCCTTACTATCCACAAGCTAATGGTCTGGTTGAATCCATCAACAAAGTTTTAGTCATCATGATCCGACAAATCATTGGGATTTATCGGTCGAATTGGCATAACATGCTATTTTCAGCGCTTTGTGCGTATCGAACTTCAGTAAAAGCATCAACAGGGTTCACTCCTTTCCAACTAGTTTATGGTCTGGAAGCTGTGTTACCCATTGAATGCGAAATCCTGTCATTGCAAATGGCCATCGAGTTACTTCCAGCCACTTCTGAAGAGGAAAAGTGTTTGTTATACTTGGCTCAATTAGATGAGAATTGATGTGATGCTGCATTGGCGATCGAGACTCACGCAAAACGTATGAAAGCTCAGCATGATCGAAATGTGACCCCTCGAATTTTTTCGAAAGGAGATCTAGTCTTAGTTTACGATCAAGCTAATGATAAATTAGGCGGTGGAAAATTCGTTCCTATGTGGCATGGTCCCTATGTTGTCAAGCGAAAGCTAGCAAAAGGGGCCTATGAATTGGTAGACTTTGACAGGGACACTTTAGGTAAACCCAGAAATGGTCTTTACCTGAAGAGGTATTATGCTTAAAGAATGGGTATGGAGATTTTTAGTTAGGATAGTTTTATCTTTCTAGCTGGTGTGTTTTAGTTTAAACAGTGTGCTTAGCTTAGAGAGTGTTTTCGTCATTATTCCTGCTTATCTTGGTTTTACTCTTGATATTGCAGATGTCGATGCCTCTCCAAACATACATTGGTTTCGCTGATGGTGCTTGTCGTAATACACGGAACATTTCTTCCGCAGCTTGGGTTATCTATTCGCCCTCTGACGAGTTGGTATCTATGCATGGGGTAAGCCTCGGTCAAACAACGAACAACATTGCCGAGTATAGTGCAGTGATTGAGTTATTATATGAATCTATTTCATTTGGGATTTGGAGTTTGATAGTGAGGTTAGATTCTGAACTCGTTGTATTAAAGCTTAATAGAGTGTATGCCATTAGAAATCCAGTGTTATTGAGATTATTTTTGAGAGTGCGTCTTTTGGAACGTGAATTTGATTATATTGAATATCAGCATATTCCAAGATCTTTAAATACATTAGCAGATGCAATTTCTTCTCGAATGTTAAGTAGACATTTGCAATAATCATACATGTAAATTTAAAACCATTCCATAACATGATTTACAAGATAAGCCGGTAATAGTGATATATATATAGGAGTGTGTCAAAAAATACATCGTCCTCGATCATAGGTTGAAAAACACCTTATGATCGGCAAAAATGATAAGTACAAAAAACAAAAATGTCATATGTGCCCACAATAGGCGATCATCCTATCACTGGTGATGATCTCGATAAGAAACCACTGCACGGGCCACCTTGCAAAGGAACCTCCTAAAAGGTCCTGGGACCCCAATCACATAGCGTTGAATTCGACGAGGAATGTCATCTATGGTGGTCTCCGGAATATCTCCTGTCAAGCGCTCTAGATGACTCTCCAACTCGGCCAAATCTTCTGCTGATTCGTCCTGTGGGGCTAGCGCGGCTGCAACTGGTTGTTTCCTCTCGTAAGGCCGGAAAGCGGCTGGTCGCTGTGGACCCACATCTACATTTGAAACTTTTACTATCAGTTTTGGGACAATAGAAAAATAATAAAAAATTTAAATAGAAAAATGTTGAAAATGATTTTACCTGAGTCATCCCATTACTCTCCTGGTGGAAGAGCCATGTCTGGGTCACCACGGAAATCTACCCCAGCGTAAGGGAAATCCTGAATAGAAAAAACCTGGTTTTCCAACCATTGGAAATACTCAGGTTTGAATCGAACAACCTCTGTCCCCTCGTCCGGATGACGGGCCATAACTACGACCCATTGCATCAGTTTGGGCTCTTGAGGAAGCCCAGCTCCAATAGTAAGGTGCTGCGGGATCAACATAGGAACCCTCTCCAGACCAAAGCTCACAACCAAAGCCCCATAACCAAAGGTCTTTAGTTATCCGTTCTTGGCTCTGGTCAGCTGGCCTTTCACATTGGCCAACACAGCATCACACCAGTTGAAGATGGTGCCTCGAAAGCAGTCAAATGCCATCCGCATCTGGGATCCGATGACAGTATGTAATGCGGCACTCCCGCAAAGTCTGGTGACAGTAAACGCGATGACCATGAGTTCAGGAAGGGATATGGTTTTTATGTCTATGCCTTTGTCTCTAGCCTGGCTGTTGCAGAACTCTAGCCGGAGGCTATCGACAGACTGACCACCTGGCCTAATCCCAAATAGAGTCAAGTTTTCGCCTCTCTTAGGCAAACCGGTCAAGAAATATATGTCTTCCGGCTCGATTTCAAGCTAGTGGCCACCAATGAAGAAGCACTAGTCCTGTATGCTCCAACTGTCAACCAGCCATTATAAGAAATCCACCTGGGCCCTCATGCCAGGTATGGCCCAGAATTTGTACAAGCCGCACGCCTTCAATGCATCGATCGAAGGTTGGTGATTCAACGCGGCTAGATCCACGTCCTCATGCTCTCGTTCACGCCAATCTAGCATGATGTACTCTCTGCATCAAGTAAAAAGACAAATTAGAATTGTAGAAATTAATTTGTTTGGGCCAAATTTGAGAATTTTTGGGTTAAAAACCCTTGCGGCGGGGACCGCACCCTCTGGGTTAGACATAGTGCATGGGTCCACACCTTGCCTACATGGAAGGTGTGGACCCCTGACTTTTTCCCCATTGAGAAAAAGTCGGGGTCTGTGGGCTGGCAGTGTTACACCTGCAGGCCCCCGCGCGCGGGTTTTAAGCCTAAAAACCCTCCAAAAAATGAAATAAAAACCCAAAACAAAAAATGAAACGGTTAAAAATGAAGAGTGGGACGATGTGGATTACCTGGAGAAGACAACGTTCGATTCCGACGGTTGGATTTTCCGCAATATTCACGGGAAGTTTTCTGAACAAAAGCACTTTTTCTCACCCAAAACTCAAACGGTAAAAATGAATTGACGAAAGCCCTTTTTATAAGTTTTTTGAGTAAATAAATTGCAAATTTGTTTATGTTTCACTTTGGAAAGGTATTTTTGCAACATTTTTATCCATTTCAAACAGGTATGAGTAATGTTTGCATTTTTGTTCAGGATAACGGATTATTCAAGCGAAATCTATCATTTTCGACGAAAAAACATTTAGAGTCACCTTTAAGCTCTTTTCTGACTCCTGAAACATGAAAAGATTGCCGAGTTTTTCTTTTAAACTCGTTAAAACGGAACTAAAAGACGGTCCACTTACAACTCTTTTCTGACCGTAAAAACATGAAAAGATTGCCGGATTTTTGTCATTTCAAATTCGATATTGGTTATAAAACGACGTGTCGTTGATCACTTTTTTACTTTTTCGGATCAGGGGCACTAATTATGAAAAGTACTCCTTGGTCGTAAAGATCAAGCGGTTCTCTCAAGTATTATTTTATACTTTTTCGGACTTGGGAGACACAAATTTACGAAAAAGGTCAACCCTGGAGTCTTCTTAAGTTTTTTCAGACTCTCTAAAATTGAAAAACGTCGAGTTTCTCCTATACTGGACTCGTTAAAATTTCACAGTAAAGGACCTGTTCAATTACAAACAGGAACGAACCACTCCTTCTTAGGGTTCGAATTTAAACTAAGTTGGACTCATCCGAAGGATGAGCTTATAATCAAGCAAATGTTATCCTCCTCAAGCTTGTCAAAAATAAAGAGGTACTTGCCAGAAATGGTGGGGGAAAAGAGAGAAAAATGAGCCTGTTTGTCATACTTTGTAACCACTCTTGAACACGACACTTTTATTCACCTGGGTTGGGAAATCCTTTGCCTAACAGTTGATCAAACCACATTTAAAATCTTCAGCCGGTTTCTGGGTATTAACTTTGGGACAATTGTCACCAAACCATCTGTTGTGTCGTTATGTGTTCAAGAGGTCACTGCCAATAAGCCATTCATCTGCAAAATATCTGTCATCCATCTTGACCATCCCTGAGTCAGTCCTTGCAACTAAATTTCTTCAACTTGATCTATGATTTCGTGTTGTGGGCTTGCCTGCGACGGATCACTTTCTATCGACTTCAGCTCATTATCTAGAAAGATGATCTAGAAATCGTCAGTACCTTGGGATCTGCATGCCTCAATGGCAGGTTTCTCGCCTTTGACGATAGGTTTCTCGCCTTTGATGACAGGTTTCATCATTGACCTTCGACCAAAGGATTCCGTGACATGTTCGACATCAACACATTTATTCACATCTCATGGATTGTACTGGGTACTTTGAGAGCCATTGACATCACTGGTGGTTTCTCTCACACTTGTTAATAGTTTACATCATTGACTAGTAATCAAGTGGTTTCTACCATGTTCGACATCAACACATTCATTCGCATGGATAGAATCGTACTGTTTCGGGAAGTAGAAATGAAGACCCTGGATATAGTTTCCACAATCTAGGCTACGAGGAATTTTGTATTCATTATATAATGGACTATTCATAAAAAGATGGCTACGTCCATATTGTGTCCACATGAGTCTATACTTGTGATGTATTACAAGATCATTCCTGTATCAAGGAAGTAGTTAGTTTTCTAAGTCAGTTTTGATTTGAGTATGGGAATGCCTACCTCAGCGATGATATGATCTCATATATATATCTTGCATTGAATGTTTTTACAGGTTCCGACCGAGCTCTCCACAAGATGATCCTCGAAATGATAAAGTACTTCACTCTTCCTAAATGATAAATGAAATCCTCATCTACTACAGACTTCGCACTTTAGGGGGCAATCTGTTACACAAAAATATCATCACCATGATTATTTGCAGTCAGTATGGGTCTATCATCACTTGTACTGACCTCCCAAGCAAGTCTCAGACCTCAGTTCTTCAAGTCAAGCTTTGAAAATGAGAGAAAGACATTGAAAATCAACAAAACTCTGGTTCCGCACTTTCTCTCACTATTGCTTGCGGTCCCGCACCTTCTGTTTCCAAAAACTGCGGACCTGCCCGCTCTGTCCCTAAAGGTGTGGGTGCGGACCCCTGTGAAAGTAAAAAAGGTGCAAGTTTATTCTAAAAAACTCACTTTGGGTTAATTCTAGATGATTCTAGAAGGAATTTTGACATGGATTGGCCGCTCTTAGGTGGTTCATGCATCCCAAAAGAGAAGGAGCTAATCCCTTGATGAGAGGAGCTATCCCTTTGAAGGAGGGCTTTATCCCTTTGAAGGAGGACCTAGTAACTTCCCTCCATTGCACTATAAATTCAGGCATTGGGCTGGTTGCTAGGGAGGTTAGAAGCTGAACATTTTTTAGGGTAAATGTTGGTGAAATTAAGACTTCCTAGTTGAGCTTGAGAGGAGAGATCACATACCTTTTTGGCTTCAGTGGGAAGAGAGTGAAACTTGTCAAAGTAGAGGAGACTTCTTGCTGGACCCTGGGAGGAGCTTGTACAACGTCAAGGTAAAGGTTGTAAAGTTCTTCTTTGATTTGAATTAATACAATCAGATTCATTTTTCTCAACAAATTGTCTCATGTCATTTGTTTCATGAATTCCTTGACTTTCATGTTAAATATGTTTTATGATATTGGCTTTTCAGGTGCTATTTAATTTGTTTGCTTGTTTGTGTTTGCAGATTCGCAACAAGGGAGCTCATTTGGATCGAAGGAGCGAGGCTTCCACAAACTTGCGTTAGACCCAAGGTAGGCCTAAAACACTTGTTTGCCTTTGTTTATAAAAGCATATTTAGAGAAAGATAGTTTGTGATTGGTTTGCTTGTCATTAGGTCTTCTTTAGATTCTAGGAAGGTCTATCTTGTTCGCAAGATCGACTCATTCCGTGTGACACCAAGACTAGAGATTTTTGTGGTAATATGCTGCAATTCCTTGATGATATGATTTTTTTTCCTTCTATCCCAAAATATAACCCTAATCTTCAAATAATTAAGCTTTTGGGTGATCACATGCATAACAGAAGACCCAGGATCCCTATCCACCAAGGCCCAGGAGGAGGAAACCAAATCATCAAAATCTTCATCCTCCAACCACAACTTGTTAAACTTAAAAGGGATCCTTACACATGTGTTTTCCCTCCTTCATTTAATAATAATGGGGAGATGATAAAAAATATATGACCTATCCACCCAGGACTTCAAGTTACCTAATAATTCTACCATGTTATCATGGACCATGAAATGATCAATTCTCTTCCCAATATGTTCATCACTAGGTCTGTGGTTATTCCAAGTAGGGGATAGAGGATAAGGAAATATATCTACCAAATGATGATCAACAAAAAGAGTAATCAAACGATTAGGTAATGGATCCATTTGATAGTCAGAGCCCCAACCTTCCTGCATCAACAAAGTGGCGTTGCCATCACCTGCCATAATAAGATTGTTAGTCTTAAGGATGTCGCATGTTTCCATTTTGTTCCAAAAACTTGCTCTATCTCTACAGTGAACATATAAATTGAGAAATTTATATGACTCTAAATCCCTCGAATGTGACCAAATAGTAGAATACTAGCAAAGATTTTGTAGGCACGAAAGGTTTCCCACCTAGGGTCCCAAAGTGTAGCAAGACCATCAGACATACCAACAGAGCTCACATCCACCAAGTTCCAATCAGGGAAAATAAAATGAAAGTACGAAACAACACAGACAAAGTCTGCAAGGGTCTATTGGATGAGAATGATGAAAGGTCAAATTTTATGAATCAGATGTCGCAAGCCTAATTCCTTCATGGAGTCTTCGAAACCATGAAGGTTTAGAGAGGGAATATTCATCATGAGGCTCCATCGATGGGCACATTCACTCTGAGGGCCTCAGAATATGGAGACAAGAAAATAGGTACATCATGAAAACCTGTTGAACCATCAAAATCTAAATAAATAGTCATCAATAGACCCCTAAATTGTCTACTACCTTTGCTCCCCTCTTGCAAACTATGATGTTTAAAGTAGATCCAGGGCTGATGAAAGGTGATTTGGGATGAAATCAACCCTTATGGATATTAAGAGCCACCAAATCCATTGCGGGATTTAACATGAGGAAATAATGTCGCTAGAAACTGAATTATGGGGAGAGGAATCGTGGTCTCATGCAACAGAGGGAGGAGGACAAGGGAAACTAGCCTGCTCTAGAGGGGGTGTGACTTTAGACATTCGACTCTTAGCAAAATACACACATTTACATGACACTTGATCTAAACCTAGATCTTTTTAAACAATAATATTAGGTCATCATGACTAATATTTACAATTTTTACCTTAGATAAATATAAATACTAACATGACTATGATTCCTAGACATAGGACCCTAACAATCAGTATGATGAGAAATATTAGTTAATAGGTTTTGGGAATTTACTATATATGTTATAATGGTATCTAGAGACACTAAAGAGGGTTATCTTGCATTTTTTAGGTCATGAAGGATTTCAAAGAGCTCAAGAGGGTTATCTTGTATTTTTTACCATGTTAGTGTTTGGTGGCTATGGGTTTGGTTTTGTTGTGTGTCACTAAGGTAAGTTTGGTTTGGGTTTTGATTAAGCTTCATGGTAATAAAGTATCTTGCAATTTAATAAGGTAAAATATAATTTAGAATTTTTCCTAATTAAACAACTTATGAAGTTACAGAAAAAAATGATGTTGAATCTTATAGATGTAAATTATGTGATAAGCAGTTATTTTCAGCCAACCCTTCCATGATGAAGAGTTGTGAAAATACTTTTATTTCATTTGATAGAAGAAAAAAAAAATATGCATTTCAAAATATAATTATTCTAAATAAAATATTGACTTTCCAATTTATTGAAAAAAATAAAAATACTAATATTGAGCCATACTTATTTCTTTAAATGAAGTTCAATGTATTCCAAATGACAATGTAAAACTTGAGATACAAGGTCACGGTCAAACCTTTTTGAGACACCCATATCAAAGAGGATTTATTTTATGTATCCATATGATGATTTATCACTCCATCTTAAATTTATATCTCAAGCATACCAAAATCATTACAAAAAGTTAGCAATTCAATCAAAACACTAGGAGCTATGAAGAGAGTCATATTTCTTTATAAGGCTATAAGAATATGCAAATCTAGTATGACTCTATCCATTTCTTATTATGTAGGATAAGACCGATATAATTCCTATGGTCAATACAAAGACAAAGTGAAAGATACTTACTCATAAAGATCACCAAGTGTGTTATTTTTAGTGAGAACATTGATTATTCACTTTATCTCTCAAACCATGCAAAAACTACATGACACACTCTTTTTTTTTCCTTCCCTTTTTTAGCAAAGTTTTAAAATAACAAAAAATAATGAATTTCCATTAAAATCCTTATCTAGAATGCTTGAAGGCCAAATTTGTAGAGTTAGTGAGAAATTTACTCAATCTCCCCTTAATTTCATCAATCACCCTTAAAAACACATTGCATGGTCAATCTCTTAGAAAATTATGGAAAAAAGGGGCCATCAACACTTAAAAATTGGCCCAAAAAGAACGTTGTTGGGCCAGTAATTTGTCATTATTATTATCACTTTTTAACGCCTATTTCATCCATTTACACGATTATTTATCACATAATTTATCATATAATTCCATTTTATAGTTATTTATGCTCTTATGGATAAATACTATATTTCTCCTTTATTTTTAATAAATTGATCATTATTATGCATGATTTTACCAATGATTGTTTATTAATGAATTTGTTGTAACATCACTCATGATTTTAGCCTCCAAGATCTTTTCCAGATTGCAAATTTGATCTCAAACTCATAATTAAATATTCCATCTCAGAAATTTGCTGCAATAAAAAGCGACAGTTTTGCATTGGACGTTTCAGACAAATGAAGGAGAATCTAGAAAATACGAAACATGGGTTTTGTCTAGAACGGACCGAGTAATTTTTCTAGTGAGATGTTTTTCCAAAATTCGGTTTGTATTAAGATAAACCGAAGGTTCTCCGAAGAGGATTTTCTTAGATTTGTTGTTGCGGCCGTTTTCCAAATTCTTCCAATTGCAATACAAAATTCAACTTGTTCTTGTTGAATGTTGATGGAAAGATCTTTCAGGTCTGATCTTGTTTATTAAGATTATGTAATCATTCCAAAATTGTAATGGAAATAATTTTGTAATCATATTTGTTGTAACTTCCCTTTGCTCTCTCTGTATTTAAATGAAAACAAAGATCAAAGAGAAGAGGATGATGGATGGATAATTAGGATATAGGAGATGGACAAGATAGGATGTAGGAGAAGAGATAAGAGATGAGAGATGGGATATGAATAATTGTTGAATTTGATTCAAAACTAAGAGCTTCATTATGTTGTAATTATTTCTCTCATATGTTTTAATGAAGGAAGTTATCCATTGAGTTCTACATCTGTTATTTGTAATCTGATTTGAGTTATTTCTCAAGGCGGAACTAAGTCTTTGGTAGTTGGGCCCACTACCTTGGACGAGGTGTTGCCTTGAACATCTACAGTAGTTTAGTTGTGTGCTTGTTTCTTTGAATTTCAATCATTGTTCTTTAAAGTAAATTTCCATTTTAATCAAGTAATTTGTTAAGTTTCTGCATTTTCCAGATTTGTTATTTCCTGCAACTTCTAGATTTCATTTGATTTACTGCTCTAGATTAGCATTTGAATTATGTTGGGTGCAATAGATTAAATTTCCAATTCAGCAATGTGTGGTTTAATTTAGCAATGATTCAAGTTGTGTGATTAGCATAATTGTTTTTCATGTCATTTACTTTCTTCTTTTTAATTTTAGTTTTATTATTCAAGTCTTACATTTTATTTCTTATTGAATGAGCTTGATAGTATAGAACACAATCATATAGAACCAGTGTTAGCTGTTGGTATTTGTTATGCATATATTTTGTCGATTGCCTTGAAATAAAAAAACGCTCCTCAGGTTGATAATTAATGTCTAGGTGATTAGTTGTTTTATTTATTTATTAAGCAATTAATTTTACCCAACAAATGCACATGTTATTAGGAGTTCCCACGTGGTATTAACAATGTGTGCATGCTCCTAATAATGTGTGCAAATTCTTGCCACTTGTTCTCTTGGCATCGATGTGGTGTATGTCATGGAAATTTAGGGAAATTTGAAGTTGGCCACTAATGAACTCATACACATTCTAAAGAATGTGAGTGTGTCAATAATGATCCCATCGCCACTTTTGAAGCCATCATATTCGTGCATGTACCCATGAGAAAATATTCGTAATTTGAGTACCTTGAATGACCTTGAATAAAATGTTATTGAGTTCTAAAAAATTCTTTAGTCTTTATTAGTATTTTGATTTTTGAGTATGGGATGGCATAATGTGTTCAATATTCTAACCTAACTTATGATGTTGGAGGAAGTGTTCTCTACAACTCCCATATACTAATTGTTACATAATAATAAAAGTTATTGCTCACTTGAAACTAGCTCTTGACCCCAAGCATTGCACTACTCTAAAATTGTTCATAAGTACTTAAGTTTAATACTTGTACCATATAGTACATATGAAATAATTTACAAGCTTGAATTTAACCATCATAGATCCATCTTAACTTTGGATCTATCATTTTCCAAGATGGATCTAAATCTCTTGAATAAAGTCTTTTTAATATAAAAAAATTCATTGTGATAAACATGATCTCTCTCAAGGCATTATAGATCCATAACTAAGATCAATTTAGAAATTGGTGTATATGTATATACTCCATGTTGAGGACATAAGGAAGTACACATCTACCTCATCCTTATATATATATATATATATATCTATATATATATATATATATATATATATATAGATATGCACTTAAAACATTTCAATATTGTATTGGTTAGGATGGGGGATATATATGTAATTTTTTGAGTTTGGAGTTGACAAGTTATACTTGAAAAATATTAATAACCAAAAAAATGTTTCAATGTTAATAATAAATAAAATATTTAACTTAAATAAAATAATTTTCAATTTTGAAATTTAAAATGAGCCTCCCATGAAATATAATAAAATACATGAATTAACCATTTTGTGGGGGGTCGGGACGAGGGTTGGGGGGTATATTTACATGTCACTATGGTTAAGTTAAATAAAAAAGTTGTATATTAATAATAATAATATTTCGTTGTATGAGGACTCATATCCACATATATAACAAAAGTTCCTTAAAATTAATTTAGTAAGAATCTATTAATACATATGACTAAAAAGAAAATATATGATTATAAATAAAAGTGAGATTTTAGAAAAAAAAAAAAAAAAAGAGGAAAAAAAGTGATATTTAAAAAAAAGAGAGGAAAAACAGTGATATTTAAAAAAAAAAAAAAAAATTCACAATGATAGTGTATACTACTACTAATAATAATAATAATAACAATAATTTATGGAACAAGTGGCTCATCTCCATCTAATTATTTTACTATTAAAGTATACAAAGTTATATATACACTACCCCCTCTTAATTTGAACATATGACCTCTTAGGAGGAAGGACATGTTCTTAACCATTACACCCAATTAATAATATATGAAATGAGTCCATATATTATCATATATGACATATAATACAAGACATGTATATTTAACATATAAAATAAACAAGACTTGTAAACACCTAAAAATATGAATTCAAACTCATCCCTTCATCTCATAAATATGAATTCAATTCATTTCCTTGTAAATTGTATATATTATATTTGTTATTTAAATTTTGAATGAAGTGGCATGAGTAATTTATTTTTTAATATATGAGTACTTTCATGATGGTGATGATTATGATGAATGTCCAGTAAGACCTATATGGTCTACCCAACCTTAAGAAGGTAAGAGATTAATCAGACTTCTTTAACATTTTATTTATATTCTCGATAAGCAATGAGAGAAGTGTTCCAAGACCACCATAGTTGTACTAACTTAAAAGGCCAAGAATGTTGGTAGTGTGACAAGTATTTTAAAAATTAGATTGAATGTGAGTATAATATGAACAATATAAGAAAAATGTTTTTCATATTCCACCCTCGTAGTATCACAAATGTATAGACTCTTTCATCCCATGGTGTTTCTGGAATTGACTATGAAGGTCATGAAAAATAACTCTTATATTAACAATGTTCATTTTCATCTCAAGGCTACTTAAGACAGATATAAATTTTTTATTTTTTGAATTTGGCTGATCACCTCCTTATAACATCTTAGTTTTATTTTTCCATATATGCATGCTTCCATATATATAGATATGTGTGTGTGTGTGTGTGTGTGTGTGTGTGTGTGTGTCTGTGCACATATACATAATCTACACAAATGTAGAAGATGAATTTTGTATGTGTCTAGCTTTTGTATATCCACATACATATGGAAGTGTGCATATACAAAATGTGTCATTCGTATATACACAACTTATGTATATGCACAACTTTTATATATGCACATAAATATGCAAGTATGCATATATGAAAGACAGACTCTATATATGCATAGTTTTTGTATATGCACATAGATGGAAGCGTGCATATACAAAAACCACACATATGCAGAAATGCAAGTGCATTTATGAAATTCAAATTCTATATATGTTCATGCATATATAGAGGTCCACGCATGGAATATGGCTTTGATATATGTGCATTTTTTGTATAAGCACGTAGATATGCAAACACATATCTAGAAGTTGACTTTTTGATATGCACTTCCATTTATACATATATGTGATTTCCATTTATACACGCTTCCATATCTATGTGTATACATATATGTTGTGAATAAATAATAGATTCACATATATGGAATCCATATTTTGTATATGTGATGAGCCCTAGTATTGCAACAAGAATGTTGCAACTCACAAGGCTACCAACTTAAATTATCAACCTAGGGTTCATGCAAAATTAAGAGGTATCGACACTATATGTGAAACATGAAATGTGTCCTTATTTCATTGATCTAATGAAATGAAGTGAATGCCATGAAATCAAATCCTAAACTAATTGAATAAATGGAAATGTTTCTCTGTTTTCAAGAAATGGAAATGCTAGTTGCTCAAATGTAAACACTAATCTTAATTACAAGAAGGTAAAGGTTATTCCATTTGCAAGAATGAAAAGTACTTTTCTATTTGCATAATGTATAACATGTGCTACTTTCAACAATGTGAATCATTAGTGTCATTGTAGAATGTGAAAATTTGCCTTGAAAAGAAATTAATCCTATACAAGAACAACAATTTGTAATTGAAATCCTAAGAGCATGAATTCAAAGAAATAGACATAATCTACTTTGTAAAAAGGAACATGCTAAGTGGTATTTATTCTTCCATAATCTTGGATTTAGAGATTAGGGGTCATTATTCAAGCCTAAGAGACAAAAACCATCATTTTGGAGCAAATAGGGTCATTTTTACTTGTGCTACAAGAGTGTTATAAGAGGTGCTACAAGAGGCCTTGTGTTGCTATAAGAGGAGATAACTGTCAAATTCCCAAGTAAATCAGATGTAAATAGGATGGTGAATTTGTTTTTATTAATTAGGGTTTCTTAGGAACCCATTTGAAATGGAATCAGTCCAAAATACCCTTGTTAACATGTGCTAAAAAATAGCAGAAAATTAGTACTCTAAAAACTGGAAATTCAAGAACTAGTGAGCTAGTTAACTTACCAAATGCCTAACATAATTGAGTCCAAATGCTATGGGGATATATTTTGTTACTAAATTGAATTTTTTTATGACCCAATACAAGTGGAATAAACTGAAATGAAGCTCAATAACATGTTATAAAAATAGCAAACAATTACTACTATTTTGCTACAAGGGACTTCCATAAATTCTAGATTCGTGAACTAGTAACCCAATCCAAGTAGCTCAATGATAAAGATGAATTTTAAAATTTGTTATAAGGATTCATAATGCTTGTGACTCTGTAAATAACTTTCAAAACAACTCACTTCAATCATTTAACCAATGTAACCTACAACAAGAGATGCATGAACATTAAATGCAGAAATACGAGATGCAAGTGATAAAGACATTCAGAGGACATAAAAAATAATACAAGAGGGCTCTGAGGCTCTTGGGATGACCAATACCAAGGAAAATAAATTTCTTATGAAGTTAATTGAGCTTTAGAAGCTAAAAATGGCACTAAAGTTCATTATTTGAATCAATCCAAGTACATCCCTGCTAGAAATGAAAGTGGAGCTGCTAAATAAAAACTTTTCTCCATAAGAATACTAAAAAATACATGCCCTAGAAGAAAATTCGAATTGGTACTTATACAAAGTGATGAGGAAGCATTCTCCTTAAAAGGAGGCAACTTTGCCCTAAAAAATCCCTCAAAATGTGGATCTAGTTCCCAACACTAGGAATTTACATTAAATGATAGGGAACACATTCCTATATTTTCTCAATCACTGGAGCTCCATAATTTTCCAATAATTTCATGATATTTAGTTTATTTATTATCCAATTTTGGTCCATCCTATAGTGTGGAGCAAGTCGTTATATTATCTCATTCATAATTTACTCCATATTCTCTCAATATTCTACAAAAATAAATATTATTAGACATATAATATGCAGTTACCTCTAAACCTTCCTAAGAACATATTAAAGCTAAAAAAAAAATTAAATGTAGAAGGAGATATTTAATATAGCCTTTATGTGCCTAGGAAAGGTTAGATGGGCCTTAATTTATGTCTAATTTGGAGGTCAATCATACCCTCCTACTGAAATTGTTGCTCATCCTCTGAGAAACTTATCCATCTTCTCCCCCTGTTATTCTTCATGTAATTTTCTTGCTTAGCTCATTGGAATATGATTTGTATGGTTGCCTACATTGGATGGCTTCCATGGGAATGTTTTACCTCCTTTTACTGTTGTTTTCTAAGTCTAGTTTCTCTTTCATGACATACTCCCACAACCTTAAATCATTCAATTCCTTGGTCATTTATTTCACTTTTTCCTCCTTGACGCACACATCCTCTACCTCCTTGGATTTTTTAGTTTGCATCCACTCGTGATTTCTACTTCTTTTTTTAATAAATTTGTAATATGATCCAATACCAGGTTGTAAAGTGGGCCCTTGGAGTCCTTTTGGACCTTCTTCCTCCTCTTGAGTTGTTGTTGTCCCTTCCTATAGCAATTATTTTTTCAGTTGTACAATCTCTTTTTGCACCCTTGCCATTTACTTCAAATATTTCCATGTTATTTGTTGCACCTTGGAAGACAACCTCGGGTTGATCAGAGGTCAGTGCCCAAGGCATTTATTCAAGACTGTGAAATTAAAAATTTATTGTCCCATTTTTTAAAACCTCAGAAATATTTGTTTTACAGATAATGCCTTTAAATATTTCTTGGGAAACAACACTCTTTCAAAGTGACCTTCTAATGGTGAATGTGATTTTAAGTTGCAGTACAGTGAGTGAAAGAGTTTGAAGAAATTTTTAAATAATAGGCTACTTGAAGCAGAATCTCTTGTCTTAAAATTTAGTAGAAATATGGAAGTAATATGAAATGGAATACAGAAAAGAGGAGTGCATATTAAGGATTTTTAACTTTAACTTACATATATCAAAATTTTAGTGAAACTGTAATACTAAAGGCTAGCAGCTTCATTACTCTCTTCTATAGAATAATAACATTTGAACCTAAAGATAATAAGAGATACATATCACACTCAACAGATGTTGGCTTTAGGCGCTTAGACCCAAGTTCATAGTTAGCTGCACTAACCAACAAAACCCTATACCACTGGCCCTTTCGACAACTACCTACTTTCACAGACCACAGTCTCACCCGAGGTGATATTGAGGGATGCTAGAACTAGGTTTGTACATCCAGATGGACTATGCAGTGTGCCTATAGATTTTTTAATAGTTTAGGGTTTAATTTGACCTTCACGAACCGCTAACCTTATTCTTATAGTCATAAAGGGTTTTGCTAGTTAACAGATTTGAGAACTGTATAAAACTATTCTAACATGTATTAATCAGGATATAAAGTAATATATGAACCTTCGTGATGCAATTGTAGAGGAAATATATAAAACGAAACATAAGCAGGGTAAAACACATAACTTATGAGAACATACAGAGATACAAAGATTTATCCTCAAAATGCTTCTTTATTAGTCAAGTATTCTCAAATACAATCTTTCTGACCATGCACACACAGCTACAGGGGCCTATGCACTATGCTACAGACTTACCAAGCTCTTCACGCACACAACTGCAGGAGCCTTCCCCTTTGCCTGACTACAGAAAGATCTTACGAAAATATACTCAAAAGCATTTAATCGTTGCAATTCTTGCTTTAGACTTGCTAAAACATCCCTTTATATATGCTTTTACCCTTACAATACCATGGTCTACAAACCATGGGCAAAGCTCAAAATCCTCTAGATAATCCCATCCCTTTACAAAAGAAGGGGCTTTGACCCGCCCTAAAGCCCCTTTGACTCTTAGAACCATGCGTTAATCATGCTCTGCTCCTCAAAATGTGGAGTCTTTACATGACTCAGACAAAACTTAGACCTAGGGGACCCCTACCCAATAGACCCCCAACACAAAGATGTGACTTGTCCTCAAGTCACTCAACTGATATGTCCTCGATCTTTGCTTTCATGTTTCTGTATGCAGTTTGTAATGGATGGAGCATTGTTGTGCACTGTTTTGTGGCCTATTGAACTTCATCCATGAGCGTCTTTGTGGTCGACCCCTCTGCTGTGAGGTTGATTGTCCTCTGGGTTTGCTGCATGCTCTTTAGTTTTCCCTCTACTTTCTCTGAGAGTTGGTGGGCCTCATCTTCCCCAGGCTGCATCCATGCGGAGATTATCTGTTAGTTTCTCTGTAGCTCATCGATCTGTCTCTGTAGAAGTGTTCCTTCATGGAGATGGGTGAACCATTGCACAGGTGCTAAGGTCTGCGTTGTGGCTTTAAGTTCATCAAACTACAGTTACTTGTCTTTGATATCTGCTTCGATCTTCTACACATGTGGGTCCTCCTATAGTGAGGCCCACACTTCCATTGTATCTTCAAACAATTGCCTATAGTCCTTGACTACAATATCTATCTGAACCTTAGTAGTTTTGATGCCAGCTTCGTGTTGCTCCTGAACTTATGGTGGCATTGTAGGTTGCAACTTCATCTAAACCTCTGTAATCTGCATCTATAGTTCAAAGCAAACATTTCCCACCTCTTCCTTTGATTCTCTGACTGTTGCTACCAGTTTATGATTCTTTTCTACTTAAGCTACCTCAGCTGGGATTTGGATCTCGGGAATCTCACTGCATTCTTTGGTTATGGCCTCTTCCAACTACTAGTTGTACGGAACTACCTCCTCACGATCTTACATCCCTTTATTATTTTCCTCGAACATCTATTGGTTGTTTATTTTAACCTCATTGATGATCAACAGAGCTCGCTTCTCCCGTATCCCAGATGAAGCTCGTGAAACATCTGATTTGGTAGCTCTGCTACATTTAGGCTCAGATTCTTCAACTTTTGTGTGCTCGCCCTTTCCTTGGTAGCATTGGCGTGTAACAATCCTTCTGGGAACTGAACTACTTGGAGGTATGCGGTAAGATCAATTGTCGAAGGTACCACACTTGCTTGCTTCGCACTCTCCTAAACCACACTTCCTTAAATCACGCCCATTTGAACATTCAATTCTTTAAGGCCCTGCTGGACCTTTGTCAATACTACCCTGTATGGATCCTCGTTGTTGCCCCAAAACTCTTTCGTCACAACGTGGAAGGTGTCGCCAATTTCAATAAAGTTGCCCTCAGTGAGGACCAAAGCTTCGATGTTGGTGGATTTATTTGACTTCTTCTTCTTCCATGCATCACCAGCACTATGCTTCTTTCACTTCTTTATTATGAACGAGGAATCAACGTCCTCCATGTCCACATCAAGGTCTCCACCACCCTGTTGCCCTTCGTTAGTCTCCTGCTTGACTGTAGGCTCGGTAGTCTTTCCCTCGAGCTTAATGGTGATCGTCGGAGGCACTTTCTCGGTATCCTTCTTGGCCGCTAATTTTTCAGCCTACACAAGAGTTCCTTCCTTCTTAGCCACCTTTATCGTTTTGGGGTAAACTAATTACTCAA
This sequence comes from Pinus tabuliformis, assembly GCA_031772625.1. NCBI lineage: Eukaryota > Viridiplantae > Streptophyta > Pinopsida > Pinales > Pinaceae > Pinus > Pinus tabuliformis. Next base: position 750,923,142 of record CM062804.1, read on the forward strand.
CCATTTACTAATGACTATCATGATGTTATCTTCAGACACTAAGTATGGTAGTTCATGCCATACCTTCTCCAAATCTTTCTTGGCGTGGATAGAAACACTCTGAAAGTTTGCTTTAAAATCAACAATGTCGCTATACTATTGAAATAATGCAGGTTAGAACCATGGTCTCTAGTTGTTGACTGTGCACAGGTCCATCTCAAAGAGAACCCAGAATATTTTTTTCTCCATAACCCGGGTTAGTTCCTTAGAAGCCCACAACAAGGTAAACATCGTAGCCTCACACACATCCGGTTCTACATTAGAGAACTACGAAACCTCCAATGTTCACCATGTTACCAACGGGATTAAGAGTAACAACCATGCATAGTGGAATGGCTTCCCTTCTTCCTATGCTTCATGGTAGTAATCTAAAAAATCCTCACAGAGATACCCGATGCAATTAAACGGGACCCCCTTGCTGCATTGTGCAGCCAAGGATAAGACTAGGGCTAGAACTTCATCTTCCCGACACTTCCTCATGATTTTACTAGCCAAAATGGATGCGGAAAAATGCACAACCTCATCATCAATAGAAATTATAGAATAGCCCCGAGACTTCTTGAATATGCCATAGTCATTCTTCATCTGATTCGCCAGCTTTTTCTCCTGAAATTTCCCAACAAATGCGTAATTAGGGTTTGCTTCTTGATGAGGTAGTGTGGTAATCCTTCAGATTAACATATTGTCAATCAGGATTAGCTCTCCGAGCCACAGATGCCCATCATGTACCAATGCTAGTAGTTGGCACACACAGATTGTGTTTATGTTGCTACGCCCAAAATGTGGAACATAAAGCATATTCAACAACCTAGCATGCTAAATCCCGACTACCCACTTCATTGGTTCAACCCTTGTCACTCTAGCTTCTTCGTAACAAATAAATTGGAGGTACTTGTTTGGCTCGAATTAGGGATACTTGTTGCGATCACTCAAATCCTAGTCCTCCATGTGCATGTGTGGCACCTTGCCAACAAGTCCCCCTCAATTGGCACTTCCTCTGGTGACATGGCTGTAAATACCTAGTATTTGATGAAATCTGGGCCCTTCATCACCGTCACAGTTGGTTTTCTTGGTGGTATATAGGTTGGAAACCTAGAGATTGGTTCCACCTCCTCGGTGCTGATATCCACAAATTCGCGGCTAATTCTTACTCATCCAGATCTTGGGGATCCATTGGTTTTTTTTGTGGATCCATTTTCTCCTTACTCCATAATTTTGCAGGGATTTTCCTCACAGATTATGTAACTGGGGTCCTTTGGGGCTTCTTCTTCTTCTTGGTCGTTGATGTTGCGGCAGTAGGCTTAGCTCTTGGGGATCTAGGTGCAATAGTATGTGCTAGCTAAGAGGTGGTCATAATGGATTCTAACCCTCGACTCAAAAAAATTTGTTCAAGCTTCTTCCAACTCCAACCAAACATGCAGTAGAATGCTCGGTTCACTCTTAGGCGCAAAATCACACATCAAATTCTCAACAAACAATGTGTCTGAATGTGGAGTGGTGTGCCATATTTATAGCCTTTTTCAAATTCAAATCACTAAATTCCCTCTAGATATTCCTCATAAATATGGATTTGGTGGCATATTTGCCTAGATATACCCCTTAAATGTGTTTCCCCCATTCCTTTTAATGATAATTTCCCTATCAAATCATTGCAAAAGGTCATATTCTAGATTAACTGCGTCAGAGCCCTCCCTACAGCGCATTTACCCCTTCTCCGTCAAAGATTTCTCCACCTACGCCATCCTCCTGAATGTTGCACAACCCTCCTTCTTCGACAAGGTCATTCATTAGCAGAGTACTTTATAGTCTTGTGCTTCTTTCCAACTCCCTGTAGCACTAAGATGGTCCTCCATTCATATATTCATCGCGTACTCCCATAGACAGAGTCATCCCTGTAGAGTTTCAACCTACTCCCATTTTCTCACCCAACAATTAATTCTCCATCAGCTTTCTGGGCTGAACTACACCACCATCTGAGATATCCATGATAATGTAAAGGCCTAGCCAATGCATGTTGAACTTACTAGGAAACTGTGCAAATTTACTATCATACAACAAGACCATGTCCCCACTCTTAAAAGTTTGTTTCTTAATGTGTCGATCATGCCATTCCTTTTCCCGATCTTTTTATACTTATTGTTGAAATCCTACCAGGAAGCGATCTTCTTCTAGCATGAGCAGTTGTTCCAATCTTTCTTCCATAATATCACTATCTTCCATATTTGTGACTTTTGCGATTCTAAGGTTGGGTGCTATATATTCCATTGGAAATACAACTTCGTGTCTATACACCAGCCTAAATGGAGTCCTCCCTCTCAACTTCTTGCAAGTAGTCATGTATGCCCATAATACTACAGGTATGTGCATATCCTAATCATTTCGGTTGACGTGGCACACCTTCATCAGAGCATTCTCCAAAATTTTATTGAAAGCCTTAACCATGCCATTCGCATGAGGATGATAAGGTGTTCTCTTCTCGTGATGTACCTGAAATTATTTTGTTAATGCTTCAATCGTGCAGTTGAGGAAGTGCATTCCTCTGTCACTCATCAGGATCTTTAGGCACCCAAACCTCGACAATATATACTAAAAAATGAAGTGCGTAGTAGTGTCTGCACTGCAGTGCTTTACCGAATGCGCCTCAGCCCACCTGGTCAAATAATTCGTCGCGGTAATAATATCACGCACACCAGTCTTCTTGCCTCGCAGATTGATTAGCCCCACAAAATCAGACACCCACTTATCAAAAGCATGCAAAGTAACTTTTGGATTTAGTAGCAAGTCATCTCTTCGCGATGGTCTTCCAGTCCTCAAGCAAACATTGCAAGCACTATAATATTCCTTAGAATCTTTGTGTACCGTGGGCCACCATAGTCTGGCCCTCAAAATTTTATGCGTGGTTTCTTTGCCCGTGTAGTGCCCTCTTGTGACACCACCATGTGCTTCAACCAAAATATTGTGTCTTTCATGCTCAGGGACATATCTGTGCAATATTTCACCAAGACCCATTTTATACATATGCCTTGCAATCAGAGAAAAGTTTGTTTCTCTGACTACTAGTTCTTTCTTCTGTTACATTGTATACTCTGCACGGGCTAGTCTAGTAGTCAAAAATTAAATGGTATATGCAAAATGTTCATCAACAATCCTTACTGTGAAGAGTTGTGCATCAGGCAATCCTTCTTCATTGTTGGTTGATTCTTCACCGTTCTCAATTCGAGATAGATGGTCCATCCCAACATTCATTTGTCCTGGATTGACGATTACCTCAAAATCATTTTCTTGAAATAGAAATATCCACCTACAAATATTGCCCCCAAACAACGGCTTGTTCACCAAGTATTTCATTGCAAAATGGTATGTGAACATCTTGAAGTTCAAACCCAACAAGTAATGCCTGAACTTCTACAGTGCGTACACCATAGCCAAGCCTTCACATTCAGCCATGGAATGATTCCTCTCTTCCATAAACAGTTTGTGAATCGCAAATGAAATGAGGTGATTAATATCCCCTCTCGTGGCTACGCTAAGACAAATCACAAATCTATACATGATGCATCAACATGAATATGGAACTCCTTCTTCCAATTCAAAAACACCAGGATCAGTGCAGTGACCAGTTTCTCTTTTAAGACATCCACACTCTTCTAACAATCATCATCCCAACAGAAGGTGGAATCTTTCCTTAGTATTTTCTCCTTCAACGCAGTGATTTGTGCGCGTGCCTTAATGAATTTATGATAATACCCAGTGTGTCCAAGAGTTGCGCGTAGCTGCTTCACATTCTATGGTGGATCCAAATTAATAATAACATCGATTTTTGCAAGATCTACCATCAGTCCTTGCTTACAGACAACATGTCCCAGTAAAATTCCATAAGGTACACAAAAAATGCACTTCTTCATGTTTAATGAGATTTGATACTTCATGCAGCTATCCAACATTAAGCACAAGCTCGCGAAATGCTTCTTTAACAACCCAAAGACTATCTAGTCATCAAAGCACACCTCCAGAAACTTGTGAATGGATTATTTAAACGTTGCAATGACAACTCTGGAAAATATCATCGGTGCATCCTTTAATCCAAACTTAATTAATATATATTAAAAGGATCCCCATTAAGTAGCGAAGGTGATCTTACTCCTATCTTTCAGTGCTATCTTAGTCTGTTGGTACCTAGAAAACTCATCTATAAATCAATAGGGCTCCTGACCTCCTACATTTTCCATTACTTCGTCCATGAATGGTGTAGGGAATGGGTCATGTATGCATGTGTGATTCAGCTACCTTAAGTCAACATAGATCCTTATTTCTCCCTTAGTTTTTTTTCTCTTGTACTACCATCAGACTCACCCAATCAGATTCTTCCACAGGTTCAATTATGCCAGTTGTGACCATCTTCTCAAATTCCTCCTTTACCTTTTCCTTGTACTTTGGGTTGAGCCTATATGGTTGATGTTTTATAGGATTTAAATCTAGCTTTAAAGTGATTTTCATGATGTCGAGGTCTCCTACGATGCCTTTTAACTCTGTAAACTTTGTTGGGAATAACTCCTGGTACTCATGCAGTAACTCGACGACCTTTCCTAATGTGTCCTCATTCGAGTAATCTCCTTTGCACATGAACTTGGGCCCCTCCTCTGAGCCTATGTTGACATGCCTCATCTTAACAGGCTGTGTGACATCAGGTATTTTAACATCTAGTCATGCCACTTCGTATGGACCTTCTGACTCAAGAATATTAATGCTTCGCAGATCTTCCTCGCCTTCCTCAACAATCATATTATAACACTACAATGTGTGTTACAACTGTGCATTCCACTCAGGTTATACCCAAGTCACTAGCTCCCTAAGTTTCTATAAAATTGATGCTTTAATTTCTTGAAGAGCATCATCAATACACTCAAAGCCACTCTCAAAGGTAAAGGTCAAAATAAAATTTTCCTTCAGAACGTTCCAATTGGCAGTACCATGGAAAAAAGCCATTTCGAGATACCAATTCATTGGTATCACATCCAAAGTGTGAACAAATACATGTAGCCATTCTTGTCGAGGTTCTTCGCCCCATGCCTTAGTCCAACGAGACAAATGATTTCAAGGATCATCTTTTCCATTGTACTTCTCTGTGATTCTTGTGTTTGCAAGACCAAAACTGAGCCTTATCAATTGCCAATACTCCCTCCAATATCCTATATTATTCTTATGTGTACCACACCAGCATGCAGGTGTAGCCCTCAAAGCGAGATCCAAGGTCTGAAATCGTTGTTTTTCTAGTACATCCCGTTCAAATTAATCTACAAACACGCTGACATCACCTATCCCATCATAATATGGTAAGTTACGTACCTAGGTAGATATGCAGTGAAGATATTTTACCATTCTATTACAACCCAAAGTAGAAACTTCATGCAAACAGTTTTGCCAGTTCTCCAATTCTTCATCTATATCAGAATGACATGAACTATCCTTCTGTTGTGCTATTCAACAACCCCCCCATGTATTAATATAATAGCTAATATTCTATTAATAAATAGGGACCCCTGATAAAATCCTTCCAAAAAACAAATTTAGCAGTTAGACACTTTCTTTTAAATTTTTAGAATAAAGTAAGATATCAAGCTAAAACCCTTTGAAAGCTAGAGAATACTCGCCTTTTTGCATACCATTGGACCAAGTGTGTCAAAAGCCTTGCTAACAAGAAAAACTCATGAAAAGAGATCAAAAGGGATCACCACACTTAACCTAAACATCATTAGGCTTTTTTTATTTAAAACTAAGGCCTAAGGCATTTCCTATTAAAACAACAACTTGTATCACATATCATCATTCACAAAGGGTGTAGTCTCATGAAGCATGTTGAAATATGTGAAATGTGATATTGCGATGAGATGGTCAACCTATCACATTGCATTGGAACACTTAAGAGAGGTTTTAAAACTTACAAATCACGTGATGTTGCGAAATGCGATAAGAGCCCGAACCCGATAGAACCCAGTTTCATAAAATGATGATTAAGTCCGCTGCATGATAAAAAGTGCTTTATAAGGTAAAATTCCATCAAACGAGCTATGCTTTGAATAAATAAAGAACACACCGCTTATCCCGCATCCCGCAGGAACTTAAGGAACTCTAAGAAAGCGCACAATCAAATATGCGATAATGTGATTTGTGATATTGCATCGCAATCGCAAAATCGGCATTCTTGCAACTAAAGCTCGCCACCTTAAAAGTTTTCCTTCCCATTTTATGATGCAGAACATTAATGAGCAATAAAGGTAGCGATAAGGAACCATTAGTGGATATTTAGTATGGGTTAATGGCATTTATGTTGAAAAGCGGCTCGATGTGATGCGATATATTTTCATTTGCATTTAATTAAAACTCCTTTCCTATCACCTTTTCAAGGTTACCTATATCATTCATTGTCATTTTCATTCTTGCTTGTGTCTATCTGATATCTTCCGCTTTGCTCCATTTCAGGAAAAATCCACAGGAAGAGTCGTTAGAAGCAATGGCAAAGAGGGGAAAGGCAACTACGTCTGAAAAGTCAGAAATGATCCCTCTTTTCTCTGATACTACATGCAGCAAAGACAGAGGAACTTCAACTTGGGAGGCCATGTATGATTTTTTAGAAGAGGAAAAACCAAGGCCATTAGTAGCAAAGGCCACGACCAATGCTCATGTTTCCTCTGATGCCTCCTACTTCGAGACAACATGCTCATTCCTACACCGCATAGCCGCAAGACCGAAGATAATCCCATACACGGATATGGTCAAGTGGATAATTGACATGGTGGACATCTCAGATAGAGAATTCAAGAATCACAGGCAAGAGGTTATGGGATCTTTTTCAGCAGACAGCCTACGGTTAATGTACCATTTACCAGAGCCATAGAAGCTCTACAATAAACAGTTCCTCGAGAAATTTGCTAAGGAGAATGAAGACCCGACAGACGTCATGTGGGCCTGGACAACAAGCGAAGGCAAGCTCAAATGGGATAAGATGAGTATGTATTCTACAACATCTATCTCTCCCCCTTATAGTTTTGCAATAACCATGCTATGTAGATTGTTTGGTAAACCCGATAGCACCAAATTTTCCCCATAATGGCTTCCATTAATAGATGTAGCTATGAATGCAATGATAATGAATTGGGCTCAAATTTTGTCTGATAATTTGGCAAAAGACATTATGGAATATAGGAGAAAGAGAAGTCCCTCTTTAAGGGTTTATCCCCCGTTTTTCATGAGCGCTTTTGTAATGGACGCAATCTATTTTAGTTCCAAATTTCCCATTATGGGATGGAAGTGGATTGTGTATGACCCACTTCCTATCCATGTGTACCATAAGATTTTGTGGGAGTCTCAGTTTCACCCCAATTTTTATAAGATTTGTCAAGGAGTTATGGTACCCATCCATAAACAAGTTTACAACACAACTGCCCCTGGGTTAAATTCAAAAGAAGTTGAAGTGGATATATTTATTATAGCCAGATGGTTTGGGGAGGAAACATTTACCTATATCAAAGTATTTGGGGGAATTTCTTCACCACATGTTCTCCCATACTGTCTCCCCGACAAGTTAATGGATAGGGAGATAACCTACCAAATGGCAGGGGAAGGTGGGTTGAGCAAAGGATTGAAAGAGTAGAAGAATGCCATTTGGCCTACATTTCCGTTGCAATATGGTGCGTTTACGCTGCATGATTTTGGACATGCATGCAAAGAAGAAGAGATCATGAAGTCTCTAAAATTAGCTACAATCCTGGGAAGGCAGTATGACCCAAATGGCACTACTAAGGACTTCACTACTATGGTGAAAGTAAAACCATTCACCCATGAGGAGGATGCCTTTGATGACCTCTTCCTACAAAAAGAAACAATTTCAGAAGTGACGCGTATGGCATCACTAGTTTTTTCTCCATATGATGTTGAAGCTTTCCATGTGTACAGAAAGAGGAGATTATTGAAGGTCCCATTAAACCTACTACAAATTGAACCAATAAGGGAGCCAACTCCCAGTGTAAGCTTGGAGGATAGCTCCAAAGAGAATTCTGAAGAAGAAACCCAAGAGAGATCTACTCATGAGTCAGAAAATTTGGAGCACTAGTCTCAAAATGGGGGAGGCAATAAAAATAAAGAGTCTGAAAGGGACATAACTGGAACTACAGAGGAAATAGTCGAGCAAACCACAACAAAGAAACAAGAATAAGTTCACTCTACATCCACTCAGTTAGAAAAAACCCCAGTTATTGATTTGGAAAAGGAATGAGAAGATTTCAACAAGAAGCTTCACACAAATGAACAAACATCTAAGATACAGACTCCTAAGAAAGTACAACACAAGTCAACTCAAGAAACAATAGTAGAGAAAACTATAGGCACTCAGGATGTTGATCTCATTCCTGCCACTCCCACTTCAAAAATTATTTTGAGAATTGAGGAAATTCCTCCATTAGATGTATTTTACAGTCCTACCCACAAAGCTATCATCAAGAGACAAAGGAAGAAAAGAAATTTAGACGCTGCAGCTATTATGACTCCTGACAATGAACCAATGGACATTGTATGGAAGGACTCGCCCATGGACTGATCTGAAAATCTCACAAAATTGTCGCAATTTGCAGGAGCCTATGCTATAGTAACTATTGACAAAGCGACAAAGGTCCAAATGCTGCTTAAAGAAAAGGAATGCAGAATTCTACTGTTGGAACAACAATTGGCTCAGGAGAAATCCAATCAACAAGGAGAATTACAAGTAGCCCAGCTCTAGTAGGAATTTGAATAGATGCGAATACAACATCAGACCAACCTAGAAGAAAGAGATGTGTGGGTACAATCTATGATAGATAAGTAAATACAATCCTGAAATCGATGAGTTCATAAAGGAAGCACTCAGTATTAACTCCCAACTAATGTAGCAAAAGGGAGTTCTTTGCCAAAAAATCTCACAAATAAGTCCTTATTGTGAGATCGGTGATAAGCTAACAAGCCAAGTTGTCAACATGAGACTTGAGTATCATGAAATCAATAAAAATATTTATGACTTTATCACCTGTCAAGAATCAAAAGAAGGGAGAAAGTTTGATCTGCTAAAACTGGAGGAATCGCTTAAAGACATTTTGTTCACAAATTGGGATTCTTGGCTCAAGCAAGCAGAAAGGGAAACAACGATTGCAGCAGCAGCAACAAACAACATAATAGAAGCCATCAATGAAAATCTGCATGGCACCAACCTGGTTATAGAAAGCATACCAAGATTTCTTCCAAATTTCAAACAATTAGAGCAGCAGTGGAGGTAGGCAGCGAAGGAAAAAGAGGAGGTGATCAGACAAATGAGAAAGCTAAACTGGGAAGCGTACTGGTAGTTCTTATTAAAACCATACAACCAGTGGATGACCTTGAGATGTTTAATAACCTCCACACAAAATATGGTGCCAAGGCTAACAGATGCTATATTTCCTAGAAAGTTGAAATCTGTGATGGGCCAACTGACACAGCTCAAGCCTATGACAAATATTTGCGATCTCAAAGATCAAATGCAAAGGAGTTAGTCACTTACTTTATTTTTATTTTAGTTTTATTTTCGCATGATCTGAGGAAGGTCATTTTAACCTCCTCATCTATTTTTGTAGTAATCTATTTTAGGATCTATAATTTAGTATTTAAACCCCTCTCATGCATTTAGAGAGGGGTCCAGAAATTTTATCAGAAACGTTCTTTGAAACATTACACTTCTGTACTTTTGAGGAGGTTTTTGAAGGAATGAATGGAACATGATCTATTTTCTCTTAAATATCTAGCATGCTCTACTGAAATTCACTTTTTTACTCTTAGAATATGTTGTATTGATTGAAATTTGGTCAATATTGCTGAAGCACATGAGAAAGACTCGTCATATATCGTACTTTTTTCTTATGATCTTGTTCTATTCATGTATCATGCAATACTTCTTCTTTTAAGTGTTTTATGTGTGAAAGTATGAATTACAGTTTAGCATTATTCCACTTTTTATGATGTTGGCTTTGACTTTATTCTAAATACATGAACGATTTTATATGCAATATATCTTTCACAATCGTTTTGGCTAACTATTTATCCAAAACGATCACTGTTAAACGATTTCATTTCTTGTTGCAGTTGAATGATCTATATTACCAATTGTTGTAGGACATCATTGTAGATTGCATATTGTATTTAATTCTCGAGTATATTTATATTTAAATAGAATTTCAACTAGATATATGCATGTTTTTAGTAGTTTAGATTAGATTATGCTTAGTTTATTCATTCACCCATTACATCATATATCACCGCACCAACACTATTAAAATCTCTTTTAGGAAACTGGTCCCATTATCCCCATTCAGAGCCACTACACCAAACAAAAAAGGAGCTGCTAACCAAGGTCCAGACCGGGTGGTTTTCCCCCATGTTGTAGCAACTATTTTTGGGGCCTCAACACCTTCTCCCAACTTATTCATCCATCTGTGGTGGGGTTAATCCAATCCTTGTCATGCGCAATTACCCTATAGATATGGTCAATATTGTCATCATCATATTCATCGTGGATAGGTTCTGTATATCACACTCCTTCAGGGGGATCTAAGGGAACAACGACCCTCATATCATTCTTTCCAAATACCATACTCCTCGTTTTTAGATTGATTATGGTGTCCATATCAAAATCCCAATCGGTTCCAAGAAAATATGGATATGGATTACTGTTGTCCACAATCTCAATTATTTCAAAGTTCGCCCTTACGTTTTCTCCTTCAATGTCCACCCTAACACCTTGTGATCATCACATCGGGATAATATTCTATTGATTGTCCATGCATAGCTGAATTGGTGACCATTGCAGCTTTGGTTTCCCCATCTGCTCCCAAGTCTACTTCAATAAGACATTCACATCTAATCCCAAGTCTAAAATTACTTGATCCATTTCAAATTATCCAATCTAAGTAGTTAATTGCATTTCCCGACAAGTCCTTTTCTTATTCATATTGATCTTATTTACTGCGTGTTGTTCAGGTTGTGGCTTCTCTCTACTATAACTGTTGTCGATCAGTTGAGGAAGTGGCTTATCTTTAATGCTTCAATTGTGTAGTTGAAGAAGTGCATTCCTCTGTCACTCATCATGATCTTCAGGCACCCAAACCTCAACAATATATACTCAAAAATGAATTGCGTAGTAGTGTATGCACTACAGTCCTTTACCGGATGCACCTCAGCCCACCTGGTTAGATACTTCGTCGTTGGCCCCACAAAATCAATCTCCCACATATCCAAAGCCTGCAAGTAACTTTTGAATTTAGTGGCAAGTCATCTCTCCGCAATGGTCTTCCAGTCCTCTAGAAAACATTGCAAGCACTACAATATTCCTTAGAATCTTTGTGTACTATGGGCCACCGTAGTCTGGCCTTCAAAATTTTATGCGCAGTTTCTTTGCCCATGTAGTTCCCTCTTGCGACACCACTATGTGCTTTGACCAAAATACTATGTCTTTCATGCTCAGGGACATATCTGTGTAATATTTCATCAGGGCCCATTTTATACATATGCCTAGCAATCAGAGAAAAGTTCAATGCTCTGACTGATAGTTCTTTCTTCTGTTGCATTGTATACTCCGTAGAGGCTAGTTTGGCAGTCAAAAAGTAAATGATATTTGCAAAATGTTCATCAACAACCCTTACTATGAAGAGCAGCGCATCAGGCAATCCTTCTTCACTGTCGGTCATTCTTCATCATTCTCAATTCGAGATAGATGATCTGGCCTAGAGTTCAATTGTCCTGGCTCGACAATTACTTCTAAATCATATTCTTGAAATAGCAATGGCCACCTGCAAATCTTTCCACCCAACATAGGATTGTTCACCAACTATTTTAACGTGGAATGGTCTGTGAACATCTTGAAATCCGTACCCAACAAGTAATTCTTGAACTTCTGTAGTGCGTACACCATAGCCAAGCCTTCGCATTTCATCATGGAATAATTCCTCTCCACCTTAGATAGTTTGCGACTCGCCAATGCAATGGGGTGATCAATATCCCCCTCTCCTGGCTGCGCTAAGAAATCTCCCAAAGCTATACATGATGCATAAATATGAACATGGAATTCTTTCTTCCAATTCAGAAACACCAGGATTGGCGCAATGACCATTTTCTCTTTTAAGACGTCCAGACTCTTCTGACACTCATCATCCCAACAGAAGGTGGCATCTTTCTTTAGTATTTTCTCCATCGACACAGTGATTTGCATGTACGCCTTAATGAATTTCAGATAATATCCAGTGCATCCAAGACTTGCGCGTAGCTGCTTCACATTTTTCGGTGGATCCAAATCAATAATAATGCATGTCTTTAGGTTTAATGAGATTTGATACTTCCTACAGATATGCAACATCAAGGGCAGGCTCACGGTATGCTTCTTTAACAACCCAAAGGTTGTCCAGTCATCAAAGTACACCTCAAAAAACTTGTGAATGAATTCTTTAAACATTGCAACAACAACTCTGGAAAATATCTCCGGTGCATTCTTCAACCCAAATGGCATGAATATATATTTAAATGATCCCCATTCAGTAGAGAAGGTGGTATTACTCCTATCGTCCAGTGCTATCTTAATCTTATGGTACCTAGAAAACCCATCTGTAAAGGAGTATGCCTCTTGGCCTCCTACATTTTCCATTACTTCGTCTGTGAATGGTGTAGGGAACGGGTCATGTAAGAATGTGTCATTAAGCTACCTTAAGTTGACACAAATCATTATTTCTCACTTATTTGTTTTCTCTTGTACTACCATGAGACTCATCTAGTCAAATTCTTCCACAAGTTCAATTATGCCAGTTGCGACCATCTTCTCAAGTTCCTCCTTTACCTTTTCCTTGTAATTTGGGTTGAGCCTATACGATTGATGTTTTACAGGCTTCGCGTCTAGCTTTAAAGTGATTTTCACAATGCCCATGTCTCCTACGATGCCTTTTAACTCTGTAAACTTAGTTGGAAACAGCTCCTGGTACTCATGTAATAACTCGATGACCTTTCCTAATGTGTGTTCATCCGAGTAATCTTCTTTGCACATGAACTTGGGCTCCGCCTTTGAGACTATGTTGGCCTACCTCGTCTTAATAGGGTGTGTGACATCAGGTATTTTAACATCTATTCATTCCACTTCAGGTTGACATTCTGACTCAAGAATACTAATTCTTCGCGGATCTTCCCCACCTTCCTCAACGGTCATATTATAACACTACAATGTGTGCTGTAAATGTGAGTTCCAATTAGGTTGTACATAAGTCATTGGCTCCTTAAGTGTCTATAAAATTTTTGTTGTAATTTCTTGAAGAGAATCATTGATACACTAAAAGCCACTCTCAAAGCTAAAGGTAAAAATAAAAATTTCCTTTAGATTGTTCTAATTGGCAGTACCATGGCGAAACTCCGTTTCGAGCTACCAATTCATTGGTATCACATCCAACGTGTGAACAAATACATCTACCCATTTTGGTTGAGGCTCTAAACCCCATACATTAGTCCAATGAGACAAATGATTTTGAGGATCATCTTTGCCATTGTACTTCTCTGTGATTCTTGTGTTTGCAGGGCTAAACCTAAGCCTCGTTAATTGCATGTACTCCCACCAATCTCCTATATTACTATTAAGTGTACCCCACCAATGCGCAGGTGTAGCCCTCAAAGCGAGATCCAAGTCCTGAAATCATTGTTCTTCTAGTACATCCCATTCAAATTTATCCAGAAATATGTTGACATCACCTATCCCATCATAATATGGTAAGTTACATACCTCAGTAGATATGGATCGAAGAGATTTTGTCATTATATTACAATGCAGAGTAGAAACTTCGTGCAAACGGTTCTACCAGTTCGCCAATTCTTCATCCAAATCAGAATGACATGAACTATCCTTCTCCCAGCTTATTCATCCATCTACGGTGGGGTTGATCCAATCCTCGTCGCATGCAATTAACCTATAGATGTGATCAATATCGTGATCATCGTATTCATCGTGGACAGGTTCTGTATATCACGCTCCTTCAGAGGGATCTAAGGGAACAAAGACCCTGGTATCATTCTTTTCAAATACCATACTCCTCCTTTTCAAATTGATTATGGAGTCCATATCAAAATCCCAATGGATTGCAATAAAAGTTGGATATGGATTACTGTTGTCCACAATCTCAATGACTTTGAATTTCGCCCTTACTCTTTCTCCTTGAATGTCCTCCATAACAACTTATGACCATCGCATAGGGATAATCTTCTATTGATTGGCCATGTGCAACTAAATTGGTGATCATTGTAGCTTTGGTTTCCCGATCTGCTCCCAAGTCTGCTTCAATAAGACATTCACATCTAATCCCAAGTCTAGAATTACTTGATCCATTTCAAATTCTCCAATCTGCGTAGTTAATCACATTTCCTAGCAAGTCCTTTTCTTATTCATGTTGACCATATTTACTGCGTGTTGTTCAGGTTGTGGCTTCTCTTTACTAACAGAGTTGTCGATCAATTCCTGCAAGCCTTCCGCTGCTTTCAATCCTTCCACTACTTTCTAGTCCCTTAACAACTTCATACACGTCTGTAGAAAGAACTTCAAAAAAGTAGAATTAGGGTTCTCTGTCGCAGTACCTACTTCAGGAGCATTCTTCTTTGGTACTAGTTGTGTCTGCATATTTGATTTCAAAGCTCCTATGTCCATGAAACTCTTCTTTTCCTCCAAGAAAGCTGCATTTTCCATCTACAGATCGGACCCAATATTATTTTCTACTTCCTTCCTAACCCATGTATCTGCCTCAGTATTTTTACCTTCACCTTATCTTCTCTGGTAGCCGTGCCACTTTGTGTTATTATATTAATGCTTGGATCATGCTTGCGTAGTTTGGATAACATCTTTTATATATTCTTCACAAGCTTTTGATTCTTCTTTTCCTACATCTTAGCCATTAAATCATGGCAATCCTCTATCACATGATCAAACTATATACAATACTAACATGAAGGGTTAGTGGGATTTTGAAATCTCGATCATAATGTCTAGCTTCACCACAAGCATAGCATATGATCTCACCCTATCCTCATCCAGTGTCTCCTCCACGACCATGTCCTCGACCTTGAAATCCTCTGTGTATCGCAAGTGAACCATTATCTTTGTGCATGTAGCCTTCAACTTGCATCCTATATGTTGGGGTTCGATCTATCATCAAGTCATAGCTATGACAATGGATTTCATCGTGTTCTACTGATCAACAAAACTTGCAAAATAATTTTTACGGTGACTGCACATATTTCTGCAACAAATAGCAGTGATTAGTCAGGTGTTTGTCTGCAACTTGACAAATACTACATCATACGCTTGGTCTGGTACTTGGTCCAACACTAGGCTTTGTCTTCAAAGGATTAGGACCTCCGCCAGCCCAATAATCAGGGTAGACAGGGCACTGGTCCTTATAGTGGCCTTCCTTATTACACTTTAGGCACCATACTTTTGAGTGCATCTTAGACCGAACATCCTTTCCTTTCTTTAGATCTTGTAGCTCCATATGAAAGCTTGTCAACTGGGACTGTATCTACTGAACCCCTATGTGAGTGTCATGTACCGGTGAAGCTTCTAATTTCATCGTGAATTCTAATGCTTTCACCTACGTCCCAATATTTTGCTACGACAGTGGTAATCTGAGGTGTGGAAATAACGCAGATATATGCCACTCTTTGTGAAATTCATCAAAGATCGAGAAGTTGGCTTGTCCCATCAAACATTTTAACCTCTGATCTACATCCCAGGCAGTTTCATTGACGACTTGCTTAATCTCTTTTATTTTTGTAATACATTGTGACTGCGACTTGGGCTTCTTAAACTTCGCGTTTAGTGCGTTCTTCGCCGCAGTTAGTGAATTGGCTAGATTCACCATACTGTACTTCATATACCACGACAACGCTCTATCCTGCAGTGATGTGACAAGCTGTGCTTTCTTCATATCATCATCATTGATCTGCTACACTTTCCACACAGCTTCTGCGACAAACCAAAATTGATCAGGATCCTCTAATCCCTGACCCTTAAACATAGGCATCTTTGCTCTATTTGCCATGTTGAATAGTGGAGGTGGAGGTGTGGGTGTACGAGGTGGAGGCAAAGGTGGAGGTGGAGTGGATGGGTGCACAATCCGAGAAGTTCCTTGAGCTTCTAGCAACTCTGCACCTCTAAGTGTAATAGGGTTTCTCCTTTCTTCTTCGGTGCCTGATTCACCCAATAATGGATTGTACTCACCCTCAATATATTATCGCACGTGAAGAAAAACATCATAGGTGAAAGATCAGAGAAGCTCTTGAGATTATCAAACATCCACATAATCTCAATAGGGACAGTGGTATTGAGATTAGTGGAAGCTAGCTTCCCTTAATCAGAGAAATTAGGATCACCAGTACATCTCAGGTATAGCGCTCAATGGGTAGATTTCTCTCTCCTATTCTAGCAATTAGTAGTTAGTAGCTTTACTTTCACTATTACTCTCCATAATATTAATTTTCAATACTATTAGGTATGAATTATAACATTTACAATAATAATTTTGATAATAGCTACTACTATTATCATTAATTATTATTATGAAATGTTATTATTTATTATTTATTATGACCTATTAATAAATATATTAATTAAATATACTATTAATTAAACTATTAATAAAAATTAATAAAGATTAATCTTTTGGTAGTAATTATTAGGATTTGATATTAAATATTAATTATTAACTATTAATATTAATTATTAGTTTTTAATTATTAATTATCATTAATACATTAACATTAATATACTAATAATAATAATTTATATATTTATATATTCACATATTATTATGAATATATATTAAATATTAATACTAATATTTAATAATTATTAGTATATATTGAATATTAATACTAATATTTAATATTTATTATAATAATTTTGATTAATTATTAATTAACTAAATTAAACCCTTAATAATAAATTTAGTAGTAAATATTGATGATAAAGATTAAAATAATCAAATTATTTATTTATTATTACATTAATAAATAGTTTTTTGAAAATACTTTAAAATTAATTGAAAATAAGGATAATAATAAATAAAAATAATTAAAATAGGCCGACATCCATTTAAATCTTCTCACCTCAAAACTATTAAAAACTATTTAAAACCCTCATTCAAGCTCTTCTACTATCATCATTCAAAGAAGTCCTGATGATGGATCCCTGTTGGGATTTGAAACGTTGACGAAAAATGGTTTTTACTGTGGGTTCTCTGGTTACTAAGTTAGAATATTTGTCATGATTGGATCTGAATCTTTTTCTGCTTCATATAGATCGATTATGGTCTATTTCAAACATCAATATATAGGAATAACACCCTTTTCACATAATAGAATTTAAACCAGAGCTTTAGGGAATTCAGATACTTACCTCATGGACCTTTGAAAAATCTGTGTTCAACTTCACTGTATGATACTATTGCGTTAGTTGCATTTTTAGTGATAAATTCTCCAAGGATAATATCAACCCAGTAATCAACAACTCTTGTGACCTTATACTTAGACTACTTAAGTTGTTTAAACAATTTTGGGGTCCACAAAATAGGATCGGCGTGTTTCCAATAGGGTTCGTTGTCCACTAGCTTTGAAAGCCACTCATGCATCACGTTAGTGAATGATGTGAAAAATATCTCGTGTTGTTCTGTATAGATATACCTCTGTAACCACCTTTCTTTTGACTAGCACATGTCTCTTCATTCCCAGTTTTGGATCTCTTTTCTAGTCGTATGCCACATCACACATCCCTCAGATAAATCCTAGTCCCGACAAGAGAACTATTTGTTGGCTTCAGGGGCTTAGGCCTAGGTTCCGAGTTAGTTGCACTAACCAACAAAACCCTATACCACCAACCTTTCGGAAATGACCCGCCTTTCCAGACCGTAGTCTCACCCAAGGTGATATTGGGGGATGCTAGAACTAGGTTTTTACATCTGGAGGGACTATGCAGTGTGGGTGTAATTTTTTTAACAGTTTAGGGCTTAATTCAACCTTTACGAACCACTAACTTTATTCTTACAGTCGTAAAGGGTTTTCTTACTTAACAAATTTGTGAACTGCGCAAAACTATTCTAACATGTATTAATCAGCATATAAAACAATATTTGAACCTTCACGATGTAATTATCGAGGAAATATATAAAACGAACGATAAACCGGATAAAACACGGAACTTATGCGAACATATAGAGATACACAAATTTATCCTCAAAATTCTTCTTTATTAGTCCAGTCTTCTCAAATACAATACTTCTGAACCTGTGCACACAGTTGTAGGGACTTACACACTCAGCTGTAGACTTACCAAAGTCTCCATGCATATAACTATAGGAGCCTTCCCCTTCGCTTGACTATTGAAAGATCTTACACAAATAGACTTAAATGTGTTTCATAAATCCAATTCCTACCTTAGACTTTCTAAGAGATCCCTTTGTATATGCTTTTACCCTTACAATAACATGGTTTGGAAACCATGGGCGGAGCTCAAAATACTATAGCTAATCCCATCCCTTTATAAAAAAAAGGGGCTTTGACCCTTCCTAAATCCCCTTTGACTCTTAGAACCATGCGCTAATCATGCTTCGCTCCTCAAAATGCAGAGTCTTTACATGACTCAGATAAAACTTAGACCTAGGGGACCTCTACCTAGAAATATATATTGTCCCTTATTGTTTTGAGTGACATTCATTGTTTTGTTGCAGGTTTTTCTACTTTTATTATTGTAGATCTGAAGCATAAGTAGGCACAAATTGTTATTAGGGTCACATGTCTCCTTCCAAGAAATTTCATACTAACACTAATATTCTCTATATATGAGAGGATTCTGATACAAAAAATATTAGAGAAAACCTATTTCATATATTCTTTAATAATTCGCCCCACCCCTAGTCCCTCATTTATATGCTCCTTGACAACCTATCTTTTGAAATCCTTCTTCATTTTCTCATCTTATTTTTCTCTTTTATTCTTTAACATTTTTTTTCTTTTTTTTCTTGGCTACTTTGGCTTAACCTTCTTCTTCTACCTCTAGCCTCCTCTTTTCTAAATCCACCTGATATTTTAGGAAACTCTCCATCATTTCATTCTTTATCTCTTGTTAAATACTTTTGTGCTCCTCTTTCTATTTTCTTTCCTCATCAATATTTTTTCACTTCTCGACTTCTATGACATATTTTTGTAGTTTTTGTTGGATTTCTAGAGTATTTTTTATTCTCTCATTAACTTCTCTATGGGATTGTGATCCTCTGTATAAGTCTTCCCATGTAAATGTTTGTGAATGGAAGACCAGTGTAACCTGAATTCCTTGCAATGGATATGGACTATCTCTTTCACATCATATTTGTATAATTTTCCCTTGTAGAGCCTAAATCATTCAATATGATTATCTTCCATCATAGCATGTGGGTGATGATAGAACATATCAACCCCATGCTATATTGGGTGTGACGACCAAAAGCGCATGTTTTTCCATAAGGAGGTGTTAACACCTTCATAGTGGTTTGATAGGTAATATAAAAATTATTTAATATATTCTATAATTTACTTTTCCCACCCTCATATGTAGGAGGATGTGTGTGTTGGTGGGGTGGGGGGGGGGGGGAATATTCTCTATGCATTTTTCATATATTCTATAATATTTCCCCTAAAATATGTTTTCTCCAATATTCCACCCCCTAGGCTTACTCTAATATTCCCCCCCACCCCTATATATAATGGTGGGGGTGAGGGTTAGCTTTTCTTTGATATTTCACTCGACCCCCACTCTCATATATTAAAAATCTAATATCCCCACCCCACCCCATCCCCATTGTCATATATTAAAATCTAATATGGAGATTGGAGTGGGGGGGAATATTATATTTTTAATATGTGAGGGTGTGGGCAAGGGGGAATATTAGAGAAAATTGGTTAGAAGCATGAGGGTGGGAGGCAAGGGGGGATATTAGAAAAAAACTAATTTCCACTCATCCCCACCCTCATATATGAGGGTGTGGGTGAGGGTAAATACTCAAAAAACTATATGAGGATTACATTGCAAGGAAATATTAGAGAAAACTTAAATATATAAGAGGGTGGGGGTTAGAGGAAATATTAGAGAATATATGAAATATGCTTTCACTAATATTTCCCCACACCCCCACCCTCATATATGATGGTTGGGATGAGGGGAAATATTATATAAAACTTAAATATATATGAGGATGGGGTATAGAGAAATATTAGAGGAAATTTTATTTCTATACTACTTCCCTCCACCCATGCCCCATATATGAGAGTGTGGGTGAGGGGAAATATCAAGCAAAGCCTCATATATATGAAGGTGGGGGTTGAGGGAAGCAAGGCTAGGGGTGGGAGGGAATGTTAGAGAACATATGAAATAGGATTTTTTTAATATCACTCCCAACCTCAAATATGAGTGTCAGTGTGAGGGAAACATTAGAGAAAACTAAAATATATATGAGGATGGGGGTGGGGAGATATATTAAAGAAAACTTATTTTCTATAATATTTACCTCTACCCATGTCCTCATATATATGAGTCTAGGGGAGAGGGGAAATATTATAAAAAAACCTCATATATATGAGGGTGGGGGTCGAGGGAAATATATATGATTTTTCTCTAATATTTCCCCTCGTCCCCACCTTCATATATACAAGACTTGATATAATATTTTCCTCACACCCCCACCCTCATATATATTAAATAAAACCTCATATATATGAGGGTGTTTGGGTAAATGGAAAAAAAATGTAATATTTCCCACTACCCCCATCCACATATATATGATGATGTGGGGGTGCGTGGAAATATCAAAGAAAATATGTTTTCTCCATTTTTTTGGAATATTCACACAGCATGAATTCCACAAGGTCTATCTTTGAAATCATAGTGAATTAGAATACAAAAATTTTACTAGATTTACTTCAAGATATCTCCTAAATCTTCTCAAATTTTCATAATCTGGATCATCCCCAAGAAACAATAATGATAAAAATTCCACAATAATTAGTTTGAAGCAACAAAACCCTACATTCATATGCTTTGATACCAAATGTTATGAATCTTGTGCCTTAAAAATGATAAGAAGCCAGCAATTATAGTCCACTTAAGAGGGGAAACCTCCTTTTACAATGAATACAATGTATAAAACAAGATTTGATATTCCTAAGACTCATTCTCCTTGGGATATATATAGGATACCAAGGGTATAATCAAATGTTTTAAGCAAACTCCTAATATAACAAATAAACTAATAATGAATCATTATTAGGGCCTTAATATAGGGTCCCCAAGGGTCTTAATGTCACAAATGTTAAATGATAAAGATTTGTATGAATTTTTTTTACCTTGTTGTAACATATTAGAAATAGATCAACCTCAAGAACATCCAAAATTTCTAGCATTTTAGGGTGACAAATATGATAGAGTGATACCAAAAACTTGTACTAGAATAAAATAGAGTAGGTATATGCCCTTCATAATAGTCAACTCATCATAAATATTTTTTTATAGCATTTTGCATTCAAAGTTCAAGGTTGGATTAGAATTTAATCAATACAACAAGAAAAAAAAAATCCTAAATCATGCTAATTCAAATGGATAAGCTTTTGAAATAATGATAAATATGAGTGATTCAAGCAATATAAGGTAAAACAAAAAATAAAATATTGGCTCAAACGATAGAGATTAATATTTAGCAATTCAAACCCTATTTTATAAAACAAAACAAAAAAGAATTGATGAGGTAAATTTTTGAGTTTTTTATCTTGGAAAAAAAATGATTCACTAGTGCCTTAGGGGTGATGGAGTATTTACTCAAGAATGTAAGTCAAATTGAGAGTTTTAATGATCTCTAGTATTGATGGCACCCAAAGGATTACACCTAAAGTGCTAGACAAGGTGACTAAAGATTCCTATAGGATGGTGGGGGATTGGTCCATGAAGGATACTCTCCAAATACAAGAAGGCAATCTTAAAGGATGGCTAAGAAAATAGATGAGAGCCTCTATGTGATCCTACCTCAGTAGAAAGGGTAAAAACCTTTAATGTTCAGAGAGTAAGGGTAAGAAATCGTGACCTTTAACTTCCTAGGGCCATTGTTTGACCTTAATGTAGCTACATCCTAAAAAAACTTGGAAAATGTCTTATCCATCCCTTAAAAATATCCCAAACATGACAGTTACAAAACATTCCATTTTCCCAAAATATCTTCAAGTTATTTTCTCATCATGAGCACTCAAAATATTGGCTCAAAACCATGAGTAATATTACATTAGTGAATGCATCACCATTAGAATGATCAACAAAGGGATTTCAAAATAATAATAAAAATCCCTTTGAAAGGGGTTGCATTATAAATCATAGGGGCTTAGAATTGTTCCCTTCCTCAAATTATGGATTCAGCATCCATGTGCACAAGTGTGTGCAAGGGAAAATATTAAGTGTCTTGTGACATCATCTTCAATCTTCATGAGCTAAGTTTTCGTGTACAAGGTAGGTAGTTGACATTGTGGTATTATTATTGCAACTTAATGTTTGTATATTCATTTTAAATGGTGGATACGAACCTCTTCATGTGTTGTTATGTGGTGTAAACCTAGTAAACACCTCTAGATAACATAATACGAGTCACTTTTATTTAGGTTCCTAAGTATACAATGAAGGACAATGATAAACCCTTATACATGTGAAGAAATATTAGGAAAATATGTGTTTCCCCATGGGCTAGGAAAAGGTACGCTATATGGTGATCGATTATGGATGGTGAATAAAGGGGGAATATTTCATAGCATGACCCTCAAATTCATATGATGCACTTTCCTTTCATCAATTTCCCTTGTACAACTTCCAAAATCCAAGACATGTTTTTTAATCGCCTTTGAGAGGGAAATTTTAGCATTGAGTTTCCATTCCTCAACTTTATTTCATTACCCATTTTTTTCTTTTCATCAAGTTTTAAGTTCATTAGACATGTACCTTTTATTTAGATATCCCTTAGACAATCAAAGGACTAGGGTGATAACCTCATAATAAGCTAGCATTAACTCAATATTTTATTTTAATTTAATTTTCTCTTGACCTCTTTGACCTTTTAAATTTTCTACATACAACAATGGGAATTTTATTTCAATTAAATCTTGTGCTTTCATTTTCAAATATATATTTTAATAATGAATTTTTAGAAGCCAAACATGAAGGGGAATTGCTTATTTTTCTTGAATCAAATAAAGGTGAATGAGAAATGGTGGAGAGTGTTATGTATGTAGTGGATACAGAGCACTATCCAAATACATATCTTAGTAGTACAACTTAAACATGGGAGATGACACACTTCTATGAGTGAAGTATTGTTTAACATAGTATGATGAGGTAAACAAATAAATTGTAGGATTATGAAGTGTTGTTAGATCCTAATTTGGTAAGAAGCACTATCATAATCCACTAAAAACCATAAAACTATCCAATTACACATATATAAATCACAATATTCAAGGGAACATCAATACATATGCCATTTGAGAGATGACGAAGACATATTATATATCATGGTTAATTTAGCTCAAGTGTTTGAGTGACATATTTGTTATAGACATATTTGGGCACTTCAACCCCAGTGTTATCGACATATTTGGGCACTGCAACCCCAATCATATATGTCCATAAACCAAGGGCTTCTAAGCCCCTAAAAGTGTTGTTTCAAACCCTAAATGAGCAAGGTCAGCTGATTACATCATCTCCCAGAAGTTCTCCATGAAAAACTACTCAGAAATGGTCAAAGCAGGACCATACAAACTGCCCAGTGCTAAGGGTGCGATGCATCTCACTTGCCACATGCAAAAAGTGCGATACATACTGGAAAGCCCTTCTATAGGGTGCGATGAGCGAGAGCAGACAAATGGCACAAGAAGTTTGCTAGGTGGAGACCCTGAGAATCTTCTAGAAGCCACTCATTTGACACTTGCCTCTCTGAATTCGCCCAAGGATGAGTAAGAGATCATGAAATCTCCAAGTGGAACCAAGAACTATCAGAGAGATGACACTAATCAAAATCCCAGAAGCTGACTCATCCCCCTGAAAAGATCTATGTATGGATCCCTCATCCCAGAGATCCAAAGGCTGGAATTTTGTAGTTTGCAAGGAAGTGATGTTGGTTTCTCTTTGAAGACATTGTTGGGTGATCTTGCTTTGTATGAGGTGAAGAGGGCTTTCATGATGGGAGGATGGCGCTGGGTCAGACCAAGTGGTTGTAATCCTTTCTTCTACTACTTCTATCAATAAAGTTATTTGAGTTTTCCTCCATATTCTTGTGTATCTCTGAATATTGTGTTGATATATGCATTTGTATGGTAAATATATATCTGATCCTATATTGTTTACAGTGATAGATCTCTATGCTTTGATGGTATTATGTTGCTTTGACTCTATAGGAACTCTTTGAAGCGAAACAAGTAAGGAAGGAGTGGCGAGATTTTGTCAAAGGGGAAAGGAAACAAGCAAGGAGCCAAGCGAAAGACTAAGGTTGGTACTCTTTGCTTCTTTCTCATCTATCTCTCTTAAAGGAAAACACAAGTGACTTTAGTTTGTTTGTCTCTAAGATAGCTACCCGTCTTAGTGGGACTAGGAGCTCTGAATAGACACTAGTTTTCTCGATAACAAAATGGCGACTCCGCTGGGGAGCAAATAGTTTGATTGCTTGTCTCTATTTGTTTGCTTCATAAGCTACAGATGGAGCCTAAAGTTAAGCCAGCTAGCCTTCAAACTGCATTTGCTATGCAAGTGCAAAGTAGATCAATGCTACTTCAGTCAATCTCCGGGTTTGTTTATGAACTGAACAACTGACTTGCAAACATCCTAAGTGCCCTAGAGGTATCTCAAGTAACCTCATTAGATCAGCCCCTATACTTTGTATTTACTGACTATCATTAGCTCGGCCTAAATCCCTGAACTAAGCTACAAACTGTGACCAAAAACCAAGTTAAAGTCTTGTTCCTAGACCATCGCATTGTCTCCTTTTGGCAGACTGGATGCATCACACCTCTCGTGTGCAGTAGGTGGGATGCATCCCTGTTTCCTTGTGTTACAGGTGCGATGATCAGGTAAGACTGTTTCTGCCTCCAGATTTTGGTTTTTTCTTCACTGTCTTCAGCTTTATTCAGGAGTTTTGCTGTCTGTGATTAGTAAACCACTGTGGAAACCCCCTTCCTTTGCATTATTTAGCCTCCATTGTACAAAGAATTGTGAATTTTTTTATGTATTTTTCACCATTTACAGTTCTCCTTTACAAAATAGTAACTTAATCGAACTGTCATCTTTTGATTTGAAAGTGTCGCAAGTGTCATTTTCAGTCAAAGAAAAGAATCCTCCTCTTTTTGATAGTCGATTACACTGTTACTCTTGTATTTGATTTGAATTAATAGTATTTCAAGTGTCGAAAGCAGTTTTCAATTCAAAATCGCAAAGTGTCGTCTTGTCTTCCTTTCGTTTTTTGAAAAGAAAATCGTTAGTACTATCGCTTTGAAAGAAGAGATAATTTAGATTTGTATTTAGCATTCTTTTTGTCATTCACACATTAAGAAAGAAGAAAACAAATACATGCATGTGCATTTGCATTTAGACTGCTTGTTTATTTTGATTTAGGACAGTGCATCTAGCATGTGCTCTCTGCTCTATGTTGAAAGGATCTCGCTTCTCTTTCCTTAGTAGCTAGGATTTTCATTGCAAAAAGAAGAGTAAACTACTGTTTATCATCTTAGATTTCATATTTAAGATTTGTATATCTACATCACGCGGTGAACCTTAAAGGCAAACTTCTTAAGAAAGATCAACTGTAAAATAAATTCAATGAACATAAAAACACTTTGGAACCTAACGCACAACATCTAGAAGTCTAGGCTAGAGATGTATTCCGACGTCGTAAAGCCTGGTAACTATCGCTTTCATCGTAGATTGGGTGATTCCTCCTCTCTAAGACGACAAGTGCCAGTACAGACTTGTGCTCCCACGTACTGTTGAGTATATATTGGGAGACCACAATAGGCTATATCCTTTATCCTTAGGAAGTTGTGTCTGCTGCCCTATCAATCGCAATGCACGAAACACAACATTCAGGAAGATTGACTATCGTACCGTAAAAGGTATTCTGCAGTTTTGCGATTGGTTTGGTAATCCCTCTGTCTAGATTTCCAGAGTAGTCTCTTTCGTTCCTTTTCAGACTCCTTAAAGGAAAAGGTCCATCTGAGCACTTGTCACTTCAAGCTCATTAAAAATTGAAGGCGACTAGAGTCATATTTAGCTTTTTCTCGACTCTTAAAAATTGAAAAAGCAAGTTGTGTCAAAGCATCTAAAATTTATTTTAAACAGAATAATGTCATTATTCCCTCATTGATCTTAGGTTGAGAAAATGGAGTCCACAATCAAGGATTTCCCCTCGGAGGAAATCCTAGCCCTTTATCCTCTTGGGGAGATGTTGGTGCACCTCATATGGCCACATTGTCCCTTCCAGGATTGACAATTGGCCTGCCGGTATGGCTTTTCTCGACCTCTGTCATTCAAAGCACCATGATTCTTGAGCAATCGAATCAGCAACTAGATGATACTAGAGTTGGCCCCAAACCTTCTACTTCGTTTGTTTCTCCCTCTCCTTCTTCCTCTTCGCTTGGTGAAGATAGTAAGACTAAAAACCAAGTAACTAAGAAGAAGAAGAAAGGGAAGGAGAAGAAGAAGAAGGAGCCAATGGCAAAAAGGGGAAACCGTACATCGTCTAGCGAAAATCCACACACTGCACCATCCAAACCTAAATCTCCATGTGTCATCTGCAAAGGGGACCACTATCATCAAGATTGTCCTTGCATCCCACGGATCTTAAGGGACTGGTCTCCCCGCTTGCACAATCCAGTGTCGTCAACCTCTGACGATCATGTTGAGAGTACACTGTCAACTAGTGAAAATGAAGTCATCGGACAAAAAGGAAGATCTAAATTTCCTTGCAGGCTGTGTGAAGGCGATCATGCCCTCCACTGTTGTCCCTTCCTAGACAAAGCTATAAGAGTCTTGGATAACTGTCATGCATCACCACAGCAATTTCCTCCTGGATACAAGAAGCTCTTGCCGAGTCTATTGCTAGTTGAAAATCCGAGTGACACACCTTTGTTGTCGGTCGAAGCACCTATCATTGAAGGTAAACCCTCTGAGTCCACATCGGACCAAAGTCAATAGGTCGAGATGGCAGTCGACCCCATCTTGTCTTCAGAGGATTTACCTTCAGATGATACAGTCACCAAAGAGGATGAGAATGACACCATTCAAATTCTTTTCGTAAACACAGACTCTGATGAACATGGGGGCAATCTGCCCATTCCTTTACTGCAGGAAGGAAGTTCGTCAGAGGTGTATCTAGTCATTTATTCGGTCCCACCTCTAAGCAACCTAGTCATCTCCTTCGATTGGAATCTACTAGGCAAACCCCATCTACCATCTAATGTACCATTCCGAATCATAGTGCAAACTTACAGAATGGTCATGGTTGGTACCATCATAGATGAAGGGGTTTCTGTGAGTATCCTTTCCTCAACTTCTTGGAAAGCGCTTGGTTCACCATTACTTTTGCTCGAGATGCGAAATCTGACAGGCTGCGACAAAGGAACCAGACGACCGTTAGGGATCCTTCCAAATTTGCCTAAACTTTGAGAAGGAAAACCGTTTATCTGAATGTAATGGTAGTCCAGGGACCTTTAGATTACAATCTACTCCTTGGGCGCGACTACATTTATAGCATGGGAACTATTGTTTCCTCACTCTTTCAGGTGATGTGTTTTCCGCATGAAGGCAGAATGGTCCAGCTCGTAAACCAGCTTTCATTCCCTGGTTCACACATAGCTAATAGTCAAATACCATACCTAATAGGTCTTTTTGTACAAGGAATGTCTCATCAATCTCCAGTCCGTCCACCTGATGAGAACGAGTGATTCGGTGGTTATGACTGAAACCCAGGGGGCATGCACCCTAGTCTGCTTCGGCAGGAAAACTTCAGGAATAGGGTAGGTTTCCGCAGAGGATATATGACTGGTCTGACACACCCGTTTGTTTTGTCTGAAAATTGAAGGGTAACCTAGAAACTCTACTTCGCTATACCTAGGGGCATGCAAACCCTTTTACATGAAAGTGAAAAGCGACCATTTATTTTCTTAGTTTGTAGATTCTTAACCTTTAAACTAATAGGATTGGTCGTTCTTAGCTTACATAATAAAGGGAGTCGGAGCAAAATCACGAATGGTGGAAGCTCCCTAAAAAATGAACCTATCGATGAGACATCCTTATTATACTACTGGCACGAGCAGTTTTACGCGAAGTTCAAGCTCATTAAAAAATAAACCTAGCAATGAGCATATGTTCCACCAGAGTTTAAGCCCGTTAAAAAATGAACCCACCTTCGGTAAATAACCAGTGCGCATTATTATCATCTTTTGAGCCTTGGTCATGTTCTTACCATCACCTCCACTCTTTTTTTAGCCGATCATATGCCTCCATTTGATTTTTTATCCCTTTTGAGGAACAGCTGCGATGATTGATCCTATTAGCCATCTTATTTACACTGCCGTGATTGAAAAGTTCCAAACATTACCTCGAACTAGCTGTTATCCGAAAACATCACTCGTTCCTCAAAAAACGAGTCTCCTTTAAGCTCTTTTCATCTGACTCATAAAATATGAAAAGATTGTCGAGCAATTGGCCTCTCCAGCTCATTAAAGTGATTGGAAGTGCCATCCCTCCTCTAGATTTTAATCTTTTTGGACCTGAGGGATTATTACACAAAAGGATCGAGCGTTTGTCTTGTTCGGCTCGTTAAAACTATCGAAAAGTCATCCCTTTCGCACTGTTTTATACTTTTTCGAACTTAAGGGATTATATTACGAAAAAGGAATATTGGATTTTCCTTTCCATCTCTTTTCAGACTCTCTAAAATTGAAAAGAACCGAGTTATCCTTGTCGTTAAACTCGTTAAAACAATAGCGAAAAACTTGTCCATTCAGACAAGAGCGAGTCTCACTGTCACTAGGCTCGTTAAAACATAGAAACGGGTTTGCCCGAAGGGCAAATTATAGAATAAGCATATGTTATCCTCCTCAAGCTTGACAAAAATAAAGAGGTACTGGTCAGAAATGACTGGGGAAAATTGGGAAGAAAACTTCAAGAAACTTTATTGGTAGCAGGTCTCTCTTGAACATAACACTTTCACTCCATCACCATGATTGAGTTGGGTTGGGTTATTCCATTCACCGGTCATATCACCATTGGTCCACCGTACCATCCACTTTTTAGGTTAACGCTACCAATCCATTTCAGTGTCGCCGATATGTTCAAGAGAAGTCGCTCAGAGAATTCATCTACCCAGCTTGTGTCTCATCCGCTGTAATACCATTACGCTTCATTCTTTCATGACTGCCACCCTGAACCTTGTATCATCATATCATTTTCACCTCCACAAAATCATTTTCTCCGTTTCGTGTCGTAGATGTGGGATTCATTAAGGCCCTCCTACGATGGGTCACTTCTTGTTGACATCAGCTCATTATCCAAGAAGTTGACCTAGGAACAACCCTTTTAGTACTTTGAAGCTTGCATGCCTCAATGGCAAGTTTCTCACTTCCGGCGACAGGTTTACATTAATGGCCTTCGACCAAAAGATTTTGTGTGGTGTTCAACATCGACTCATGTATTCACACCACGTGAATTGTACTCCAGTACCTTGAGGGTCATCATCATCATCGATGATTCCTCTCACGACTGTTAACAGCTTAATCATTGGTTGGTAATCAGACGATGTCTTTCCATGTTCAACATCAGAACATCTTTTCACATGGACTGACTTGTACTTTCGGGCAAAGATTGAACGAGTTTTGAAGACCCCGGATCTAGTTTCATCCATCCAGGCTGCGATATATTCAGGAAAATAAAGACATCAAATTTACATCATTGCTGCACAGATAATCATCCAAACTAAGGGATGATGGCTCTACCAGAATCATCAGTCTGCACACAGACGGTTGTCTGTCCTATGTACATGAAAATGAATTTATAAAGCTGAGCATGGGAATGCCCGCCTCAGCTAGATCATGAAAATATTATGAAGATAATGTAGTTTATTGTATCTTATTATAGGTCACCTTCCAGTTCAAAAAACCTCGAATCCTCATTATAAAGCATTTCACCCGAAATCAAAATATTTATGACCTCATGCTTTAGGGGGAAACTATTATCGACATATTTGGGCACTGCAACTCCAATCATAGATGTCCATAAACCAAGGTCTTCTAAGCCCCTAAAAGTGTTGTTTCATACCCTAAAGGAGTAAGGTCAGTTGATTACATCATCTCCCAGAATTTCTCCATGAAAAACTACTCAGAACTGGTCAAAGCAGGACCATACGTACTGCCTAGTGCCAAGGGTGTGATGCATCTCACCTGCCACATGCAAAAAGTACGATGCATACAGGAAAGCCCTTCTGTACGGTGCGATGAGTGAGAGCAGACAAATGGCACAAGCAATTTTCTAGGTGGAGACCCTGAGAATCTTCTAGAAGCTGCTCATTTGACACTTGCCTCTCTAAATTCGCCCAAGGATGAGTAAGAGATCATGAAATCTCCAAGTGGAACCAGGAACTATCAGAGAGATGACACTAATCAAAATCCCAGAAGCTGACTCATCCCCCTGCAAAGATATATATATGGATCCCTCATCCTAGAGATCCAAAGGTTGGAATTTTGTAATTTGCAAGGAAGTGTTGTTGGTTTCTCTTTGAAGACATTGTTGGGTGATCTTGCTTTGTATGAGGTGAAGAGGGCTTTCATGATGGGAGGATGGCGCTGGGTCAGACCAAGTGGTTGTAATCCTCTCTTCTACTACTTCTATCAATAAAGCTATTTGAGTTTTCCTCCCTATTCTTGTGTATCTCTAAATATTGTGTTGATATATGCATTTGTATGGTCAATATATATCTGATCCTATATTGTTTACAGTGATAGTTCTCTATGCTTTGATGGTATTATGCTGCTTTGACTATAGAGGAACTCTTTGAAGCAAAACAAGTAAGGAAGGAGTGGCAAGGTTTTGTCAAATGGGAAAGGAAACAAGCAAGGAGCCAAGCAAAAGACTGAGGTTGGTACTCTCTGCTTCTTTCTCATCTATCTCTCGTAAAGGAAAACACAAGTGACTTTAGTTTGTTTGTTTTTAAGATAGCTACCTATCTTAGTGGGACTAGCAGCTCTGAATAGACACTAGTTTTCCTGATAACACCAAGTCACATATGTCGATAGACCAAGGGCTCTTCAACCCCTAAAAGCGTTTTTTCATACCCTAAAGGATCATGGTCAACTAATTACATCATTTCCCAGAAGTTCCACCTGAAAAACCACTCCATATTGACTACTCCATGGTCAAGGTGCGATGCACACTGGCTGCTACACTAGCCAGGTGCGATGCATACTGAAGAGGCCTTCTATAGGGTGTGATGAGCGAGAATGGACAAATGGCAGAGACAGTTTTCTAAGTGGAAGCTCATGGAATCTTCCAGAAACTTCTCCCATGACACTTACCTCTCTGAATTTGCCCAAGGATGAGTAAGAGATCAATGAAACCTCTAAGTGGAACCAAGAGCTATAAGTGGAATGACACTAATCAGAAACCCAGAGCTGACTCACACCCTTGCAAGACATCTATAAATGGATCCCTCATCTAAGAGATCTAGAGGCTGGAATTTTGTCATTTGTAAGGAAGTATTGTTGGTTTATCTTTGAGAAGAGACAGTGTATTTTTGGGTGATCTTGCTTTTCATGAGGTGAAGAGGGTTTTGATGCTGGATTAGATAGCTGAGTTGTAATCCTCTCTTCTACTATTAATAAATTTCTTTGAGTTTTCCTCCATATAATCGTGTATTTTTGAATCTTGTTATTTGTGAATGCAATTGTATGGTCAATGTATTTCTGATTCTGCATTGTTTATGATATTATAGATCGAGATGCTTTGATGGTGTTTTGTTACTTTGACTCTACAGGTATTCTCTGAAGTGGGACAAGTAGGAGAGGAGTGGCAAGCTCTATCAAGGGAGAGAGAAATCAAGCAAGGAGCCAAGCGGAAGATCCAAGTTGGTCCCCTTTGCTTCTCTCTTATCTATCATACATAAAGGAAATCGCAAATTGCTTTGATTGTTTGTTTCTAAGATAGCTACCCATCTTAGTGGGACTAGCAGATCGAAAAGACACTAGTTTTCCTAGAAACAAAATGGCGACTCCACTGGGGAGCGAATAGTTTATTTGTTTGTCATTGTTGTTTGCTTTATAAACTACAGACGAAGCCTGAAGTTAGCCAGATAGCCTTCGAACCGCCTTTGCTATGCAATTACGAAGTAGATGAATGCTGCTTCAGTCAATCTCTAGGTTGGTTTATGAACTGAACATCTGACTTACAAGCATTCTAAGCACCCTTGTGGTAGCTCAATAAACTCTTGAGATCATACCCCTGTACTCTATTCTTTACTGTTCATAATAGCTCAACCTAAATCATTGAACTCAACTGTAAATTTGACCAAAAACCCAACTCAGTTTTGCTCCCTGGCCCATCGCATTGTCTGTAACTGGAAACTAGTATGCATCACACTTCCCATGTGTAGCAGGTGAGATGCATCCCTGTTTCTAAGAAGCACAAGTGCGATGACTGAGTGATCTCATTTCTCTCTTTGAAATTTGGTTTTTTTTCCTTGTTTTCAGCTCTGTTTGATTGTGTTACTGCTTATGATCAGTATCTCATTGCTCAAGCCTTTTTCCTTTACATATTTCAGCCTCCATTGATTAGGATTATTGAATTTGTTTATGTATTTTTCCATCATTTACAATCCTTCATCAAAAAGTAGTTTAAATCGAATTGTCGTTTTGATGCAAAAAGTGTCGTAACTGTCATTCTGAGTCAAAAAGAAGAGTTTCGTAAAGTATTCCTCCTTTAGATAGTCGATTTTACTTTTGTCATTGTATTTGATTTGAATTTTTAATATTTGAAGCGTCGAAAGTAGTTTTCTATTCGAAATTGAAAAGTGTCGTTTAGTCTTCCTTTCATTTTGAAAAGAAATTGTCGAAATGTCGCTTTGAAGAAAAATAGTTCAGATCTATACTTAGTTTTCCTTTTTGGCATTCTCACATTAAGGAAACGAAAAACAAATACATGCATGTGCATTTGCATTTAGACTGTGTGCGAAAATGATTTAGGAAAAGTGCATTTAGTGTGTGCTCTTTTCTCTCTGTTGAAAGAATCGTAATCTTCTTTCCTTAGTAGCTAGGATTTTCATTGCTAAAAGAAAATAAATGACTGTTTATCATTTTAGATTGCATATTTAGGAATTTTACATCTACATCATGCGGTGAACCTTGAAAGACAAACTTCTAAACAAGATCAACTCTAAAATAAATCTCAATGAACATAAAAACGCTTTGGAACCTAACGCAACACATCTAGAAGTATATCCTAGAGACGTGTTCTGGTGTCGTAAAACCTGGTAACTATCATTTTCATCGAAGGTTGGGTGATTCCTCCTCTTTGATATGACAAGTGCTAGTACAGACTTGTGCTCCTCGTACCGTCGAGTATATATTGGGAGACGACAATAGGCTGATATCCTTTATCCATAGGAAGCTGTGTCTACCGCCCTATCGATCACAATGCACTGAACACAACATTCGGGAAGATTTACTATCGTACATAAGACCTTGGTAATTTCTCTTTAATTTATCACCAAGGTGTATTTTGTAGTTTTACAATTGGTTTGGTAATCCCTCTATCTAGATTTCTAAAGTAGTCACTTTCATTCCTTTTCGACTCCTTAAAAGAAAAGGTCCATCTGAGCACTTGTCACTTCAGGGTCATTAAAAATCAAAGGCAACTAGAGTCATCTTTAGCTTTTTCTTGACTCTTAAAAATTGAAAAAGCAAAGTTGTGTCAAAGCATCATTAAAATTTATTTAATATGGAACATCTTTTTCCCCTTAATTTTGAGTTGATCAAGTAATCCGCAATCGTGGAAGAAAGTCAATCAAAACCCTATCGTTCATGGAGACTAGTGAGTCAACCATCTTTGACTCTGGAGACGAAACCATTCTGGGCAAAACAGTCTTGTTTAACTGAGTCCAATTCACCTGATTTATTTGAAACTTGTGTTTCAACATCGTCAGAGACTACAGTTACTCTGATCATTTCTAGTACATTTGCCTTTACAGAAGAAGCTCCGCAGTTACAAGAGGACATTAGAATTGATCCTAGTGTAACGGTAGGCACTTCTATACCTGAGACAACTCCATCTAGAGTTGAACCAGAGACTGAAGTTCACTTACCTGAACATCTGGAAGTTGAGTTCCAGAATTCAGAAGGTGTCACCCCTCCAGTATCTGTTACTGCAAAAGCTATACCTTCTTCGGGTCCAGAATATTTTACAGACCTAATGGTCTACCTCTTCCAGCTGGACTAATTGCCATAGAGGAGATAGTAGAGGATCTTCCATCCATTACTCCATTGCATTTTGGAATTAGGATCCACTTATATCCTTCTATTTCTAAAGTTAGTCCTTTTAATCATTTTTCACCGTAAGTTCTTGCCGAATTGCTAGGAAATCTTTTGGATAGAATAAATATGTCTGAACAACCATCAACATCTAGGACTGTGTCAACTAACACAGCTACGGCATAGCTTCCTGCTGTCATTCCTATAATGTTTTCTGGTATACCATCTGTCTCGGCTAGTTATCAACCACTAGCTGGAGTCCACTCAGGGACTGTTTCGACGACGTGATCTGTTCCTATTTCTTCATCTGGAGTCTCATCTGGTATTTCTTATGTTGAAACTCAACAAATTGATCCTGTATGTCAGTATCAATTTCCAGTCTTCAAAGACGAATCTATCCTTTAAGCATTGGATTGCCACCATATGGGGGGCAGTATGCCTTTTCATTGTTCCCTCCTGGAGAGCAACCATATGAGAGTTTACAACAAAATTCAGGTCAAACTGGAATTACATCCAGCGGTTGGGTACCAATACTGCCTCAACAACCAAGGGTTCTATATTCAATGCAACTAGTCCAACCTGTGTCGAATATTCCCACTACACATGCTATTATGATTGTATCGCAAGTACAAGCACTACCTGTTGTGTGTGAACCCCAAGTCTCTCAAGTTGCAATACAACAGCCTCTTATCTATGTGGCTCAATCACAATCTCAGGTTAGTGCCTCCTTACGTGGAACGACTCAGGCTTAAACAAGTACTATCACTCCGCATCTTGGTCAATCATTCAGTATTGGGCAACAATAAATGGTCCGACAACCACGGTTGGTACAATATCAACAATTGCAATTCCAACAAGCTTACCGAGGACCTGAGTAACAAGGCTTTTTCAGTAATGGGCAACTGCATTTTCAAAACGGTTATCAACAACCATACTATAATGGTTATGCCCATCGACCTTATCAAAGTTATCAGCATCAGATACGTTATGCTGGTATGCAAAGACCTACTACTTAGATGATCCCATCTTATCCTGGGTATGCTTCACCAAACCTGAATCAACAGTTGCCTTTTGTAGCAACTCTAGAATTACCAAATCTAAACCGGCTAACGAATGATCCAATTGCTTATGCCCCTTGGTGGCCAGCAATTCCTCATAAACTTCCCTCTGATATTCCTAAATTCAATGGAAATCCAGGTGAAGATCCATCGAATCACGTAATGACCTTTCATTTGTGGTGCTCATCCAACACCCTGAATGATGATTCGATTAGGCTTCACTTTTTTCAGAGAACGCTCATTGGACCAGCAACAAAATGGTACATTGAGTTGCCTAAAGCTTCGTTTGATAACTTCAGCACCCTTGCCACTACCTTTTTAACCCATTTTCAATTACCCATAAGATATGAAACGGGACAAAAATCCTTACCAATTTTAAACAGACAACAACCACTCACATATCTAATCATATTCATGAGTGGCGACATCATCGTCGAATAGTAAAGATGTAGGTTCCTGATCAGCTTTTAGCTGAATGGTTTATTAAGTCATTATTTCCCTCTATTACAAAGGATGTGGCTAAGGGAGGAGTTGTCACTGACAAGCAAGTCGTTGCTCATGCATAATATTTAGACTTGATCTATACTCAGTCTGACACGATCTATGACAAAATTCCTGACGCTCCTAGACCAGAATTTTCCCTTCCTCCCCCTCCTAAATCGAACAAGGACTCTCATGCCAATGATGGTGTGATCAGTACCACAAGCACGAAAACTGCAAAGGCTCCATCTAAAAAAGCCCTTGCAGTTTCTAGTCAAAAAGCAAATGAAGAACCTCTTGCCTTGGAGATTAATGCCATGTCATCTGACAAGGGAAAAAATCCAAAGCAACCAGGGGGCAAGAAGAAAGGGAAAAATAATAAGAAGAAACAGGAAAATTCACCTCCTGAAAAATCTTTTGAAAACCCTGCTGGGCAAAAGAAACCTCGTTATCCATGTTACATATGTGACAACGAGCATTTCACGAAAGATTGTCCACATAAAGCTGAGGTTATGAAATTTTTAAAAACTTCAAATACCCCAACGGTGTTGACTAATCCGTTTCCGAGCCCAGAAACAAACCTGGTTGCTATTGATCATGCTTCCCCATCCCAAGTGCTTATGCTATCCATCTCGAAACAGCAAAATGATGCTTTGATATCGACAAGGAATAAAGATTATGGGAATCCACAGTCGTCGAACAACAAGGCTATAGATCAACCCAGTAGTTCGACAACAACTTCGCCTGAAGTTGTTCCGCCCATCATTCCTGAACTGACTATAAAGCCGCCAAAGGGAGTAGTACATAAATCAACATTTAATCCTCGTGCTCGAGCAGCACAAAATTATAATATAGTGGAGGATTTGGCTCAATCACCATCTGCTATGTCGACGCTTGAAGTACTGCAAAATTGCCCCTCCCAAAAGCAGGCTTTGTTATCAGCAATAGGTGGGATTGACCCAACGGATTCCAATCTTGTGGCCTTCAACCATAAAGGATATGAACCTCAGTTACTGACCCAACTCGCTTTCCTCATATAGGTAAAAGCCCTCAATAAAAATATTCATCGAACAATCATTGATGAGGGGGCATCTACCTGTATTATGTCAATGAGTTGCTGGAAAACTTTAGGCTCACCACCCTTGTCACGATCATCAACGACATTAAAAGCATTCGATGGAAGAACATACAAGCTGTATGGGATATTAAGTAACTTGAAATTTGAACTGGGGGGCAAGACAGTAGAAATTGAAGTCGAGGTCATTGATGGAAACCTTGACTACAATATCTTGCTAGGAAGGCCTTGGATTTATGCTATGGTCATCGTTGTGTCAACATATTTTAGAAAGATTGCATTTCCCTTCCAAGGTAAAATTACAATCGTTGACCAACTAACCTTTTTCCCCAACAGTTCACAAGCTACTGGAAGCATTCCATTGATCCATGGAAGTTCTCAATCGCTTCAAAATGTCGGAGTAGGTCTCCTAAAATACCCTTCCTTAATGGGTACTTTTTCCCTCCCGCCTCCAAGTAATCTGGTGGAAGTGGCCACAGTGGAAACCTGTCTCCCTCCCCTTCTTCCTCTTCGCTTGGTGAAGATAGCGATGCTAGTAACCAAGTGGCTGAGAAAGTGAGAACGATACCGTTCAAATTCTTTTGTTACTTCAGAGTCTGATGAACTTGGGGGCAATCCGCCCATTCCTTTACAACAGGAGGAAAATTCCCCAGTTCAAGGGGTTCATTCAATCGTTTATTCGATAACCCCTCCAAGAAGTCTAGTCATTTCCTTCGATTGGAATCAACTAGCAAGACCCTACCTTCCATCTAATGTACCATTCTGGATCATAGTACAAGTTTACAAAATGATCATGTCTGGCACTATCATAGATGAAGGGGCTTCAGTGAGTATCCTTTCCTCAATTTCTTGGAAAGCGCTTAGTTCACCATCACTTACGCCTGGTACGCAAATTTTATCAGGTTTTAACAAAGGAACCAGTTGACCGTTAGGGATCATTCCTAAGTTGCCGATAACTTTGAGAAGGAAAAACGTTCACTTGAATGTGATGGTGGTCCAAGGGTCGTTAAATTATAATCTACTCCTTGGATGTGACTATGTTTATAGCATGGAAGCTATTGTTTCCACACTCTTTCGAGTGATGTGTTTCCCCCATGAAGGCAAAGTTGTCCATCTTATCGACCAACTTTCATCTCTGGTTCAAACACAGCTCCAAGTCAAACATCATTCCTAAATGGTCTCTTTAAGTCAAGTATGACTATTCAACCTTCATTCCATCCATCTATTTACCGCGAGTAGTCCAGTGAATGTAACGAAGTTTAGGGGGTATCCACGCTTGTCTATTTTGTGGACAAACCCAGCTGTAGAGATAAGTTTCCCTGTAAGTTATGTGATCGGTCCGGGTGACCTTTCACCTTTGTCTATTTGGCGGACAAAGTGCAGGAAGTGTTTTGTCTAAGTATTGACAGAAAATCATCCTGCTTAACCACAATAAGTTTCCATATGGTTACTGAAGACTTTTTTTTATGCTAGGGGCATGCAAACCTTTTTATGCAAGAAAAAACGACCAATTTCATTTTTTAGCTTTTTAGCATTTTTAGCTTTTTAGCCTTATAGTTTGGTCATTCCTAGCTTACATAAAAAGGAAAATGAGCAATGTTTCCGCAAGGTTCAAGCTCGTTAAAAAATAAACCTGCCTATGAGCAATGTTTCCGCAAGGTTCAAGCTCATTAAAAAATAAACCCGCCTATGAGCAATGTTTCCGCAAGGTTCAAGCTCATTAAAAAATAAACCCGCCTATGAGCATAGTTTCTCCCGGTTCAAGCTCATTAAAAAATGAATCCACCCTCGGTAAATAACCTTTGTGATTGCCCTGCTATCAGCCTTTTGAACCTTGGTTGTGTTCCTACTGTCACCTCCATTCTTTTGGCCAATCATATGCTTCCACTTGATTGTTTACCCTTTTGAGGAACAACTGCGACGAGTGGTCCTGTTAGCCACCCTCTTCACATGACCATGTTTTGAGACGTTCCAAGCTACCCCAAAACACCACTCGTTCCTAAAAAAATGAGTCTCTTTTAAACTCTTTTTAGACTCGTTAAATATAAAAGATCGAGCTATTGGCCTTTCCAGCTCGTTAAAGTAAGGCGAAGTGCCATCCCTCCTATACATTTTAATCTTTTGGACCTGAGGGATTATTAAACAAAAAGACCGAGCACTTGTCTTTTTCAGCTCGGTAAAGCGATTGAAAACTCATCCTTTTCATATTATTTTATACTTTTTTGGACTTAAGGGATTATGCTATGAAAAAGGACTGTTGTAGTTTCCTTTTCATCCCTTTTCAAACTCTCTAAACATGAAAACGACCGAGTTATCTTTGTCGTTAAACTCGTTAAAACAATAGCGACAAACTTGTCCATCCAGACAAGAACGAGTTTCACTGTCGCTAGGCTCGCTAGAACATAGCGAAAGGTTTACCTGAAGGGAAAATTATAGAACAAGCAT
This sequence comes from Pinus tabuliformis, assembly GCA_031772625.1. NCBI lineage: Eukaryota > Viridiplantae > Streptophyta > Pinopsida > Pinales > Pinaceae > Pinus > Pinus tabuliformis. Next base: position 750,962,871 of record CM062804.1, read on the forward strand.
ATGTTATCCTCCTCAAGCTTGACAAAAATAAAGAGGTACTGATCAGCAATGACTAGGGAAAAAGGGAAGAAAACTTGAAGAATTTTATTGGTAGCAGGTCTCTCTTAAACATGACACTTTCACTCCATCACCATGATTGAGTCAGGTTGGGTTATTTCATTCACCGATCATATCACCTTTGGTCCTCCGTACCATCCATCTTTTGGGGTTAACGCTACCAATCCATCTCAGTGTCGCCGACATGTTCAAGAGAAGTCATTCAGAGAATTTACCATCCAGCTAACGCCTCATCCACTGCAATACCTTCACCCTTCATTTTTCATGACCGCCATTCCTGAACCTTGTATCATCAGATCGTTTTCACCTCCAGAAAAATCATTTGCTTTGTTTCATGTCGTAGATGTGGGATACATCAAGGCCCTCCTACGATGAGTCACTTCTTGTTGACATCAGCTCATTATCCAAGAAGTTGACATAGAAACAACCCTTTCAGTACTTTGAAGCTTGCATGCCTCAATGGCAAGTTTCTCACTTTCGACGACAGGTTTACATCAATGGCCTTCGACCGAAATATTTTGGGTGGTGTTCAACAACGGCTCAATATTCACACCACGTGAATTGTACTGTAGTACCTTGAGGGTCATTATCATTATTGGTGACTCCTCTTGCGCCTATTAACAGCTTACATTATTGGCTGGTAATCAAGCGATGTCTTTCCATGTTCGACTTCAGAACATCTTTTCACATGGATCGACTTGTACATCAAGCAAAGATTGAACGTGTTTGAAGACCCTGGATCTAGTTTGATCCATCCGAGCTACGATATATTCAGGAAAATAAAGACATCAATTATACACAGAAGCTGCAAAGATGATCATCCAAACCAAGAGATGATGACTCTACATAAAGATTCACTAGTTTGCAGCATCAAACGATTATCTATCCTATGTACATGAAAATGAATTTATAAAGATGAGCATGGGAATGCCCGCCTCAGCTAGATCATGAAAATAATATGATGATGATGTATTTTATTGTATCTTATACAGGTCACCTTCCAATTTGAATACCTTGGATCCTCATGATAAATCATTTCACCCGACATCAAAAGATTTACGACCTCATGCTTTAGAGGGCAACTGTTATAGACATATTTGGGCACTTCAACCCTAGTCACATATGCCAATAAACCAAGGTCTCTTTAACCCCTAAAAGTGTTGTTTCATACCTAAAGGATCATGATCAACTGATTACATCATTTCCCAGAAGTTCCGCATGAAAAACCACTCAGAACTGGCCAAAACTGAACCATACTGACTGCTCCATGGTCAAGGTGTGATGCATACTGACTGCTACACTAGCCAGGTGTGATGCATACTGAAGAGGCCTTCTGTAGGGTGCAATGAGCGAGAATGGACAAATGGAAAAGACAATTTGCTAAGTGGAAGCTCATGGAATCTTCCAGAAACTTCTCCCATGACACTTGCCTCTCTGAATTCGCCCAGGGATGAGTAAGAGATCAATGAAATCTCCAAGTGGAACCAAGAACTATCAGTGGAATGACACTAATCAGAAACCTAGAGCTGACTCACACCCTTGCAAGACATCTATAAATGGATCCCTCATCTGAGAGATCTAGAGCGTGGAATTTTGTAATTTGTAAGGAAGTGTTGTTGGTTTATCTTTGAGAAGAGACATTGTATTGTTGGGTGATCTTGCTTTTCATGAGGTGAAGAGGGCTTTGATGCTGGGAGGATGATGCTGGATCAGATAGCTGGGTTGTAATCCTCTCTTCTACTATTAATAAAGTTCTTTTAGTTTTCCTCCATATAATCGTGTATTTGTGAATCTTGTTATTTGTGAATGCAATTGTATGGCCAATGTATTTTTTTATTTTGAATTGTTTATGATATTATAGATCGAGATGCTTTGATTGTGTTTTTTTACTTTGACTCTATAGGTATTCTCTAAAGTGGGACAAGTAGGAGAGGAGTGGCAAAGAAGAAACAGGAAATTCACCTCCTGAAAAATCTTCTGAAAACCCTGTTGGGCAAAAGAAACCTCGTTATCCATGTTACATATGCGACAACGAGCATTTCACGAAAGATTGTCCACATAAAGCTGAGGTTATGAAATTTTTAAAAACTTCAAATACCTAGCAGTGTTGACTAATCTGTTTCTGAGCGGAGAAACAAACCTGGTTGCTATCGATCATGCTTCCCCATCCCAAGTGCTTATGCTATCCATCTCGAAACAGCAAAATGATGCTTTGATATCGAAAAGGAATAAAGATTATGTGAATCCACTAGTTTCCCCAAGGTTCAAGCTCGTTAAAAAATAAACTCACCTATGAGCAATGTTTCCCCAAGGTTCAAGCTCGTTAAAAAATAAACCCACCTATGAGCAATGTTTTCGCAAGGTTCAAGCTCGTTAAAAAATAAACCCACCTATGAGCATAGTTTCTCTGGGTTCAAGCTCATTAAAAAATGAATCCACCCTCGGTAAATAACCTTTGTGATTTCCCTGTTATCAGCCTTTTGAACCTTGGTTGTGTTCCTACAGTCACCTCCATTCTTTTGGCCAATCATATGCTTCCACTTGATTGTTTACCCTTTTGAGGAACAGCTACGACGAGTGGTCCTGTTAGCCACCCTCTTCACATCACCATGTTTTTAGATGTTTCAAGCTACCCCAAAACACCAATCGTTCCTCAAAAAACGAGTCTCTTTTAAACTCTTTTTAGACTCGTTAAATATAAAAAGATTGTCGAGCTATTGGCCTTTTCAGCTCGTTAAAGTAAGGGGAAGCACCATCCCTCCTATACATTTTAATCTTTTTGGACCTGAGGGATTATTAAACAAAAAGATCGAGCTCTTGTATTTTTCGGCTCGATAAAGTGATTGAAAAGTCATCCCTTTTGTATTATTTTATACTTTTTCGGACATAAGGGATTATGCTACGAAAAGGACTACTGGAGTTTCCTTTTTGTCCCTTTTCAAACTCTCTAAACATTAAAAGGACCGAGTTATCTTTGTCGTTAAACTCATTAAAAAAATAGCAACAAACTTGTCCATCCAGACAAGAATGAGTTTCACTGTCGCTAGACTCGCTAAAACACAGCGACAGGTATGCCCAAAGGGAAAATTATAGAACAAGCATATGTTATCCTCCTCAAGCTTTACAAAAATAAATAGTCAGCAATGACTGGGGAAAAAGGGAAGAAAACTTGAAGAATTTTATTGGTAGTAGGTTGCTCTTGAACATGACACTTTCACTCCATCACCATGATTGAGTCGGGTTGGGTTATTCCGTTCACTGGTCATATCACCATTGGTCCTCTGTACCATCCATGTTTTGGGGTTAACACTACCAATCCATATCAGTGTCATCGACATGTTCAAGAGAAGTCATTCAGAGAATTTACCATCCAGCTAACGCCTCATCCACTGCAATACCTTCACCCTTCATTTTTCATGACCGCCATTCCTGAACCTTGTATCATCAGATTATTTTCACCTCCAAAAAAATCATTTGCTTCATTTCGTGTCATAGATGTGGGATACATCAAGGCCCTCTTACGACGGGTCACCTCTTTTCGACATCAGCGCATTATCCAAGAAGTTGACTTAGAAACAACCCTTTCAGTACTTTCAAGCTTGAATGCCTCAATGGCAAGTTTCTCACTTTCAGCGACAAGTTTGCATCAATGACCTTCGACCGAAAGATTTTGCGTGGTGTTCGACATCGGCTCATACATTCACACCAGTGACCACATGAATTGTACTGTAGTACCTTGAGGGTCATTATCATTATCGGTGACCCCTCTCACGCCTATTAACAGCTTACATTATTGGCTGGTAATTAGGAAATGTCTTTCCATGTTCGACTTCAGAACATCTTTTCACATGGATCGATTTGTACATTGGGTGAAGATTTAACGAGTTTGAAGACCCTGGATCTAGTTTCATCCATCCGAGCTACGATATATTCAGGAAAATAAAGACATCAATTGTATACAGAAGCTACACAGATAGTTGTCTAAGCCAGGGAAGAAGACTCTTCATGCGAAGAAACACCAGTCTGCAACAATAGATGATTGTCTGTCCTATGTACATGAAAATGAATTTATAAAGTTGAGCATGGGAATTCCCACCTCAGCTAGATCATGAAAATATTATGATGATGATGTATTATATTGTATCTTATACAAGTCACCATCTAGTTCGAATACCTCGGATCCTAATGATAAAGCATTTCACCCGACATCAAAAGATTTACGACCTCATGCTTTAGGGGGAAATTGTTATAGACATATTGGGCACTGCAACCCCAAACTAATATGTCCATAAATCAAGGGCTCTTCAAACCCTAAAATTGTTGTTTCATACCCTAAAGGATCATGGTAAAATGATTACATTATTTCCCAGAAGTTCCACCTGAAAAACCACTTAGAATTGGCCAAAACTGGACCATACTGACTGCTCCATGGTCAAGGTGCGATGCATACTAACTGCTACACTAGCCAGGTGCGATGCATACTGAAGAGGCCTTCTATAGGGTGCGGTGAGCGAGAATGGACAAATGGCAGAGACAGTTTGCTAAGTGGAAGCTCATGGAATCTTCCAGAAACTTCTCCCATGACACTTGCCTCTCTGAATTCGCCTATGGATGAGTAAGAGATCAATGAAATCTCCAAGTAGAACCAAGAGCTATCAGTGGAATGACACTAATTAGAAACCTAGAGCTAACTCACACCCTTGCAAGACATCTATAAATGGATCCCTCATCTGAGAGATCTGGAGGCTGGAATTTTGTAATTTGTAAGGAAGTGCTATTGGTTTATCTTTGAGAAGAGACATTGTATTGTTGGGTGATCTTGCTTTTCATGAGGTGAAGAGGGCTTTGATGCTGGATCAAACAGCTGGGTTGTAATCCTCTCTTCTACTATTAATAAAGTTCTTTGAGTTTTCCTCCATATAATCGTGTATTTGTGAATCTTGTTGTTTATGAATGCAATTGTATGGTCAATGTATTTCTGATTCTGCATTGTTTATGATATTATAGATCGAGATGCTTTGATGGTGTTTTTTTACTTTGACTCTACAGGTATTCTCTGAAGCAGGACAAGTAGGAGAGGAGTGGAAAACTCTATCAAGGGAGAGAGAAATCAAGCAAGGAGCCAAGCGGAAGATCCAGGTTGGTCCCCTTTGCTTCTCTTTTATCTATCATACATAAAGGAAATCGCAAATTGCTTTGATTGTTTGTTTCTAAGATAGCTACCCGTCTTAGTGGGACTAGTAGATCAAAAAGACACTAGTTTTCCTGGAAACAATATTGAATGTATTTCCTAGATGAGTGAAGAGAAAATGTGAGCAAAGAATCATTTGGTGGTGCCTCTAATGTAGCTACCCCTTGTGGGATAACAAATCCTAACATCTATCCATATTGTAAAACTATGAATTTCTCTATGTAATATGCTAAAAAAAATTATTAAGTGGTTCTATCTCATTTAGACATCAACATCTCACATTTCATAATTGATTAAGTTTAGTAAGAATCACCAAGAGGAAATTGTTAAAGTGTGTTTACTTAAATGAATGTGTTATAATCCAATTCTATTAGTTTCATTGGACTTGTAGGCCCAAAAAATCCCCTAGTAAACCATTTCAATGGTAAAATTGATTCTTTTGCTAGACATCCTATGCTCAAAAGTGTTTTCAATAGAATTATGGATCCCACATGAAATGTCATCATAAAAATGGAGATATATATACTTTTCATCTATCCTTGTTTGATGACAAATCACCTAGAATCACCAAAAATTTAATTGATTTTAGTCCACCAAAAAGGTTAATTGATATCTAAAGCCAACACTTGGCCAATATTTTCTAGTTTTACTTAGAATTTGTTTTTAATTTGGTTGATGTTTTGGGAGATTAGCAATACTTGGGGGGGAGGGGTGAATCAGTATTGTGCCAATGGATCACCAATTACAACTTTTTACCCATTCTTCACAAACCACTAACTTAATCATCAAATAATCATGAGAAACACTATATACTAACAAGAGATAAGACAATTATAGACCATGAGAAATAGTCAACACAAGTAAATGTGAACCATGAGAGCAATAATGCACATGAGAAAAAAAAATTAGCACATAAGCACCCCAGATATTAGGTGGAAACTCTTCCAGGAGAAAAATCACAGTATGCTTTGTCTGCTTCTTCTTCTTATTAATAAGTATTTCTTTACATCATGCACTGGCCACCACCATTTGATAGGTACACATAGTACTAGTGTATCCCCCATATTGATATTGTTGTTCCCTATAGAATCCCACTATTGTTATTGTTGTGTCCTCACATTATTATTGTTATGTAGGCAGTAATTTTATTTTGAACCCTTAGACTTCTATATATACTAAGGAGGTATTGTCATTTGAATTATCTAATAATTTTTCATTTATGTACTGTAAAAGGAGGTTTCCCCTTGAAGAGGCTTATTTTCGAGATGTTGATCTATCATTTTTTCTATTTTTATTCTCGTTACATAACATTTGGTATCAGAGCTTTGGATCCTAGGTTTTCGCTGCTTCAAACTAGTCATCCTGGAATTTTTTCTATAAAACTTTTTATGTGAAGCTTAAAAGGCTGAAATTTTGACCACATAGAGTCAAAATCGAGATGAAAATTGTACAATATCAAAGCTTGTTTTTCTATATTTTTTGAAATATGGTCCAAGGAAGTTATGTTTTTTTAATGCTCCATAATTCAGTCTCAAATAGTCATTCTGAGTGAAATCGTCATAACTTTCTCTTCATGGATCAAAATTGAATTTTGTAAAATGTTATGAAAATTGCATAGACTTTAACTCTTAGTTTATCAATTTCAGAGCTAAAGGTTAAAACAGGGACACATGGCACACCATACGAGTTTTCTCTACACAACCAGTCCATAATCCGGTCGTTATGGGAGATTTGGCATAACTTCATCTTGAAGAAACCGATGTTGGTTTGACTAATGTGTTGGAAATAAGACACAAAGGGCTACCACAAGATGCAATTTTATACCTTGTGAGGCTACAATCATAGAGATACAACATGTTAAATTTCAGTCGTATTAACAAGCTAAAAATCAAGCTCTAAAAGCCTTCAGAATGCATTATTATAACACATGAAGAGGAATAGATGAAACATGATATATCAAAACTATGGGACCAAGTCCAACAAATTTCACTCACAAAGAGAAAACAAAAATGACATGGATGGTTTTGGAGGGGACAAGGAAGGTTTAAAAGTAGACACGGAGGGTTTGAAGGAAGGTTTGACAAAGTTTCTACAAGAAAGGCTTCCTAATGGTGAAAAGTTAGTCCAGGAAACACATGATGAAAAAAAATCAATGTGAATCAAGATTTTAGACACTTCAAATTTGGGATGAATATCAACCATATTCCAAAGATTTATATGAGGAAGTTTGATAGCAAGGATCTGGTAACATGGATACTACATATGGGGCAGTTCTTTGATATACGATATGTGAAACACACACAAAAGGTATGCATTACATATTTGTATTTAGAACCAAATCAATTTATGTGGTATCAATGGCTTTGTTCTCATAAATCACTTTTCATTTGGAAATTTTTTATGGAGGAGCTGATATCACATTATGAGGATACAAAGAGAAACACCTTCTTTAGCTAATTGATAAATATCAAACAAAAGGGTTCAGTTGGGGAGGACTTCCAAACATTGAATGTCAAGGTAAATGATATTCCATGGGAGCATCTACTTTATGTCTTCATAAGGACCTTAAAGGCTAACATACAACATGAAGCTCGCCTTTGGAAATCTAATTTATTGGAGAATGCATTCACGGTGGCAAGAAAATTTGAAAGAAAAATTATGTAACAAAGAGGTATACCACTCACAATTAAAAAAATGGATGTGTTTTTACTCTAGTATCCCAGAACCTACAAGGTTGAAACCATAAAAATTGGCGAAAAAAAGAGAAAAATGATTTTTTTATTGTTGTGATAGAAAATACATTAAAGGTAATAAGTCTGCTAAGAAGAAATTATTCTATATAGATGGTAAATATGAGCATGAAAAGGAACAAGAAACATCAAAAGAAGAAAATATACACCAGGAACCGACCCAAGGGGTTGAAAAATAAGAAATGAATCCAACCATACCTTGTAATGCATTTGCAAGAATTAGCACTCCTCAAACTCTCAATATAGAAGGATATATCGAGAAGAAAAAGGTAATAGTGTTGATTGTTTACGGTAGTCCTTATAATTTTGTTCATTGTAAGATAGTCAAGGATTTGTATTGCTTTCTATATTCAACACTAGAGTGTCAAGTGATGGTTTCAAATCGAGGAACTATGAATTGTTTAGGGATGTTCAATAATATCAATCTAACCATGGGGGAATATGTATTGAATATTCCAATGCTTTCCATTCCAATTGGTGGTGTAGTTGTTGAATTAGAAGTCCAATGTTTACAATATTTGGGGATGATAGCTTTTAATTTTTAAGAACTTTCCTTGAAATTTTTCTCGAAAGGAAATTGGAAATATGTCTGCGTGTAGAAAAACATGAGAATGTACCATGCTAAAGAAAATCCATTTTACCCCCAAAAATCATCATTTGATGCCACAACATGTTCCCGGAAGGTTTCAGACCTCGTTTTTCCAAAATGACTCCCCTGAGTAAAAAGGGTCTCGTGAGTTGATTCCTCCACTTTTTACACACTTAATGCATCAATATGGTTGAAAAAAATATAATGATCCAATCTAGATCACCTATTCATGACCATGATCATGCTATTCACTTGATTCCAAGAAGTTTTCTTCCAAACATCAAACCTTACATATATCCTATGCCCAGAAGAGTAAAATTGAATGTATGGTTGAAGATATTCTAGAGGCAGGTATAAATGAACCTAGCCAAAGTTCTTTCTCTTCTTTAGTAGTATTCATGCACAAGAAGGATGGATCATGGCATATGTGTCTACATTATAGAGAGCTCAACAAGCTCACTATTAAAGATAAGTTTCCCATTCCTGTCACTGATGAATTGTTGGATGAGCTACATGCATCATTTACTTCACCAAGTTGGATCTTCATCCAGGATATCATTAAATTAGAATGAATATAGAAGACATTCGAAAAGCAACATTTAGAACTCATGAAGTTCAATATGAATTTTTGGTCGTGTTTTTTGGCCTTACTAATTAACCTTCCACATTTCAAGGTTTATTGAATTCCACTTTCAAACCCTTCCTTATAAAATTTGTGTCAGTATATTTTGATGATATACTATTCTATAGCAAGTCTTGGAAATCTCATGTTCAACATGTTGACAAGGTGCTCAATCTAATGGAGGAGAAAAAAATATATACAAAACCCTTCAAATGTTTCTTTGGGGTACATGAAGTGGAATATTTTGGTCATATTGTATCTCATGGTGTTAAGGTAAACCCTAAAAACTTAAATGCCATCAAGGAGTGGAAAATCCTCACAACCTTAAGGAATATTCGAGGATTTCTCATATTAATAGGGTATTATTGCAAGTTTTTTGAGAATTAATGGAAAATAGCAACACCTCTAACAACATTACTAAAAAAATATGCATTTCTTTGGACTCCATAAGCAACTAAGGCCTTTGAACATCTTAAAGAGGCAATTTGTCGAGCTCTGGTCTTAGCTACACCAGACTTCACAAGATTTATGATAAAGAAATTTTGGCAATACTTCTAACATTGAAGCAATGGTGCAATTACCTAACTAGAAGACATTTCAAGGTAAAAAAATATCATGATAGTCTTAAATGATTATTATAACAAATATTATCTTCAAAAGAGAAGAAAAAATGGGTCACAAAGATGTTATTTTATGATTATGAATTCATTTACAGAAAAGGGAAGAAAAATGTTTTGGTGGATGCACTTTCAAGAAGGGATGAGGATGTGGAGGCATTTCTCTGTGCCATTTTTATTATCCAACTTAGTTAGATAACTAAAGGAAGGGATGAATGGAAGAATGATGAAGAGGTATGGACACTCATTCAAAATGTGTAGAAATATCATAGTGCATTTGATACATTTATTTTGAAAAATGATTCATCGTGGTACAAATACTACTTATATCTATGTAATAACTCTGAATTCAAACAAAAGGTTCTTTTATAATTTCATATCTCTCCTATAGGAGGGTACTCCATATTTGTTAAAAACTTACCACGGGGTCAACAAGGAATTTTTTTGGGATGGCCTTAAATATAATATTTAGAATTTTGTGGCAAAATGTTTGGCCTGCCAATAAAATAAAGTTGAGACAATTAAGACCCCAAGGATTTTATAACCATTATCCATTCCAAGTCAGCATTGGTTGGAGGTCTCAATGTATTTTATCATAGGTTTACCCAAATCCATAGTAAATATTGTCAGCATGGTGGTAGTTGATAGACTTAACAATTATGCACACTTTTGTGCTCTATCTCATCCTTTCAAAGCGAGTATAATGATATGTTATGAAATGTTAGTTTTGCTATGCTAATTTCAATTACAAATTTATAAACAAATTCTTGTCCATTGATTCATGTGCATAGGTTTCCTTAGGTTGCTTGTGTATGTAAACAGGTAAATTTTATCAAGTTTAATGTGACATTCATGAGGAAAATAACATAAAAGACAAGTGCTGAAAAACAGCAATAAAAAAATATATCAAACCATCAATTGAACACTTGACACAGTGTTTTGATGAAGGAGTTCACCCCTCCTGGGCTACATCTCCTTGGTCCAGCTTCCATGGGTTGGGCCTCTATATTAGCTCAATATGGCAAAAATGTTGTTTACAAAGCTCTGTTGCTCCTGAAACGTACTCCAATGTGTTTAGAATATCAAAATTAGCTAGGAAGACCTTTTCCTCAGCTCAATTTGTTCGAAAAATGCTCCAGTTATGAACCAAACTAATTTTCCCCAGAAAACCTCCTCCAAAACTTGAGGAAATCCAATTAGCTCTACTAAAATTGGTGGAACCTCCGAATTTATTGGATCTGCTAAGAATGTCACCAAGTTAAAATGTTGTTATCTGATGGATTAATTATGGTAAGCACGATTAACTGGAGGTTAATGGAGGATTAGCACACTAAGCATGGTTTTGTTAATCGTTACCTCGACGGTCTTTATGGAGGCGGTCACATGTCACGGATAGTTCGGGTTATGTCAGTTAATCTGCGCAGTTATGGTATGTGATGGTCACATGAATGGTATTGAATGTTAACGGTTAGGGTGTATCACATTGTCTGTCAGTGAAACATTAACCGTTGGTTGTTACTGCTTTCGTGGGTTGGTGTGTTCACATGGAGGGTTGCTCTGTGGGCTGGCCCTTCTAACCGCCAACTCTAACCACTTTAAAATTAAAATATGCACGTTGTTCCATATAGGTTAAGTAACATGTGATGGTGTAGTGGTATGACACAAAGTTTGTTGGAGGCAGGTCCCAGGTTCGACCCCCCGGTCTGCCATATAATTTTGGTCCACAGCGTGCCCACCCTGCTCCTTTGGAGAGGGACACATGCAGCCTCCAGGCTTTCCACTTGTCCCCTCCTCATTGGACCACCTTCAACCAATAAAAACTTGCCACGTCACCCCTTGATAACCAATAAAAATATGACACTTAGCAAGCTATGACTGGATGTTTACCATAGTTGATCTTGCATAGTCACCTGCCACGTCAGCAGTACAGACTGCTCACTCTTTAGTGACTGTGCTTTTTTTTTTAATTTCTTCTGTTTGGCAAAGTTGATAGAACTGAATAACTTCCTCATACGAGTCGGTTTTCAGTGGAACAAGTTGCGTTCAGATCGTTTTTCCAAGACGGACGTGGTCATTCAAGTTTAAAGCCATTATGAGAACTTTTATTTTTGAGTTAAATACTGAGCACCTGATCATTCCTCTCCACTAGAAGAATTTTGGACCCCAAAAGATAGTATCATTTGTTCAACAGGTGAGGGTAAAACTCCCTCACCTTCTCGATCTCCTACCATTTGTCTTTAGAAGGCTTTTATCCCTTGAGTCCCACTCTAAGGTATTCGACATTCCCTCTCTTTGAAGTTCTGGTTGTTTTGTCAAGTATGAGATCCTACTGAAGTACATCAAGATATTCTAGTGAGAAATCATCTATTAATGATAGCTGAACATTAACAACTGAGCATATTTACATGTAAGGAGGCAAATCAAACAAAAATGCATTGTTACCAATATTTTTTTGAATTTTAAAAGGACCATAATGGATTGACTTAAGATTTTTACCTTCTCCTTGAAGTCTCTCTTTGCTTATATATAACCAAACCTTTTCTCCAACTTGAAATTTTTTATCAATATGGTGTTTGTCATGCCTTCCCTTGTAGCTGCTTTGACTCTTTTCTAGTTGTTCCTGCACTGTGTGATGTATCAACTGAATTTTCTCTATGAACTTCCTTGCCTTATCGATGTCATTGTGACCATCGATGGTGGCATCTTTCTCAAAGATGAAGTCCAATGACGATCTTGGAAAGTACCCAAAACATACCTCAAATGGCGATGTGTTTGTAGAAGAATCATTTGCCCTGTTGTATACATGTTGTATGTAATGAAACTGTTCATCCCACAACTTGGGATCTTTGTTGCAATATCCTCTAAGAAGATGAATGGATTTTCTATTGACCACCTCAGTTTGTTCATTTGTTTGCAAATGAAAGGATGTACTCTTCTTCAACTTTGTGTCCATCACATCCAACAAATTTGACCAAAGATTCCCAACAAATCGAGAATCTTGATCACTTACAATGGAAGTAGGAAGACCAAAATGAACCCAAATGTTTTGGAAGAAAAGATGAGTTGTTTGTTCAACTGTAATTTTCTTTTTACACCGTGTTAGTATACACATTTTTCTAAACATGTCTACAACTACATACAAGTAATCATGACCTTTCCTTAACAATGGAAGACATCCTACAAAATCCATTAAGATACTCTCCCATGGACGTGAAGGTACCGGAAGTGGAGTGTACAATCCTAGTTTCCTATTGCTAGGCTTACTTGTTGCACACAAATAACATCCACTAATGAAACAAGATACATTATCAAGCATGCATGGCCAATAACAATACCTTTGGAGATTTTCAACTATCTTGACTACACCAAAGTGTCCAGCAATCAATGAAGTGTGCACCGCCCTTATAATATTGTTTCTTTCACCCTGTGGAATACACAACTTGCCCAAGTGATACAACAAACTGTTATGTACATGGTAATCGAACTCTTCAATTTGGTTTCCTTGACTCAAGCTTGCATACACATCTCGAAATTCATTATCATATGCATATTTCTCAATGTAACTTTCATGCAAAACAAAATTATGCTTGAGTATAATAGATGAATTTACAATAGGCCTTGAAAGAATATCGGCTACCTTATTGTAGATTCCCTTTTTGTACTTGATAATCAAATGAAACTATTGTAGAAAACCCATCCATCTAAAGTGTCATGACTGCTTCAACTTTGACTATGACTGTAAGTGCTACAATGGTTGATGGTCGATATGGATAATGGTCTCCTTTCCCATCAAGTAGTGTTTCCATTTTTTGACACTTTGTATCAATGTGTAAAGTTCTTTGTCATAAGTGGGATAGTTAGTCATAGCTCCATTAAAATTTTCAGAATGAAATGAAATGGGCTTACCATGTTGCATAAGAACTACTCCCATGGCATAATCACTAGCATCCGTTTGAGTCTCAAATGGCTATCTAAGATCCAAAAGAGCCAAAACCTGTGCTGAATTGATCTTTTGCTTCAAAACATCAAATTATTTCTACTGTACATCTCCCCAATGGAAGACTTTATTGACACTAGTCAATGCATGTAATGGAGCTGCAATGGAATAAAAATTAGCAATAAATTGCCTCCAATATTGTGTTGCCCCTAAAAATCTTCTTACCTTTGTAGCTGTATTGGGCTTGAGCCAATTCAGAATGACCTCAACCTTAGAGGGGTCTATCTTCAGCTCACCTCCTCCAACAATGTGTCCCAAATACACTAAAGAAGTCTTTCCAAATTCACACTTCCACATCTTTAAAACAACTGTTATTTTTTCAAGACATCAAGTACTTTGTTTACATGCATAACATGTTCATCTCTAGATTTGTTGAATATGAGAATATCATCTAAGTAAACAATGAAAAATTCATATAGAAATGGTGTCAATACATCATTCATAACTTTCATGAAAGTAGCTGGAGCATTTGTAAGACCGAAAGGCATAACAAGCCACTCAAACAATCCTTGTTTAGTTTTAAATACGGTTTTCCAAATGTCCTCTTCAACTATTCTAACTTGATGATAACCACTTCGTAATTCTAACTTAGTGAAATACTTTTCATACCTCAAGTGATCAATAAAATCATCAATTCTTGGGAGTGGATAACGATTCTTTACAATGATTTTGTTCAGTGCATGGAAATCCATACACATGCGCCACGTTCCGTCCTTCTTTGGCACCAAAACAATGGGTGAACCACATGGCAAAGTAGATGGGCATATGATAACTTTATTCAGAAATTATTGAATTTTATTGTTGATTTCCATGCTCTCCATAATCGACATGTGATACATGCCAATGTTTGGAAGTGGAACATCCTACTCCAATTGTATCTCATGCCGAATTTCCCTCTTGGGAGGTAAACCCTTTGGTTCCTGAAACATCTCACCATGCTTGCTTACCACATCAAACAAATCAGATTTCAATTTGTCATCACAACCTTCAAAAGATCCATAATCAATATCATTCTTTTTCTTGATCATGAAAAGCACAAAATTTTTACTTGCATTTACTAGTCTCTTCATCTGCACTGCATTAACCAAAGAAATGTTCAGCTTTTTGCGATGGCCTCCCACAATGCACTCCACGACATTCTTGAGAAATAAGTATTTGTTCTCATGGAAATAAAATATTGCTTTCCTATCATACAAATAAGGACTACCCAAAATGATTCATGATATGTCAAGTGGAACTACATCTAACTCAACTTCATCAATGAACTTTTCAGTAATTGAGAACTTGAATAAGCACTTCATTGTAACCTGTAAACTTGCATTATTAACTATCCAACCCAATGGATATGGCTTATGATGAGGTACAGTTTCAAGGTTAAGATTTTTGACAAAGTCTTCTGAAATTAAATTTGATTGTGACCCACTATTGAATAATGCATCAGTTTTTGTATGCTTTGAAATTACCCTTACATGAAACAACTCTATTCTTGATTCTTCATTTGGAGTGTTGTTTTGCCTGTGCGAGGAACTAGTGCTTGCAACAACTTATTTTCCTTTTGTAACCATGGATGAAATATTGGTCTCATCACCGGAATCTGATCCAAGGTCATGTTGTGTGGTATCGGTCGTCTTTTGTTTTCCCTTATTGTTTTGTTTCTTAGGCCTTAGTTCGGGATGTAATTTCCAACAATGGGATTCATATTGCCTAGCTTTGGAACAATGTTGGCATATGGTTTTCTCCCCTTCTTTATTCACACTTTCATTCTTTTTTCGCTTCCATTTTCCTCCCTTCTCTTTCTCCTTACCCTTGAAAGGGTTCTTCTTACTACCCCCTTCCTGAATTTTCTTTCCCGTTGCTTCAAGGCATGTGGCTTGCACACATACCTCATCCAAATTGCTTGGATTGAACATAAGGATAGTATGTTTCAAATAGGAATGTAAACCTCCAATATATTTCAATAGTGTATCTTGGGAATTCAAATTTACTCCTAACAACAAAGCCCTCTTTCTAAACTCTTGGGTATGCTCTTGGACTTTTTGGCCTTTGTTCTACCTAAAATTCTAGCAACTCATAATGGCTTTCTGCATATAGGCTAAAGGGTAAAACTATCTTTTAATTGTAGAAATAAATTCAACCCAAGAAATGGATATCTTACAATGAATTTGCAAATTTTCCTCTTGAGTCTTTTCTTCCCACGAGACTAATGCTGCTCCTTCTAGCCTGAATGAATCCAACTGGATCCTTATGTCATCTTCTTGAAGTTTATGAATTCTACAGTATACCTCCAATTGTCGAATCCAATTTTCTAACTTTTCTGCATTCACCTCACCATTTTACATGGGAAGTTCAAACGTAATGTCCAATTTGAGTAAGGGAGTTTTTCCTTTGGAGTTTGGGAATGAGTATGAGTAGTTTTTGTGGTGGAAGTGGAAGATGTTGTTGTTTGAGATGTTGAGGATGATGAAGATGATGAGGAAGATGAAGATGGTGGAGATGGAGGGGGCTTTCCTCCATTACCCTTTGAATCCTTCTTATCATCTTTTTTATCTCCTGAGCTTCCTTCTCCATGTGGAGGCTTAGAACTCTCTTTAGCCATTCTAGTGTTTCTCTCTTTATAGAGGACTCTAAACATGTCAGTAAAGTCCTATAAATATTTCTTGAATGCTTCCTCTTCTGAAAGACCTTCAGTCTCTCTTGCTCCTGACATGATGGTTGTGGATTCAGGCTCAGTTTCTGGTACTGCTTGTACCTCTTCAATCTCAATTGAAGGCAAAACTTGAGGTGTTTCAAGTGCAACTGGAATTGGAAATTTGGGTGGAGATTGTGGCCTTGTGGCTCTCCTTCTTCTAGGCATTACCTCAGGAGTTGCAACCAACAATTTCCCTTCTCCTCTCTACAACTTTAACCTTGTAAGCATCACAATTTTGCAACCATTAAAACCCTACTTGCACAAAACTCAAGAAATCAAGCAAATAAACCTTTGCTCTGATACCAACTTGATATGTTATTGAATGTTAGTTTTGTTGTGCTAATTTCAATTACATATTTATAAACAAATGCTTGTCCATTGCTTCCTGTGCATAGGTTTCCTTAGGTTGTTTGTGAATGTAAACAGGTAAATTTTATCAAGTTTAATGTGACATTCATGAGAAAAATAACATAAAAGACAAATGTTGAACAAAAACAATATAAAAAATATAGTAAACCATCAATTGAACAGTTAACATAGTGTTTTGATGGAGTCCACCTCTCCTGGGCTACACCTGCTTGGTCCAACTTCCATGGCTTGGGCCTATGTATTAGCTCAATATGGCAAAAATGTTGTAAATAAAGCTCTACTGCTCCCGAAACCTGCTCCAATGTGTTCTGAATGTTGAAATTAGCTAGGAACACCTTTTCCTCAGCTCAATTTTGTCAAAAAATGCTCCAGTTATGACCCAAACTGTTTTTCCCTAGAAAACCTCCTCCAAAACTGGAGGAACTCCAGTTAGCTCTGCTAAAATTGGTGGAACCTCCGAATTTATCAGATCCACCAAGCATGTCGCCAAGTTAAATTGTTGTTATCTGGTGGATTAATTATGGTAAGCATGATTAACTGGAGGTTAATGGAGGATTAGCGCACTAAGCGCAGTTTTGTTAACCATTACCTCAGTGATCTTTGTGGAGGTGGTCACATGTCGCAAAGAGTTCGGGTTATGGTCAGTTAATCCACGTGGTTATGGTGTGTGTTGGTCACATGAATTGCATTGAATGTTAATGGTTAGGGTGTATCTCGTTGTCCGTCGGTGTAACATTAACCGTTGGTTGTTACCGCTTCTGTGGGTTGGTGTGTTCACATGGAGGGTTGGTCTGTGGGTTGGCCCTCCTAACCGCCAACTCTAACCACTTTAAAATTCAAATATGCACATTGTTCCATATAGGTTAAGTAACATACGATGGTGTAGTGGTATCACATGGAGTTTGTTGGAGGTAGGTCCCAGGTTCGACCCCCCGGTCTGCCATATAATTTTGGTCCACTACGCACCGAGACTGATCCTTTAGGGAGGGACACATGGCAGCCTCTGGGATTTCCACTTGTCCCCTCCTCACTGGACCACCTTCAACCACTAAAAAATTGCCATGTCACCACCTGATAACCAACAAAAATCTAACACTTGGTGAGCTCTAACTAGATGTTGACCATAGTTGACCTTGCATAGTCACTTAACACGTTAGCAGTACAGACTGCTGACTATGCATTTTTTTTTAATTTTTCATGTTTGGCAAAGCGGACATAACTCAATAACTTCCCCATACAAACCCAGTTTTCAGTGAAACGAGTTGCGTTAGGATCGTTCTGCTGAGATGGATGCAGTCATTCAGGTTTCGAGCCATTCTGAGAACTTTTATTTCAGTGATGAATATTGAGCACCTAACCATATAGTCCCTATTGTGTTTGTGGAAATAGCTCAAAAGCTACATGAAAACCCAATTATTATTGTAAGTGATAGAGATCCCATTTTCAATGGAAATTTTTGGACAAAATTATTTTCTTGCCTCAATTCTCAATTAGTTCATATCTCATCTTATCATCCTCAATCTGATAGGAAAACTGAGATAGTGAACAAATTTTGGAAGGATACATTTGTTGCTTTCTATCTGATAAACAAACACAATGGATAAAGTTTTTATATATAGTAGAATGGAGGTATAACACTTCCTTCCATACCATCGCAAAATGAGCTTGTTTGTGGCACTTTATGGATATCATCCACCATCTATCACATCATCTTTAAGAGACAATTCTAAGTTTCAAGCAGTGGAAGATCACATTGAGCATCAACAACAAGTTCTCCAACTCTTAAAGGATAACTTGACTTTGGCACATAATCGATTGAAACAATAGGAAAATCAACATTGCAATGAAATAAGTTTTGATGTGGGTGATTGAGTATATTTATGGCTACAACCATACAAAAAAATGTACCTCAAGCAAGATAAGAAGGATAATAAATTATCACCAAAGTAATATGGCCCTTATAAGGTGTTAAAAAGCATTAGTACTATGGCATACAAATTGGAGTTTCCTACATCTTCGCAAGTACACCCAGTTTTCCATGGTTCATGCTTAAAGAAGGTTGTAGGTGATAAGCTCCCAATTCAAACTATATTTCCAGAACTTGATGAGGAAGGAAAGATCATATTGGAGCTTGAAGCAATCATGGAAAAAATAATATGATAGTTATGAAATAGATCAATTTCAGAGTATCTCTTTAAGTAGAAGAACTTACCCACTGAAGTCTCCACATGGGGGGATGAGCATTTTATTCAGAAGCATCTAAGAATACTCAAGCAATTAGGAAAACAATTTTTTGATGGATAGGGGCATGTTAGGTCCCCATAATACTAGTGTAGCCCCCATATTTTTAGTGGTGTGCCCCATAGAAGCCCACTATTTTTATTGTTGTTCCCTTGAATTATTATTGTTATGTAGGCCCTTATTATATTTTGACCCAATAGACTCCTATATATACTAAGGAGGTGTTGTCATTTGAATCATCCAAGATATTTTCATTTAGGTGATGTCATAGGAGCTCCCCCCCTCAAAGAGGATTATTTTCAAGTTTTTAATCCATATGTTCTTTTGTTTGCATATATGGTTACATAACACCAGTGTGCAAGCCTCAATTTGTGACGCACGCAAGTAGCCACTCACCCTAGGCTACTACCTGATGGAGGCCACCATTTCCTAAACTATGTATGCCACCACCTACTGTAGACCCCAACCTACTAGAAGTCCTTACCACTAATAGTTCCTCCAATGACCACCGAAAGGAGGCCACCACTCCTTGAGTAAGCCACCACTTTCTAGCAAGCCACCACTCACTACATTTAATGCCCCAACCCTCACACTTTTGTGGACTACATTTCATGCCTTTTCAAACTGGAACCACGGACATAAACTCAATCAATGTAGGCCTTTTTTCATTAATTTTAATACTAGAACCACTTCTTCTTTACTCAATTGAATAAAATCATGATCTTCTCTACAATACAATTTCTTCCATAAACCCTAGTAGCTTACCTCAAGCATATACCAACTAGTGATAGTGTCATTGGTTGATAGTGGCAATCTTGCGATAGTCTCTTTAAACTTGGAAATCTAAAATATCCTCCATCCAAAACTACTTCCACCTATATGACCCTCTACAACCATCATGCCAGAACACCTCTGTCAACCTTTTGATCATCAACGCAAGCCCACTAGCCTATTGACATCAAGACATCGTTGGCTAACTGATCTTGTTGACATCAATGTCAACATTATGCTACCAACATGAAGGGGAATAACTTATTTGACCTTATAAAAGGTAAGTTAACATTATTTTGATCTTGGAACTACCATTATATGTTGGTTTTCCTATTTCATTGTTAAAAAGATGAAAGGCAAGGAAATGGATGATTCACATGGAAATCAAGAAATTGATTTATTTCCATTAATTCATTCATAGAGAATTTGCATGTCATTGTTTACTAGGATCAATATAAGGATGAAGGTGTGGGTGGTAGGATATTGAGATGGTATTGACAAGTTCATGTCGCTTCTTACTCAAGATAAAGATGTGTGTGTTTCCTATCTCTCCATTACAATACCAAGGAAACCACCTCTACTTTATATAGATGGATATTATGTCAAGTCGCTTTTTCATTCAAAACCCCTGCTACTTCCATCCTTTGTTCCTGTGGTTTACATGAGGGCATGAAAATCATCATGCATTAATAGAATGTGCATCTCCATATTAAGTAACCACATTTTTTCCATACATGGCTTCCTTATGTGAATGGTGCCATTGGAAATTGCCTTCAAAAATGAAGAAACAAATGTGATCCTTTATTCATTATATGGAATAGGATAAACTTACAAAAAACATATATACTTTTTAGGAAAAAAATGGAGTTGAATTAAATGAAATTTCTATGGGTAGCCTAATTTTCACACAATCATAGTTCCATGCATTTTAGAACCTTGTTCCCTAAGGTGTTGCATAATTTTAAATAGACCCATATGCTAAAAAAATCAATCAAAGTTCCTGGAAGTTAACTCTATATGAATAAACTACTTCCTCAACACACAAGTTATCAATATTCAATACAGCCATGTGTTATAATGTGTGTGTGTGTGGGGGGGGGTGGTGTGTTGAATTATGATTAAAATGAAGGGGGGTTGACTTATGATAAAAATGGGCGAGGGGGGGGGATGGGGGGGGATGGGGGGGTTGAATTATAGGCCTCAACCTGATGTAGGCACCAAGCTGATGTAGGCTTCAACCTGATGGAAGCACCCACCTCTAAAAGATTGAAGCACCAACTTCTTGTAGGCTCCAACCTGGTTGAGGCACCAAACTTTGATGGAGGCAACCACCTCCTTAGCCAAAACATAGTGGACCACTTTTAACAATCATTCAAAGTATATCCACAATATGAAAAAACAAGCACACAAACACACACACACACACACACATATCCATCAAAGTTGGTTATATCAATGTAATAAAAAATGGCTTCCTAATAATTAATAGCAACATCAGTTTATTTCTCAAATTTGAACCTATACACAAGCCCCCAAGATATTAACAATAACAAAATAAGAATTCAACTTTGAGCCTTCAATAACTCATCTTTCTGACTCTTCACATTAGCCCTTTAAGTCAAAAGAATCATAACTTGTTTTCAGAATGAATTTAAACTTCAAAAAAACCCCAAAAACATAATAAAAATTAAAGTGTCGAAAGAATGCACTTTTCAGTGTGCACTAGACATAACGCATCCCATCATTTAACAAAATGCACTTTTCAAGTTCAACAAAATACACTTCTCTTTTTTACATATATTTCAAACCCTCAATTTTTTTTTATGAGTCCGACATGATTCAAACTAGTGACCTCATGCGACACAACCACACCCAATATGAACTCTATTGTCGTGCTATTTATTTATTCCATCCATCAAAAATTATTTTAATGTGAATCAAACGATAGACCAAAACTAGTCTATAACCAAATGCCAATGATAAAACACAACTTAAGCCATAGTTCCAATAATAATCCACAGTCGAAACAAAATGCCAACAATAATCCATAATCAAAGCCAAATGCCAACAATAATCCATAGTCAAAACCAAATGCCAACAATCAGCCACAACTAAAGCTAAAGTGCCAATGATAATCCACAGTTGATACCAAATTCCAATAGGATCAAACCAAGACTCGACCTCATGACCTTTGAGCTAAAGACCTTCATGCTTGATCAATGTGCCATAAAATCCTCATTCTCTCAAACCAAATTCCTTGCCATACCATTCCACTACACCCATATATATATATATATATATATATATATATATATATATATATATATATATATATATATATATATATATATATATATATATATATATATATATATATATATATATATATATATATATATATATATATATATCTATATCTATATGTATATATATATCTATCTATATATATAGATATATATACATATACATATATGCATAGATTTACATTTTTTCCGGCAGATCTGCGGTTTCGGTGAAGGTTCACCTCGTAGATCTGCAGTTCTTCCAAGCGTTCTTCAAGCGTTCTTCAGATCTGTGGTTCTTCGTTAATATACCAAGCGTTCTTCAGATCTGCGGTTCTTCAGATCTGTCTCAAGGTTATTCGTGAATATACCAAGCGTTCTTCAGATCTGCGGTTCCGGTGAAGGGCGTAGCATATCTCGCATTTTTTCCGGCAGATCTGCGGTTTCGGTGAAGGGCGTATATATATATAAACTATATTATTTTATGTGCTGTGGAATTGTCTGCGGTTCTTCAGATCTGCGAAGGGCGTAGCATATCTCGCATTTTTCTCCGGCAGATCTGCGGTTTCGGTGAAGGGCGTATATATATATAAACTATATTATTTTATGTGCTGTGGAATTGTCTGCAGTTTTTCAAATCTGCGGTTCCGGTGAAGGGCGTAGCATATCTCGTATTTTTCTCCGGCAGATCTGCGGTTTCGGTGAAGGGCGTATATATATATAAACTATTGCATTCGGTGAAGGGCGTAGCATATCTCGCAGTTTTCTCCGCAGATCTCTTCCACAGTTTTCTCGCAGTTTTCTCTTCAGATTTCAATCCTAAATTAAATTAATACCTTCTCCCAAGATTGGGAAGAGATCTTTTTTTAGCCTTCGGTATAGATCTGCGGTATTGAATTGAATCTGCGGTATAGATCTGGTGCAGATCTGCGTAAAATATGGCTCCGAGCTTCGCAAAAATAACTGGTGGCTCATCCGCCTCTGGAGGGCAATCTCCTGCCCATATCGTGAGTGAAGCCCCAGCTCCCACTATCCAAGTGGTCCAGGACTCACTCGATGAAGCTTTGAAGTTCTCCGAAAGTGCCCTAATTTGCCGGTTCAATGGTTTTTGGCCGCGGCTGATAGCACTCCACAATTGGATCTCGGAGGTATGGAAGCCTATCATTTCTGATGAAATTAATATCTACCCCTGTTCTAGAGGTTTCTTTATAGTAGATTTTGAAAATCCTGAAAGCAGACAATGTATTCTAGATTCCGGCCCTTGGTTTTGGGAAAAATCAGGCCTATTCATGAAGCCATGGAACCCATCATTCGATCCCTCTACAGCAGTGATAACCTCAGCACCAGTTTGGGTGAGATTGCCAAGCCTACCCTTGCATCTCTGGAATCTCTCCTCGCTAAAAGCCATCGGAAATGCAATTGGGAAATTTTACTGCAGGTGCCCAGAAACAGAGGAATATGCCAGAACCACCTATGCACGCATCTGTGTGGAAATGGATTTCAGCGCCGGATTCCCAGCTGAAATAAACCTAACAAGTAAAGACTATGTGTGGAACCAGAAGCTTGATTATGAAAGTGTCCTCTTCAGATGTCGATCGTGCTTTGAGACGGGGCATCTAGCCAAAAATTGCCCAAAAGCCTCTGAGAAAAATTTTGCTAGAAAAAACCACCACAGATCTACATGGTGGGAAGGAGCACAAAAAGAACACTACACTGTCATCAAAGAAGAATATTCTAGAGAAAACTCTGAGTCACAAGAAATCAAGGAAGAAGGAAACAACTCTCAAAGCAAGCAAGGAGAAAGCCCGCCCCAACAAATCAACAGTTATGAGGATTTGAATACCGCAGAAAATAAATCTTCATTTAACAGCAAATCAGATCTCCTAAACCAAACTTCTCCGACTATAGATCGCGAAGCTAAGACACCAATGTCCCAAGAACCAGAAGAGATGAAGGAGATGCAAGACAAAGGAAGTTGGAAGACCGTAGAGAAAAGAAAGAAAGTTACAACACCAATCTCGCCAAGAAAGACGAGGAGCCAGACAAGTAAAAATTAAGAAAATTGTAGGTCCGATAGACCAATTTGGTCTCAGTGGACGTTAACCATCATCATCATCATCATCATCATATATATATATATATATATATATATATATATATATATATATATATATATATATATGGGTGTAGTGGATTGGTATGGCAAGGAATTTGGTTTGAGAGAATAGATATATATATATATATATATATATATATGGATGCCACCAAACCAACATTAATTCAAATTGGGGCTAACTTTAATTCCAAAATGGGGCATATATTCAAACATTAATGCAATTGTATTTAGTGCTTAGACCATGATTAGGGTAGCCCCTTGGGCTTTCCATTTTCTTCCATATGACTATGCCATGTGACCTAGTCCTTAGGGGTCCATGGTTGATCGCATGTTGACGGTAGTGTGATTTCATTGTGCCACATGGAACTCTATGATGGGTGCCATGTGTCACTCAATGTTTTCCCAATTAGCGACCCAAAAATGTTGACTAGGCATGTTGCGTGGCTCATAGCATCATCTTTGTTCTTCCACATAATTTTTATTTCCCCATCATCATTTGTGCACCAATCACATGTTACCACATGTCAACTAGACATTGGGTGCACTTGCTACATCATCAATCCACATGATGTGTTAACTGACCATTGAAGGGTCCATGTCATCCACTTCACAACGATATATCATGTTTTTATTGGTTAGAAATATTTTACACGGTGGAGGTTGGAAGGCGTGGTGAGGGGGGGAGTGTAACCCCCATTCACTATCGAACAATTTTTCCCATCCACCATGTATCAACCATATACCGTCCATCACCACTTGATTCACCCATCATTGCGCAGTGGTTAAATTCATTAAACATTGCACATGTTCATGTGCTCATCCACTATTGATTTCACACAAGTGTGTGGATCTTACCTGAAGCTACAAAATCTTCAACAAATTTGGTTTTTGATCCCTTTTCACAAATGTGCACTTTCAAATAGGATTATGTTCTCATTTTGGAGGATCTTGACCAAGTGTAGTAACATTGGAAATCTCTCAAAGAGGACTATCCAACTAGACCTTCTGCATACTTTATTTGATCATCATAACTTCAACAAATTCTCAATGATCTCCTAGGTATCATACCTCTTTTGACATCAATGACATGAAATTGGTTGTCATTAATGACAACCATTGCCGACTTTTCTCTCCCTTTGTCATTGATGGAAACATCACCAAACATTGATGGTCATTGATGGCACTGACATAACTCCCCCTATCAAGCTACTAGTCTAGAATCTCCTTTCTCTCTCATTACGCAATGTCTAATTTATCTCCCCCTTTGAAATCGATGGAAGAGGGACCCACTAAAAATTATTTCTCATCTAGTGATTACTTACTACCGAGCCAATGTTGTACAACTATTCATGCATCTACCTATCAACTTGATCCCCCTGTGAATGAACTCTCTGCTTGTGGAAATGTTCAAATCTTATAAATTCTTCTTTTCATGTGGTTATAGTCCACTCCCCTTGTCAGTAGTTTGGAAGCCAGTGATATACTCCTTAACTGAGATTAGTAAGCCATTCCTTCACGTGGTGAAGGAATCACTCTCGTTTTCTGTCTAAACTTTTCAAAGATTTATCTAGGTTAAAATTTAGTAAATATATCTACATCTGTCTCAAATATTATTACTTCTTTAAGTTTCATCTCAAACATACATATACTTAAATAAGCTTTCATCAATGCACTAGATCTGAGTGGTATGACCTATGCTTGGTTTCTATTGTTTCCTTCACCATATTTTAGTAATATTCCTTAAGTTAGCATAGAAACCCTCTTCCTTTAACCATCCCATGTTGATCCTACATTCATGAGAAATATACCCTTCTTTTTTGCATATTTTGCATTGAATATTTGTAGAAATTTCCCATAATACCTGTTTTTGGATCTTCTGATTTTATTACCCATATATTTTTCCCTAATTATAACCTCTATCTCTAACATAACCATCCTTGACGTAAGTCCCTGACTCCCTTTATTTATGTCCAAATCTTATACATGAAAAAATGACCATAAAATGTATTTTAATACCTAGCTGAGTAGAATTCTCTTGAAACATTTCTCCTCAAGTTATTCCTACTTGGAAAATATTCATCTCTTTATTGATCCCTGTCTCCAACTCCACTGTTTCTTTTGGATCTCTTCAAAGAACATCATGATGTAGTGGATCACATACCCTCATCTTGGTGTCTTCCCTTGCTTTATCTAGTTGTATGTTTATGATTCTTGTTTCCTTCCTGAGTGTCACCCGAGCTATTGAAATGAACACGCTTAAGTTGGTCCTTTACTTGATTGATACCCTTGTTGTTGTATTCTTGAATTGGTCCAACAATGCTCTTGAGGCTTTTGTCCATTTGATGTCCTTTATCTTGATTTACCAACATAACCCAAACTTGTTTTCAATAATGGTGATCTTTGAAGACTGCGGATTTGATATAATGACTCAAAAACTTTAATTAGATTCAAGTTTTGATTAAGTTGATCTGAGGTATTTTCTAATTCTTTTATTAAAAGAACAATTTCTTCTTCCAATTTTTCATAGTGTTCTTCCTTTCCTTTTAATTGCTTTGACAAAATATCTTATATCTTCTTGGTTTCTTCAATTGAATTTTATAAGGATGACATAATCTTCACCATAGTCTTTATCTTTATATTCTTACATTTGTTGTTCTAGTTGATCTACCCTTTTTCTTAGCGGTCGTAGTTCTTCCAAAGAACTTATGAGTTCTCCTTAAAAGTCTACTTTTGCTTCAATCTCTTCTTTAGTATCTTGATCACTTATGGCCATGAAAAATATCTCTCCTTTTTTATCATCATGCATGCTTTCATCACTTTCACAATCACTATCTTCTTTGGAGTAAAATATTCTCTTTTTTGGCAGTTTGTCTTCTTTTATGACCATTGGATTGAATTTTACTTCATCATCACTATCATTTAATTTTACATAAGGAAATTTAGAAGCATAGTGTCCCATTCTTCCATATAAAAAACATTTAAATGGAAGCTTACCATTGAAATTCCCAGATCTCTTTTTTACATTTCTTATAAATTTGACTTCTGCTTTATTTGATTTATGATTAGAGTCATCTTATACCCATGCTTGCTTCCTTCATTAGTTGCTTTGAATATGGCTTCTTTGGATCATGTCTTCTCCTTTTTTGCCCTTAATTCATATGCAGTAAGAGTTCCATGAAGGGTATCCATGTTTAACCATTGAGTGTCAGATAGTTCCTCCATGGATAAAACTTTAGGATTAAACCTTAAGGGAAGTGATCTTAATATTTTTCATTTCACCAAGACCTTTAATTGTGTTGAAAATTCCATATACTCGAAGGAAATATGAGGAAATATTTCCATATTCTTCCATTTTCATATTTTCAAATTGATCTATATAAGTTTGTAGCTCGGCCTCATCTATTTTTTTCATCCCCTTCATGACATATTTTAAGATTTTCCAACAGTTCTTTGTCTGATTTGAAACGCATCACTTTGACAAATTCAATATGTCATAGACCACTTAAGTGGCTTCTTTTTCCATTACATCAAATTTATAGAGAGCTTTAGCAACTTCATTAGTTGTAGGAGTTGCAGGCACTTGGTATCCATTCTCAATATCCATCTAGAAATCAAGACATAAATACATGATGTAGGTTTCCATTCTTATCTTCTAGAAAGCATAGCTTGTTTCATCAAACTTAAGAGCCTTAATTGAGTATCCCATTAGATTGGCCATGTTCCTTGTGATAAACTTTTTAGTGAATGATTTTTCCTGAAGGAACCTACACTAATACCAATTGTTAGGACTATGATTACATTTAGAGGGGAGGTGAGTGAGTGTAATTGTCAATTTAATCAATTTAAAAACATTTCACAATTAATCATAACTAAAACCATAAGAGTGCATGAATAAAATCAATCATCACATCAATACAAATGAACAATAGATAATGTGGAAACCCTCATGGGACAAAACCACAAATATTCTTATCTTATTTAGTCTTTGATTACATCAATTTGTAGGCACCAACCCCCAAAAATATGCAAGTTCCAACCTGTTGTAGGATTTAACCTGATGTAGGCACAAAATTGATGTAGGCTTCAACTTGATGTATGCTTCAACTTGATGGAGGCAACCACATCAAAAATATTCAAACACCAACTTGTTGTAGGCTCCAACCTAATTGAGGTACCAAAGTTTGATAGAGGCAACCACCTCCTTCACCAAAACATAATGGACCATTTTTCACAATCTTTCAAATTGGATCCACACACACACACACACGTAGATATATATATCCCTCAAAATATGATCATCTCAATCCAACATCAAATGGCTTCCCAATCATTAATAGTAACATCACTTTCATTTCTCAAATTTGAACTTGTACATAAGCCCCAAAACATTTCACAATAACAAAACAAGAATTCAACTTCCATTCTTCAATAACTCATGTTCATGACTCTGCATAGTAGCCTTTTAAGTCACAAGAATCATAAATCATTTTTCAAAATGAATTTAGGCTTCAAAACAACCACTGAAAAGATAATGAACTTTAATAAAAATGAGTGTCGAAATAATGCACTTTTCAATGTGTGGTTGAAAAAATTCACCCTATTAGCTATACAAAATTCTCTTTTCAAGTTTGAAAAAATGTACTTGTTTTGACAAAAATTTGAAACCCCTAAAAATATTTGGCAAGTCCACCAGGAGTTGAATCCATGACCTCCTATGTGCCACCACACCCAATACTAACTCTGCTATTGTGTTCTTCATTTATGCCATCCGTCCAAAATTATTTCAATGTGAATCAAACCATAGATTGAAACCAAGCCACAACACAATGCTAAGGATAATCCATAAATGAATCCAACGTTCCAACGATAATCCACATCCAAACCAAAATTCCAACTGTATCAAACCAATACTCAAACTTGTGAGCTAAAAGTCGAAGACCTTCATGCTTGACCATTGTGTCATTGAATCCTCATTATATCTTAGAATGAATTCCTTGCCAAAACATTCCACCATGTGTGCATGGACACACACACATCTATGTGGATTCCACTAAACTCACTCCAATTCAACTTGGGGTTGATTTTAATTCAAACTTAGGGTTGACATTGAAACCTCCATGTGTTATGATTTAGCACTTAAACCATGACCAAGGTAATCTCATGGGATTTCCATTTTCTTCCATACCATCATGCCATGTGACTTACTCCTTAAGGGTACATGGTCAACTGTATGTTGACATCAGTGTGATGTCATCATGCCACATGGAACTCTTTGAGTGGTGTCATGTGGCACTCAAATTTGACCCAATTGGCCACCCAAAAATGTTGACTCGGTGTGCGACATGGCACCGTATTATACTTCAATGTCATTTTTCATAATACTATTTTATTTGTACTACCACTTCATCATCTATGCACCAATCACATGTCACCACTCATCAACTTGGCATTGGGTGCACTTGCTATGTCATCAATCCATGTGATATGCTAACCTGTCGTTGAAGGGCCCACATTTCCCACTTGGAAGCAACATGTCATGTTTCTATTGGATAGAGAGGTCCTATGTAGTGGAGGCTGGAAAGAATGAGGGGGCACGACCTTTGTTAACTATCATGTAGGTTTGTGCTCCATCTACCATGTATCAACCACATACCATTGATAATCACCGGATCTGCCAAGAGTTGTTCAATGGTTAAAGTCGTTAAACAATGCACGTGTTCACATGCCCATCCAGAGTTGATTTCCCAAAAATGCATGGACCTACCCCGAAGTTGCACGACATTTATCACATTTTGTGTTTGATCCCTTTTCACAAATGTCGAATTTCAAACCAACTTATCTTCTGATTCCAGAGGAGTTTGACCAAGTGTAGTATATTGTTGGAGATCTGAGAGAGGAATATCCAACCATAACTTTTGCATGATCTCCATGGTATCATACCTCATTTGAAATCAATGACATTACATTGCGTTGTAATCAATGACAACATATTGCCCAACACCATGTTTTCCACCTGCTTTTCACATGTATGCATTGACTATTTACATTTGTGACAAACAATGCTTGACACATGGTTAGGCATAATAATCTTTAATAATGATACCTTTCCATACAACTGCATGTAATATTCTTCATGATTGAGAAATGTTTTTTATACCCAACCTTTGATTAACCAAATTGATGAATCACCATTTTTTACATTATGTAGGCATGTTGAAGTAAGGAATCCTTAGATGTTTAATTACAAGAGACCATAGGGTTTCATCATCAAACCATGTCAACCAAAATTATTTTTTGGAAGAAAATACGTTTACCCCTTTTCTCAGGCACAATCTAACTAATAGATGTTTTGGCCTTTAAATCAGAATCTGGTGATACAATTATGGGTGAGATTGTAATGTCTTGTTGTTTAAAATGTGTTTTTTAATGCATACTTGAATTTAATGCCCTATAAAACCCCTGAAGAACTTGCATTTTCATATTACACAACTAAAACTTATGATTCTAAAAAATATCTACCATATTTCAAGCAAAATTAACTAGGAAAAATGCTACTAAAAAGTCCAAGATATATGATAGTTAAACTACATTTTTCTTAGAAAATATGCTTTAAAAAACAAAAATAAAGATAATAGTAATAATGATAAATCAATTTTAATGTTATAATCAAGACATACACTGAATTGGTGTATGAGACCCCCTTGTTTCTAGGACAAGGGGCCCACATTCAGATAATGATTTGACTACTAAAGTATATGAATGTATACATACTCTACCCCCCTTTGGATTTGAAGATGTGACCTCTAAGGAGGAAACACATGATCTTAACCATTAGGACCACTCAAGTTATATTCCTTCCTCATGCTAAGGTCATTTCCAAGTCAAACACCAAATAAGATATATAGTAATAATGATAAATCAATTTTAATGTTATAATCAAGACATACACCGAATTGGTGTATGAGACCCCCTTGTTTGTAGGACAAGGGTCCCACATTCTGATAATGATTTGACTACTAAAGTATATGAATGTACACATACTCTACCCCCCTTTGGATTTGAAGATGTGACCTCTAAGGAGGAAACACATGCTCTTAACCATTAGGACCACTCAAGTTGTATTCCTTCCTCATGCTAAGGTCATTGCCAAGTCAAACACCAAATTGGTGTATGTGATCCCCTTGTTTGTGGGATAAATAACCTACCACCACACAATGATTTGACTACTAAAATATACAAAAGTGTACATACTCTATGCCACTATAGATTTTAACTTGTGACCTCTTATAAAGAAACACATATTCTTTACTATTCAACATAAACAAACAAACAGATAAATAAAATATCTTTTACAATGCATCTTATTTTATGTAATGTTCCATTTCCCCACTTTGGAGTATGCTAATAATATTTATTTATTAAAAATAACTTCTAAAAAAAGTAAGGTTTGTGTTTGTAAGTTTGTGCAAATGATCTCAATAATGAATTTATGATAAGACTCCACCATTGTAAGCTAGGTTCCACAAGTGTCACTGTACATATTTCTTTTCATTAATGTCATAATTGGTGGGGATTGGTGGGGCTTCAATATTTTGTTACGCCAAGAGGTCTCTACAACCCAGTATGGGGGAGATGTGTAGACGTTAGGCATAATGTAAGAAATATTGTATGTCAACATTTTTAAATATCAGCTCAATATGTTGAATTTATAAGATGTAAAATATATTAATATTAATTCAACATATTAATATTAATAAGATAGAACCTCAGCTTCAACAAATTAAATTTATTTATACTAAAGCAAGAAAATTAATATACAAACTTGAATAGACTAAAAATTTGGAAAATCTCAAGCCTGAAATGGAAAAATGTCAACAAATACAATTTCATTTCAATAAAAAACCTTCACACGTCTATTTTAAATCAATTCGACCGCTACATCAACTTAAATTAAATTAATAATAATAATTTTGTGATAACTCTGGAAGCCTTGTTTCATGGTCATCTCCTCCATATATTAAATAATAAAAAATAATATACAAACTTGAATACAATGAAAAATTGGAAAAACTCATTACTATGATGCAAAAAGTCAACAAGTGGAATTTTGTTTCCATAAAATGTATTCCCACATCTATTTTATATGAATTCAACCACTACATCAACTTAAATTAAATTAATAATAATAATTTTGCAATAACTCTAGAAGCCTTGTTTCATGGTCATCTCCCCCATATATAACTTGACCCTTCAATTTATTTCTTACAACATTATTTGATTATTTCATACCAACAACACATCGATGTTCCAACTTCATCTCGGACATTCTATTTGATAAGAACTTTGCATCTACAATCCATGAAGGTTGGTACGAACCATAAATATGTTTTTGATAGTTGTTGAATCATGTCTTATTATTATTTATGATTATGTAAGCTAAGTTTAATAAAAATTAAATTATAAGATAGCATATTTAATATATCTTTTTGGATATATTATATATTGTGATAAAAACATTAAAGGTAAATTTCGTTTTTGGTATTTATATTCTTTACAAATTTTAGCTAAATTAATTTTATTGGTAAGTGTTAGTTTTTCATGATTTGCTTTTACAAATAAAGAATTGAGATTTTCTCTATTCTAGTTTGAAAGTTGTACACGTGTCAGAATTAATAATAATAAATTATGAAAAGAATTTTAAATTTCTAACTTAATTCATGAAGTTTGGGGAGCTTATGTTTTTTCTTTTTTTTTTTTACAATGGTGGATTGGTAACTCATTGAATAAATATGGGCCATGGGATACCATTCATCCAACAACTAGAGAATGTCACTAGGAGATTCCATTCAATTTATGTTAATCATTTAAATATAATTTATTAGAGTACTACTAACCAGCCTAGATCCATCTTAACTCCGGATCTACCAAGCGTCTAGAGGGATCAAATCTCTTGAGATGAAAACTTATTTTGAAAATAGATTTGAAGTTTGGTAAATCTGGATTTAAGATGGATCTAAGCTGATTTTTACCTTTACAAAGGAGATCAAAATTAAGATATTAAATTTAATGGGTTACTCTTTGTATATATATGTCGAAACTTTCAAAAAAAATATATATATATTTTAATTATTAGAATAAAATAAAATATATTATTTAAAAAATTATCGATTAAATTTTTATTTTTATTTTGTTTTAAATAATAATAAATATGTTTGTAATTTAGAAGTATTTTTAAACTAATTATAATATTATAAATAAATCATTTCTAAAAATTAAAGATATTGTTTTCTTACGTATTAAAAATAATAATATAAATTTTTATATATAAACTAGAATGAGATTTTTTGGAGAATCATTAATCAATTTCCACTATGATACAAGATACAACTATTTTGGCCCTTGGTAAATTCGGGGTTAAGATGGATCTAAGCTCATTTTTATCTTTACAAAGGACATCAAAATTAAGAGATTAAATTTGACGAGTTACTCTTTGTATATATACATCCAAACTTTAAGATAAAAAAAAAGCAATTATATTTTAATTATTAAAATAAAATAAAATATATTATTTTTTATATAATAAAATAAAATATATTTTTTATATAAAAATTTATATATAATCTATAATGAAATTTTTAAGAGAATCAGTAATCAGTTGTCACTATTAAACAAGATACAACTATTTCATAAATACCACAAATGGGCCAATTACACCATGTCTTCATAGACTTGAGCCGATGTGGTTAGGGAAACCAATTCTTCACTAAACCACTTGAGATAAGATACCTTGGATTTCTTTAAAGGAGGACACGAGGGTGGGATTTGATCCACTTATGTGTGCATGGGTTACGAAACCATTTAATATGGTCTCTCTAGGTGGAACCACCTGTTCAACCACTACCTCAAGGTGCCCCTATGGCTCTAAGGAAGCCATCATGGCAATTGAATCTTTCTCAATGTTGATAACCTCCTCACTATCCACCATTGTCTTAAAAAGGAAGACATGAGGGTTGGGATTTTATCCACTCATGTATGCACAGGTCATGAAACTATTTAATATAACTTCTTTGGGTGCAACCACATGTTTGACCACTACCTCAAGATTCCCCCATGGCTTCAGGGAAGCCCTCATGGGATTTGAACCTTGCCCAATGGTGAAAAACTCCTCACTTTACACCATTCGATCCAATCCCTTTGGGCTCTATGGACATCTATATAAGAGAAAATTTGTTCCATGTATTTATATGATGCTTGAGGATTACATCTTGGTTCATATTTTGATCATATCACAATTATGGTTAACCATTGGAGTTAACATATTTTAAAGTCCCAAACATATAAGAGAGAATTTGTTCCATGTATTTATATGACGCTTGAGGTTTACATCTTGCTTCATCTTTTGAGCATATCACAATTATGTTTAGCCATTGGAGTTAACATCTTTTAAAGTCCCAAACATATTTATTGTATTCATTATGAATACCTTTTTAAAAAAGTGAAATTGTAGTAAATGTTGAGGCCTTTATTAAAGGATGAAAATTAGATCAAAACACTATAAGAGTTATAAAGAGACCCCACTTTCTTAATATGCCTCTAGGAACATGAAAATTTGTCCTGATTGCATCAAATGCTTATTATTCAAGGTAAGATATCCATGTTTTCGAGTTTCCTAAGGTCCATATTGTTGCTTATTATTCTATTGTAGCAGCTGCAACACCCTCCAAAATTTTGGCCTATATTTTAATTTTGGAGCCTACTGTGGATCTTGTGATTGATCGTTCCATAGTCACTTATTGGTAATCTGATGATCTCAATCTCCCTTCTTCTATCTTAAGATTCGTTCATGCTTTTATCCTTATATAGTATGCGTCATCTTTGGGCATGGGAATTATCACTTTTCATGCAAAGGGAAGTTTGTTTTGCTTCAAGGGGAAATATTTGTGAGAATGGGTTGTTCTCATCACATAGACATGTTTCACACTCATTTCACATTGTCTTTCACAAGGGTCACCTTTATCTTCTCAAACTTTATCATCAAAGCGCACTTGTCGCAAGCTGCCAAAAAGGTTTTTGAATAAAGCGAAGTATTTTTTTATATGTTCTAGATGGTCTATGGTGTATCACTAAGTGTTCAAGTGTGTGATCATAGTCAAGTTCTATGACTGTTCACATAGGTTCCACTGATCCCACACTTAACCAATTTCCAGAGTTTCCCTAGCAACCTAGCCTCATCTATCTTTCCCGAACTGTGCATTTCGCATATACAACCCTCAAGCTTTTTCCCTTGCCTACTGGAACTGCACAATGCATAGAAAGCCCTGCCTCCCTTGGCATCCAAAACTATGCAGTGGCTTCCTTCAGTGTCCTTCCCTCATCAGGAAACCACTGTCTCCAAAAATTGCGCAATTTTTTCCCTTAGGCATCTCAGCTGCCCAATCCGCCTTGCATCTTGAAATTGCGCAAATGTGTCCTCCCAGGGCCTTACCCTGTAGTAGTTGTTGCCCACTTAATCTACACCTTTTTTCCTCTCAATGGCCACCAAGAAGTATGACATGCTAGATGACTCTTAAGGAGTTGAGGAGAAAGATAAGCGGACCAAGGAACAGAAGGTATGATGGAAGATCAGGACCGTATGAAGACTCCATCTCATGCATAACCCTTTGGAGGGTAGGTATGGAAAACAAAGAACATCTTTTGAAATACACCTCTTACTGTAGCTTGAAGGACTGCTTATCATTTTCATATCATTATTTCTCAATGACATGCATGGTTGCAAGCACTGACAGCCATTCCATGTGTTTCCTCTATGTTTCTTGCTCCCTTTCGCTTGTTGGATCAATTTTCATTTCTTAGCATGTTTGGTTGTTATGTCATGTTTTCTAGCCTTTTTAGTGACCTCGAAGGTTGGTCTTTTTGTATACAAGTTGTCCTAGTCATGTAAACATTTGTCGCATTCATACATAAAGGTTTAATCATTGTCGCACAAGTGTCATCACTGTCATCCTAAGGTCTATCTTAAGTGTTGCACATGTCATTTTTAGTTCTAGATGGTTTCACAAAGGGTAATGCTTTGTCTTGTTTCTCTAGTGGTTTATGTTGTCATGTGGTAGAAGTATTCTAAGTGTGTGATCAAAATTTCAAGTTCCTTACAAATTCACTTGCCTCCCACATAAAGCAATTTTCCTGAAAATCCTCCTGAACGAACAAATCTCTTTCACCAAACCCCAACTGAGTTGTACACTGTGCAGTATCAGCCCTCAATGATGTTGTTATGCTTCATAGAACTACACAATATGCAGAGACTATCCCTAGGGTAGTTTCACTATGCAATCCCAGAGTTGAGCAATCTTCCTTCCTTCCCGAAATTAAGCAGAAGTTGCCTCAAACCTGACCTGAACTGCGCATTTCACAAAATTAGTCATCAGGCCCCGTCTCTGCCTGTTGGAACCCCACAATATGCAGAGAAAAGGACCTACTTTGCCTCGCAAAAATGCTTTGAAGTGTCCCCAAGTGTCCTCCCTTAGTCGGGACTCACTGATCTCCAGAACTACACAAACATGTCCTCCCATGCCCCTCTACTACCTAGTCCCTCCTTCCCTCAGAAAATTACATAAACCTGACTCCTAAAGTCTCATATTACAGTTGCCATTGACTGGTCTCAACTGCGCAATCCTATCTCCTAGTGGGCTCTGTGCAATTTTTCCCGACAGTGAAGAATATGCTCAGGAGTTCCTCAACCAAGCATGAGTTTCACTCTCCGCAGTCTCAGTGACCAGTCTCCCTCCCTGTCACCTAGAAATATGCAATGCACAATTACTATGCCTTCTTCCCTAGTGTGTCACCTATCCCACACTAAGTCCATCGATAACAGTGCATCATATAACACTAGGGATTTTTTGGATTTGATGTCATCCCGTCATGAGTGAATTGCAAGAATGAGTACATTGTTAGATGACAGCGAGACGATGAAGAAGGAGAAGGAGGAGCGAACATGCTAGAAGACTCACTTACAGCTAGGTGGACAAAGAAGTGTATCAAGCACAAGCAAATGGAACACATGCATGCAACCACCTCTCAAGACCAAAGATCGTTGAAGGCATCATCAATCTATGTAGAGGAGAAGAGAAAGTGCATCCAAGAACAAATCCATTACTCAACAGTAATAATGGCTTGACATTGCCACCTCAGCAAGCTAGTCCATCTCAGCAGTGTCATGTCAAGTCATGTCATGAGTTGTCAAAGGCCACATCACTATTATGGTCCATGTCTATTGTAAATCGAATGTAATGTAAAGTGGAAGTCCAATGGACACACATGAATATGAAGAATCATGTCAGTTGAAAAGTCATAGGAAGTTGAACAGTCATGAGGGTATTCAAAGAGTCACAAGGGTCAAGCATCACCCTTGGTTATATATACCCCCTTGTTGTATGAGAAAAGGACTTTGCACCTTGGCTCGTCCCACGAAGCATAAAGAGTTTTCAGTCAGTTCTTTGAGGAGCGAGGAGTGGCTCAAATATCCCACTACTGGGGCTAGTGATGTATGTTGTACATATGTATCTTGGAGCTTTTCATAATAGAGAATCTTTTTCAGGTCAGCACGTTCTCATGCATGTGTTGTGGATTTTTGTAAGACTATTCTTTTGACATTTGTAATTCGTGTTTGTTTCACATGTACTAAGATAGTTGAACTATTTCGGTTGTTTTAGTACTTAACCTGTTGGGAAGGTGTTCTATTGGTTATCAATGTTGTCTCATCCTTGTCGACTACCCCACAGGATACTAGACAGACTTTCCTCAGTTACTAGCTATAATGATCATCATATCCATTGTGGACTACTCTGTTGGATGGTGGACGACTCTTCCCTTGTAATTTGGTTTTAATGACTACCGTGTTCATTGCGGACTATTTTGCTCAATGCTGGACATACAATCCTTGTACACGAGTGTCTCTTCCTAGGTGGTACTAATACCTCTCACTTAGAGGCTCACTTTTATCCCCCTTTTGTAGTAAGAGAACCTTGACATGGTTATGTTACACACTCACCAAGCACACTTACCTCATTGTTTGAAGATACCAGTGTAAGACTCTCATGTGGTGACAACCAGAGCGAAGGAAGATCTATAAGTGTATGGAAACCGGGCCTTTATACCGGATGGGAATCCTACACCAAATGGTGTGAGGTCTAGTTATGACTTCATATCGGGGAGATCTCCTTGGTTAATGGATTTTCAACACCGTCAACATATTTAAGGTGATATTTTTATGATTTGGAGATTTCTAAGGCCCATACAAGAAGATAGCTAAATGACATTATTGATCAAGACCACTAAATATGTTATTCATATTGAGAATCTAAATTGTTTACTTTACCTCACAAACCAAACAAAAATTGCACATTAAATTCTAATCCTTAATTCATAGATCTGATGATAACCACAATTATGTTATATTATTTACAACTTGTTTAAGAATCCCACCCAAAGATTAAAAAATGTTGCTATAAGCATTAATTCTAAGAAAATATCTCTTGTAGACCTTGGGATTGAGGTATGAGGAAATAGATTTATGAGGCATTCTCAATATATTTGACATGTGAGTTTTCATCACACTAACATCAATTGCTAGAAACAATATCAATAAATTTAAAGATTGTGATAGATGATGATGTATAAAAATAAGAAAAGAGAATGATCAATATAGAAGTCAAAGAAGTGAAGGTTTGATCATGTTAATGATGTAGAAAATTGAATGGAAATAATCACAATTCTCACTATTGTAATCACAATTTTATGTTTTTTGAAAAAAAAAAAAAAACTTAAAATTGTTATTACAATAGTGAGAATTTCATTTTGTATAATTTTATACATAAACTTAATCAAGAACATAAAAGTTAAAAAAAATAAAAAAAATATTGAACATAATATAGTTTTTTGATTCCAAACCTAATCAGTAGTGCACATATGTGTGAAACAATAAAAATATTCATTTTATTTAAATGATCTTGACCAAACTTCTGAAATATTGATGGATTGTTGAGGGTTTCTGATCCCAATATTTATTTGAGTTTTGTTACCATGAAAAATTTACAATGATGGGGGTGCAATGAATCACAAGTTAAGATATGGAGAGATCAACATCAAATGTGCTCAAATAATAAATAAATATGATATACCAATGTCATATCCACATCATTACTAATAATTGATAGAGACTTAGCATTTCCATTGAAAAATAATAACTATGAACCATCATGTTATATATCTTTAATAGAGAGATGGAATATGGGAACACGAAGAGAGAAAAATGACCTAATTTCC
Source organism: Pinus tabuliformis (assembly GCA_031772625.1). NCBI lineage: Eukaryota > Viridiplantae > Streptophyta > Pinopsida > Pinales > Pinaceae > Pinus > Pinus tabuliformis. The sequence continues at coordinate 751,002,483 of CM062804.1, forward strand.
TTGGGTTTGTTAGATGTCTATTATTTTCTCTCCAAAATTATCATTGAGCCACATATTTTCAATTGATCTTATTAATAAGTTTTTATTGTTATTGCAAGTTACATGGATAACACATTACTAATTGTTTTGGTGTTTTACAAAGCTAAGAGTGGAGGAAAAGATAACAAATTGAACAACATTATGGAAAGGGTGGGATCCAAACACATTATGGATAGTGAATGTGATGTAAATTCTCATATTGACATCAATCAACAATGCTCATAACACATGGGTGAAAAATCGTATTTAGAAAGTCAAGGTTTCCAAGCTTCTCTAGGAAGATTGTCTTAAGCGGCACTTAATATGTTGGATATGCCAATATAGTGGTAAGATATTATGGGTGTGAGTTTTATACATAAGATATATCATGGATTTAATATTGTGGAAGGGTACATCACCTCAAGGAAGTTATAAAATCCAATGAGAATATATATGATTTTAGTCTTTAAACACCAAAGTCAAGTAGTGGGTGTTGAATTTTGAATCCTCATGATTCACATCCATCCTTATTTAATACTATAGGTAAAATGACTATTAAGAAACCAAGAGTTGGGACTATTATGGATTGTTGAAAATTTAATCATTCCTTTGAAAATTTTAAAAAATTATTGTCCTTCATAAGTGATAAATAAATTTAAAAATTCACCATTTTTTGAAATATGACCTTTTGAATTACCCTTTTAGGATAAGTTTGAAACCATTAGAAGGATTAGAAAGAGTTAAATTTTAATCATTATTCAATTTGAGAGGGGAAGGTAATCCTTATTCAATTTTAGAGGTGAAACGAATAACATCCAATGAGAATATAGTTGATTTTAGTCTTTATACACCAACATCTAGTAGTGGGTGTTGAATTTGAATCTTGATGATTCACATCTATCCTTGTATAATACTAAAGGCACAATGATTATTAAGAACCCAAGAGTTGGGAGTATGATGGATTGTTGAAAATGGAATCACTCTTTTGAAATTTTCTAATATTTATTGTCCTTCATAATTGAAATAAATTTTAAAAATCACCATTTTTTGAAATGGGACCTTTTGAATTACCCTTTTAGGATTGGTTTGAAAACCGTCGAAGGATTAGAAAGAGTTCAATTTTACTTCCCATTCAATTTGATAGGCGAAGGAAATCCTTATTGAATTTTTGAGGTGAAATTGGTTATAGACATTAATATTATTTATTAGAGCCAAACAAGCTTGGACACCCCTTGGGGTCGTTTAAATTCCCCAAAGGTGGTTCTAATCCTCAACCCCTTGTATGAGATTTGAACCTAAGATTTGATAGGAACTAAACCTCACATAAATCCACTCGTTTACAACTCATCTATCTTTATAGTATTTTTCTCCTTATAGGGTACATAATTTCCACCAAACATCCATAGCATTTCTTTCTTGTCGTGTCATTTCATAATGAATATAAGTCTTATCATAATAAATATAATTATGTATTATTATAATTGAGATATAATTTGATATATTTTTTATTAAAAAATTATCATATCTTATAACTTAATTGTTAAAATAGAAATAAAAATAATTATTATTAATTAATAAGAGTTTTTATATTATATATTTTAAATTTTATTTATTACAAAATAAAAGAAAATCTTAATTTAAAGAAAGATAAATTAAAATTTAATTTTGAATGATTGAATAAAAGAAAGAAAACTACTTGGCCTTCCACCGAGACATAAAACATTTCATACAAGTCATGTGATCTAAGGGTAAAAGCATGTTAATGTGTCTCATTATATGGCAAAAGAAAAGAAGTACTCAAATAAAAAAAGATAAAAAAAAATAATATAAAAATATCAATTAAATGAGTTGAGTTTCATACTTGTTAATTATAAAAAATAAATGCTAAATTTGTAACAAAGCTAACTCACGATAAATTTTGGTAAAAGCTATAGTGAACCTATTTAATGGGTTTAGAAAATATAAATAATGTTATAAAAAGTAAATACTAAATTTGCGAATAAGTCAACTGATAGTAAATATTGGTAAAAGCTATGGTTAATCACTCACAAAATATAAATAACTTGATGTAAAGTTAAATGAAATGCTAAAACTCTTTAAATATATATAAAAAAGTAGAAGTAGAATTTATAAACAAATAATTTTATATATTATATTTTGAATAATATAAAATACGTTGTTATAATCATAATTAAAAATTTTATTATAAAAAATATAAAATATATTTTAAAAAATTTCAAAAAATAATTTTAACATTTTGTTATATGTTATTTTCAAATTTCTATTAAAAAAAATGATTTTATAAACTTGAAAGGGTAGTTTCTTGGGTCGCGGTTTTATATATACGAAAATATGATCATTTTTACTAGTATTTTAATAATAATTCAAAAATATGCTTACTTTTTATTTTTAAATTTGTTTAGCAATCTTTAGAATGTTTACAACACATCTCTTAAAGAAATTGGAATTAAAAAACATAAATCAATAGAGAAATGGAGGGTCGCGGTTTTGTCACTACTTAAAATTTATGTAAAATATTAATGATACCTTTTAAAGAAAATGAATAAATTAGATAAAAACTATATATTAAATTTTAGAAAAAATATGACATGAAATTGAATTTAAATTGACATGTTTTGTCTTCTTTTACCACCACCTAATTTTTGATGATTTTGTGAATTTAAGAGCAAACATTCCAACTCCATTTATTTTTATAAAACTTCTTTGCCACAAAAAGGGGAAAAGTGATACACATTAACATGCTTTTACCCCTAACGCTTGCAATTAATGTTTAGGGCAACCAATGAGAAGAAACTTACACTTCCAATTAACCTTTCCAACTGATGTGAACAATACAAGCAATGATCTGATAACGAGGGAATGCAAGAGCAGGATATGATAGTATAATGGGAAAGCATAGGGGAGGGATGCCATTACTTGTGTGCCCTCCCTTACACGTTAGCTTCTAACGTGGAGACTCACTCATCCATTGTATGACACCTGTCAATTGGAAAGTGCCACATGTTATGGTTAGTGAATTCATTAATTGAAGCCTTAAACCCTTCGTTTAGGGTTTCCTCCGGTGCATTTTGTGGCATGTATTTGCCACCCTGTGTTATCTTGTTCAGGCCCGGTGTGTGGGCAGTGCGCTCCACCGACAATGGCTCCTCTCGACTCTAGTACTGGTTCACCTAGTCCACCATTCTAGCATTTCTCACTCGGAAATGTTATTTGTAGTGGTTATTTTCTTAGTTAGGGTTTATGGTGTGGTTGATTTATCTATTCCAAGGGGGGTTAAACAATGGCTCTATGGTTGTTCATTATGCTTCGTGGGAGGATAAACAATGGATCTGTGGTTGTTCATTCTACTTCATCGGGGGTTTACCAATATGCTTGTTATTTCATCCTCGCGACATGTTGTTGTTTGTGAAAGAGATAGTGGTATATTTGAGTAAGTATGTTGGTCGACATGCACGTTTCGAGGTCCATGAAGGTAAGTCTTGAAATTCATGGTTTTTTTTGCAAATTCGTTGTAAATTGTTTTTGCTTTTCGCCCAAATGCTAATTTCTCTCTGTGTTTGCAAGTTTTTGTTGCAGGTAATTTGTATGGTTGTTGCAGAAGAGGTATGGCGAAGTTTAGGGAGATGTATGGACATGGTGGTGGCTTTTGTGGCTCTCCAGTAGGATTCTAAATCTTACTAGCCACTCTGTGTTTTACAACACTTGAATTTGTTGTTGGGAATTTAGCTCTTGTTGCAATTTTTTGTTTTTCAACACTTGAATTTGTTGTTGGGAATTTAACTCATGTTGCAGGGTTTATGGTAGGGTTTGGTAGGGTTCGGCGGGGTATATGGTTATTGTTGTAGTGTTTTCTTCTCAAAGAGGTACGAAAAGAACCCACTTAAGATTGTGAATGACAAACAATCTCAAAAATATAAATGGCTGCTAAACATTGTAGATCTGTAGCAATTGATAGAAACAACACCTGCCAAAGTCTGGATCTATGCTACAATCATAGTTAAACAGCAACAATAAAGAGTAATAAGTCCAATCATCCAATGGAAACCAAATATATAAAGAATAACTTTATTATAACACCTATGAAGGGAACTAATAAATGTTACAGGTCCCCCTCTATGGGATGGGTTATTATCTATCCTCAAATGTCTTCAACTTGTGTAGAGTCTCTCTCCTCTATAATGCATAAACCCAGCAAAAATATGGTGTGCGCAAATGAAAATAATCAGAGTTACAATAGTGAGTGCAACAATGAAAATAATAAAAAGTGAATAATGAATCGAAAACCCTTTTATTTATAACAAAATATTGATTTATCCTCAAATAATGAGCAATAAGAAAATATTATTGATCCCATTCTTGGAATAACCACCTGGAATATTTTATTATATTTGTTTAGGAGGGAAAAAATATTTAAACTTTTATTTAGAAATAATAAATAAATAAATGATTTATTTATCATCTCAAGGAATTAGTTAAGGAATAATAAACAAATAATGATTTATTTAATTATTCCTAAGGGATTTAGTCAAATTTGACAAAGAATAATAATTAATTAGCGATTAATTAATTATTCTTAGAGAAAAATAAGATAATTAATGATTTATCTGTTTATTTTTCATGATTGGGTCAAATATGACAAGGAATAATAATTGAACAATGATTTAATCAATTATTCCTAGAAGAAAATCAAATAAATAGTGATTTATTTAATTATTCTTCATGGGTTTAACTATAAATTACTTAACAAAGGTGGTTTATTAAGTAGTTTCTCAAAGTGAAAGCAATTTTACTATGGTAAAATTGGCTTTACGTGGTGTACTTCAATCCATCCAGTAAATTAGGCTAGATGATCATTTTTTCAGTGATACCAGATTTCCCCCCAACGTATGAGTGTTAGGAGAAAAACGTATGACCGAAGTACGTTATAAAGACACAATCACTAGACAACACATGGGAGTGAGAGGGAGAAAGAGAGAGAGAGAGAGAGAGAGAGAGACCAATGAAGCTGAATTTGAAAGAGGATAGAGAGAGAGGGGGCGAGACTAATGAAAGTCTCCTTTTATGTTGTGGTACCGGACCTCACTGAGGCGGGGGAGGCATACCCATACCCGCTGAGATAACTTAGTACAAAAATAATGGCTCACCCAAAAACATAAAATTGAGCAATGAAGTACATGCTAAATGATACATGACATTATGGCATAACATAGCCATAAAATAATACAACGTGTCCCATATACATAATGGACCTGGAAAAACATGAGCCGGGATTGAATACAATAATATTTGAGTACATGAGATACAAAGCCTCTTCCCTCAAAAAATGGGTGTGAGGTGTTGTAGCTTTTTTGGTTTTAATAAGTTAGAATAAATTAGACAAAAAATGAAAATGTATTTACAAAATGTTAAGATAGGATATGGACAAAAAGAATATTGAATAAAAAATGTTAGGAAAATATTTTGATAAATATGTCCATATCAAAGAAAATGTTAGGGTAGATGCCCTAAAAAATGAAGGAAAAATAAAATGTTAGGTTAGACAGAAAAGAAAAAGAAATCAACTCTGAAAGTGTTGCAAATCTAAATGCCACTACTTTGTTCTAAATTTAGTTTGAAAAATAATAGTTGTGTGCAGTTTGTTTAGATGCCACACTAGGTTATTTTATCCAATTATACAGTTGCATCATAATTGGATTTGTTTTAAATTAATTCTCATAGGTAGAAAATAAATTGGCTCAACAGTTTAATCTGAGCCAATGGAAGAAATAAGGTATAGAGATAGATTATTCATAAAAAGAAAATATTGGGTTGCTAGTTCAAATGCACTCTGGAAGGATAAGTAAAAATGTTAGGAATAGAAGGGTAGGTAGAAATGTGAAAGTTTGAGATGCTGAAATGGTTATTTCCTAAAGATCAAAATGTTGAAGGCGGGTAAGCATCCCGCAAGTTCCCTATGTGATATTGTTGTCAACCGTTGGATGATTGCTAATTGATGACCATGGGATCAATATCGCATCGCATCATTCATGAGTGAATGAACCTTGGGAGGAAGAAAGTGAGATTTGTGATGTCACTGCCGACCGTTAGATCTAGAGAGAGGAGACCAACGACGTAGAGTCAATTGTTGTTCAGTTGTTGTTCAATTGTTGTTCAATTGCTGTTCAATTGTTGTTCAGTTGTTGTTCAATTGTTTTTCAGTTATTGTTCAATTTCTCTTTAGTTGTTGTTCAATTGACCTCCTGCGTCATTTTTCGAATAACAAAAGTTTAGACTTTATGTTATTTCATTCATATGCTATCACTTTGTTCATTAAAACACTTGGACCCACAGCCGCTGCGTCCGCCTATCATATCGCGACCCCATCGTTCATTCCCCACTCACACGTTAAACTCCCTCCACCTCACCTCTCATCCCGCACACTCCTCCGCAATCATACGGCCCACACTCCCTTTCAGCCCTCATTCGTCGTCCGAAGTTTATCGGCGGGGGGGGAGGGGGGGTGAAATGGGCAGTCTTTAATACTGCCTATATAAACCACAAAAGTACCTTTTAGTCTTTCGAGACTAAAAATCCCAAAACCACAAACCGCTCTGTCTTACCCCCGAACGCGGTATCCTTCATAGTTGTTACCACCACCCCACATCACCTCCATGTCACGTTCACTTCATATTTCCCATCCAATCATCTACTACCTATCCGTTTCCCATTCATTTCCGCTCCCATGCATTTATAACCAAATGTCGTTAATTAACCCGTTGGATAATTAATGAACTTTCAAATGTTCGGCGCCACCTTCCCACTCCATTTTTCTCTTTATAAACACTATGTCATGCAATTCAAAGGTTACATAATTAACTTCTGCGACCGAGAGTATTCTTCAAGCTTGCCTGCTCAACAACTCAGCCATTGTCCGACATTCTAGCAGCCACTTGTCATGTTTGCAAGCACACCTTCCAGGTCCACTTGTCAGTTACTTGTCTCCACTGTGTTAACTCCTTTTACCATTTTGTCATTTACAGTCCGCAGTTTCGTTTGATAAAATGCCTCCCAAGAGAAAAGCAATTGCAGAAGTTTCAAATCCTCTAATTCAACCATAGATTGATTTCCACCTTACTCCATTCGTTGACAATGATTGCAAAATCATTTAGACTTCTTCTCAATTTGATTTATTTGAAATTTATTATTGGTGGGAAGAACAACTAATTGACCAAAGTGATGAAATTGGGCTTTGGGAATCCTAATTACCTCACTATATTTTTCCACAAATACACAGAACTCTAGAGTTCATGAGAAAATGCCATGAATCCTATGATCCCAGCCAGAGAGCCATTATCTCACCTACTATAGAAATCCTCTGTCCTATTAATGCTGATTCAACTGAGAAAATGTTGTAGGCCCCTGCCACTACACCAACTCATCCTTTTTCTGATGAAAACCCGATAGAAGCTTATAACAAATTGGACTTTACCAAGAGATCCGAGACCCTGGAACTATTTTTAGCAATTGGTAGTCCTCTACCAAAGAGAAATCCCCCTTATGATTCATCTAGTTTCCTGATAGAACCAGGAATATTACTACTATCATGTCCTATTTGCTTGGTTATCACTCTGATTAGTCTGTCAATGAATCCATCCTTGGTTTCTTATCCATGTTTTCTTCTGATTCTAAGCCTATTGTTATTTATGATTTCAGTCATTTCATAGCTGAAACCATACATGAGCAGTTTGTCAAATTTAACACTAAAGAAGTATTCAAGTATGCTTTAGTACTTGTGTATCTGTTCATATATTTTTATGGGGACAAATTCCCAATTTCTTTGTAGAAACTTGATGAAGAAGGATCGCCACAGTCAATGATTTTCTGGGCTTCAATGGGGATGAAGGAGAAATAAGAATTCACAAATAAGTAGTTCATAGAACTGTTTATTCATCCAGCCCTCAGCCTTATGAGCAGCACTCCATTACCAAGGATCAGTGAAGAGATTGTCAAATAACTTCAGTTCATAGATCAAGCTGCAACAGGAGATTGGTATTGCTACCAAAACTACACAGAAATCAGGGTTTTTGGCTGTAAGCTTCCACCCTTCAAACTGCCAAAGTACCTCTCTGTTAGAATATTTGTATTGGAGTACTTGAGGAAAAGATTGAATACATATGAAGTACATTTTGTAGCACCCAAAAAGAATTCTCTATTTAAGCTCAAAGCTCAAGTTGGTCCGTTCATTTGTAATACCAGGGCAGCAGGGGAGGAAGCTGATAAGCTGCTAAAGGAAATGAAATTTGCTCTCAGTTTCTCTTGGTCATATGACCCATTGGGAGTCATCTCCAAGCTCAGGATGGAAAATAAATTCACACCATATCATTATACAGCTAGGCTTGAGATAGAATAGTTCAAGAACCAGTTGGAATGGACAGAGAATACCCTCCAAGAGGCTGAGGAGCAGGAAAACTCTACATCAACTATGCAAACTCCAATTTCACAGGAAAAGATAGGCAAGAGAGGGAGGGAAGAACAATCTTCACTCGCAACAGAGGCAACAAGCCAAGGCTTCAAGGTTTTTCACAGGAAAAAGAAACAAAGAGTCTCTATGAATTTTGATTCATAGTCTGGTGAACAATTTATACAATCTCCAACTCAGTCTACAACTTCTCATGAACAGTAGATAGTTCAAACTGCTGGAGTCATTCCAGAGAATAAAGAAGAAGACATATTTCATGTCTTTAGTGAAATTGAAACAAATAATAAAGAATTGAAGTTGAATACTTACACCCTGTTCTGGAAGCATTCTTCCAGCTCTCAAGCCAGGCTTCTTTTAGTCTTCGATTCTAAGAAGGGGAAGATGCAAATGGCTTTCTTGCAGGCCCACCAGGACTGTAACACAATACCATAAACACACTTATTTTGAATTTAATGTTAAGGATGTGCATCCAATTGATCAAATTGAGATGCACAAACAAATTGGACAGATGATTGCTTCAACCTTAATAAACACTGTTATGAGTTTGTCAAAGATGCAGGTTACATTGGCCAACGTTTAGTCACAATTAAAGTTGGATAAGGTCTCCTCATTAACAAAGGATATGAAGATTCAGTCTTTGGAAAATCTGGTGCTAAGGATGGGATATGATCCCTCAAACATAAATGCCGTAGAGGAGCTCATTAAGAAAAAGAACATTGAGGTTGCAGCACTAAAGAAACAACTGAAACTACCAACATCTGAGGATCCAATGGCCAACGAAATCAAGGAGAGAGAGACACAAACATTAGATATGATGAAACTCATCATAGAACAGAATTTGAAAATAAAACAAATGGAGGAATAGATGGAGAAATTGGTTAAGGAGAAGGAGGAAGCTATCAAAAACATTCAAAATTGAGTGGATGTAGTCTCTCTTGTAATAGTTCCCATCACTACAGTTTCTACTACAGCCACTACATCACCAACAGGTACAACAGAAGGAGATTAACAGCTTAGTGAAGCTATCTAGAACATGTCTATCAAGACAGGAGAAATCAATAAACTAAAGGATGAACTCATAGAGTTACGGCTTATGAAGTCTATATCAAACAATTCACACACAACTGAAAGAAACAGACTCAAAGGCTAAGTGGAAATGTTGAAGAAAGAACTCACAGATTATTTCATAGGAAACAAGTTGGGTTTACAAAAAGAAATTTTGTGGGAAGAAATCATAGAGGCAATCAAGGAGATTTGGCCCTCCATTAAGATAATATTCAATCAAAAAGATCTCTTGGAGAAAGATCAGGAGGCAGTGGAATCCATAACTAGGCAGTTGGAGGATATGCCAAAGCCTCCCTCTGATATAATCAAATTTCTGAATTCCAAGGATGAATATGAGCTTGAGGAGTTAAGGATAAGTGACAGAACTACAACAATATTAGAAGTAAAGAAGATTATCACTAAGATAAATCTCAACCTTCAGCTACAAGAAAAGTGCAGTAATGTTAACAACATGGTTCAGAGATTCTCCAACAAAATTGAAGCTTGGATCAGCAAAGGTTTACATTCTATGATGGTTATTAATGATAAATTGATGCCAATTGAGGATTATGTCTAAAATTTAATAGAGGTGGGCACCCATGTAGCTTCAGTAGCCAATATCAAAGGATCAGCAACAGTAGATCTCATAGTAAAAAGACTAAGGGATTCTTTCTTCATCCTCGATGAAATTAAGCATATATTTTTGGTAAAAACCACTTTTACTAAATATACCAAGATGGATGAAATCTACAGGAGGGTAACAAAGATTTCTATCCCAGATAAGAAACACTGGGAAGAATTAATAGATTTACTTGATTAAGGATTATTGAACAACATTTAGTTTTTCAGGGAACAGTCAGCTAGCTTCAACCACTTTTCAACTTTTTCAATGATAGTCATCAAATAGCACAGCACCAAAGCAGTGCGAGATCATTAGCCAGTTTTATTTTTGATTCTGTAAATAATATATTTTTGTAAAATCATTTTAGGATATTTTTCATCCTACTGTTGTATAAATAACTCTATTCACGAGTTATTAAGGGTTGCACCCTTAAAGAAGAATTTCTAGACATCTGATGTAATTAATCTTTCTGGATCATTAATACGAACCAAAGGATTCTGAATTCTGTTTTCCACAGTTTGTGTTTCATGTAAGTGTTTCCAATGTCATTCATTATGTTTTTCTTCTTATACTTGTGTCTTGTAGAGATAACTAGGTAGGAGTAATTGTATTTCAATCTATTCCTATAAGCTTTCTGAAGTGATAATCTATAAAGAGAATGAATTAATGGACTGTTTGTTTAATTAATTTCCTAAAAATTAATAAATCATCAGCATCTTTTGTAAGCTCATGTGTATTTTATCTAGCTTTCAATTTGAAAATTGTGGCAATCATATTACTTTTTTATTTCTACTCATCATCATAAAAGTTATTTCATTGTGTAAATATGTATAGCAGCCCTCTGCTGAGATATTGATATTATTCAAGAGGTTAGGCACATCAATTCTATATCTCTTTCATCCATTGGTCTCCCAAATTTAAAAAAAAAAAAACCCAAAACATTTATCTTAGATGCTCTGGCATAATAGCTGACCATTATTATCTCAGAGGTACAACATCGAACTAGTGCCGTTGTCGAGACTTGAATTTCATTAAGTTCTCCTTGGGAAACGATATGTATTCTATTCCTTTAAGGTGATTAAAGGTCTATAAAGGTTAAAATCCTTCGCCTGGGGACTCCACTCTCCCAAATTGGCACCTTTTAAGCACAGTAGATATCGTTCAGAGGCTGACTTAGTTGATCCTCTGTCAGACCCCGAAAAAATTCTGAGAAAAGCCAATTCTAAAAGGGGACATCAACCCTCTTCTTCTCCTTCTTCTTCCGACTTGCAGTCTAAATATTTAGCATCATTTGATCCTTATAGTAACATTCCATCCAATCCAGATTACTCCCACCTATCACCTAGGGTTTCTGAACTCTTAAACAGGGGAGTTGATTTTAAATCAGAATTCCTCATTCATTCATTTGAATCTCATCTAGAACCATCACTACCACCAGGATCACCTAAAACTCAGTGTGACTTGGGTGTTAATTTACCAGAACGAAAACTAACAAATTTCATATCCCCTACCACTTATTCATTCCCCCAACTTCTAGACAACCTGAAGCTTCTACTTATGAACATCCTGAAGAGACCTTCTCTGTGTATTCAAACCCACTCTTTGAAACAGAGGAGGGTAGTTATCCACAAGTCCAGAAGTTAGTTCTTAAGACTCCTTTCAAATCATTCAGAAGATCCCCTCCTTCTTCACCCCCTCAATCACCTTCTTCGACCCCTTCATCTTCTTCAACTTCTTCAACCACACAAACACCTTATACACCACCTCCCACTATGGAATTCCGACCTATTGTACAGGCTAGATATGCAGCTTTAGTCTTACCTCCTAATCTTGATGCATTCACAGCTAGATACTTGAAATACCTTCCCAGGTATAATGGAGAAACCGGTCCTTCTTCTGAAGACCATATTCAAGCCTTTTTAGACTTTGCAAATAACATGAATATTGAACAAGAAAATTCTTACATGAGGTTGTTTGTACAATCACTTGAAGGAAATGTAAGAATTTGGTTTAGGCAATTACCTACAAACTCCATTAGAAATTGGGAAGAACTTACAAATATATTTAAAAACCAGTGGGGTGTGAAAAAAGATCCTCTTTACTTTCTCACTGAGTTTGATGAACTTAAAAGAAATTTTGGTGAACCTGTATCAGAATTTATCAAAATATTCAATAAGCTTTATCATAAAATGCCCCCTGATTGTAAACCCCATGTAGCAACAACAAATTCTATATTTTCTAAAGCCTTTGATGTGATTTTATTGTTATTGCTGAGAGAGAGAACTTCAAGAAATCTTGAAGATATGCAAAAAAATGCTATTGAGGTAGAAGCAAACAAGGTTACTTCAACTTCTTTGAAAGCTAAAGAGGAAAAGGCCCAAAGAAAACTCAAATCGACACCAGAGGCTTCTAGTTCCTCTAAGACTAAAACTGAAGATTCTAAAATAGATGAAATAACTTCTCTTCTTAGAAATCTATCTAATAGAATTTCCAAGATTGAGACTCAACCTAGGACAATTCAACAAATAGTTTCCAGACCCCAAAATCAAAATCAAGGTCAGTATAAAAGAAATCCACAATTACAAATTCTTCAGAGACCTAGTAATGATCAGCAGATTCCCACTCCTTTGTTGATAGATGATCAGCAACCTAATGATAATACTATGACCATCACTGAAGATATAAATAATATGGATACTTCCTCTAATCAAACAGTTATTATTCCTCTTACACAACAAAATCAGGTTCAAGAAGATCAAGAATCTTCACAAGTTTCTAAATACCATGCCTTCTCTGAATTTTTAATTGCAGAGTTGAACAAGACATATGACCTTAGGCCTAGGCCTGGCCCTGGAATACCTCCTAAGGAAACTCCAGCAATTGAACCTCATGCCAAAACTACTCAAACTCAAACAATGTTTATTCGACCATTAGATCAGTCAATTGATACTCCTCAAAATGATAAAAATGCATTGACTGCATTTAATGTTGAAGAAGAGTTAGAAAGAGTTAAAATCCCAATTCCTCTTTCAGAACTTTCTAAAAACCCTGGGTATAAAAATCAGGTCTCCAAATGGATACAAAATACCTTGGTTGATGCTGAAGGTGATATCATCAGTCTGCAAGATGAAAAACCAGCAGTTGGTTTTGGCCCAAGCTCAGATATGATAGATGAAATAGTGCCTCCTTTCTATGTAACTCTTAAGACAAATGATTCCATGTTGTATAATTATATGCTTGATTCTGGAGCATTGCATAACCTCATGCCAAAAACTATCATGGATCATTTGAAACTTGAAATAACTAGATCCTATCATGACTTGTACACCTTTGATTCTAAAAGGGTGCCTTGCTTAGGATTGATTAAGGATTTATTAGTCACCCTTGCCCAAATTCCAGTGAAAAGTGTAGTGCTTGATATAGTTGTCACAGATATCCCTCCCAAATTTGAAATGCTCCTTTGAAGGTCTTGCTATGCCAAATTAGGGGGAACTTTTCAGATGGATATGTCTTATGCTACTATTCCAATTGATGGGGGAGAACAAATAAGATTATATAGGGAGGTGAGATTTGTGCACACTATTTGCAAAACAGACCAGCCAAGGAACCATCCCATTTATGAAATTGACCAAGATTTTGGTTGCTTTCAACTCTCTTCAAACCAAGTGCATGAAACTCAAGTTAAAATTGAAGATGTAATTGAAAGTCCAGTACCAAATCAAACTGATATATGGAAACTATTCTTTGATGGCTCTTGTACAAAAGATGGATCAGGAGCTGGAGTAGTTTTAATATCACCAGAAAAAGAAAACATTACCCAATCATGTAAGCTCGACTTCGAAGTTACAAATAATGTGGCTGAATATGAAGCTTTCCTTTTGGGATTGCAATTAGCCAAAAGCTTAAAGGTTCAAAACTTAAGTGTTTTTACTGATTCAGAACTTATTGTCAAACAAGTGAGAAATATTTGCCAGACTAAACACCCTAGACTTAGGTCTTACCGAAATGAAGTATGGGATTCAATTGAAAACTTCTTTGATGCTTTTAATTTGACTTATATTCCAAGAGATCAGAATATTCATGCAGATGCCTTAGTTGTTTCTGCTAGTTCATTTAAAATTCTTGATCAAACTAATTTACTCTACTAAATACAAGTCAAGTATAGACCATCTATCCCAGACAATCTAAAACACTGGTAGATATTTGAAGATGATGAACACTTGAAATATTTTCTGCAAGTTATACATCAATTTTTGGTTCTAAAAATTGATGAAAATAGATCCAAAATAAATTAAAATACAAGTGAGAATGATACTTCAGATTTCAGTTCAAAAATTGTTGATCATGATAATATTCAATTGTCTAACAATTTTATTGCCAAAGGCTTGATACCTTTAGAAAAATTGTTTGATCAAAATGATGTCCTCCGAAATCCTCAGTCCATTTCTTCAGAAGAGGACATAGAAGAAATTAACATTGGAAAAAATGATGTTGTTAAAAACATCAAAATCTATGCATCTCTAGACCCTGAGATTAAAACTCAATATCTTAAGTTACTTCAAAATTATAAGGATGTTTTTGCTTGGACCTATGCTGATCTAAAAACTTATGATACTTCATTAATACCGCATAAGATCCCTTTGAAACCAAAAGTAGTACCTTATCAACAAGAACTTAGGAGGATTAATCCAACCCTTCTACCAACTGTCAAAAAGGAAATTAAGAAAATTCTAAATGCCCAGATCATTCTCCCTCTTAGATATTCTAATTGGGTTGCAAATTTAGTTCCTGTTAGGAAAAAGAATGGAGAAATCAGACTTTGTGTGGACTTTATAAATTTGAACAAAGCATCATTAAAGGATAATTACCCTTTTCCCAAAATGGATCAGTTACTTCAAATGGTTTCAGGAGCACAAATACTTTCTATGCTTGATGGTTTTTCAGGTTATAATCAGGTGAATGTTGATCAGAAAACAAGGAAAAGAAAGCCTTCACTACACCCACAGGTACATTTATGTACGTTAGAATGCCATTTGACTTATCAAATGTTGGAGCAACATTTCAAAGAGCTATGGATGTGGCTTTTATGGGTTAGGTAAACAAATTTGTGGTTATTTATCTTGATGACATTACTGTTTTTTCTAAATCTGATCAGAAACATCTAAAACCCTCGATCAAGTTTTTTGAGTAGTGTCGAAAATTTCGGATATCATTGAACCCTATAAGGTCTTTGTTTGCTATCAAAGAAGGAAAGCTATTGGGCCACATAATCTCAAAGGAAGGAGTGGTAATTGATCCTAAGTGTATGTTTGCCATTGATAGATTGACCTTACCTAGAAACAAGAAAGAAATTCAAGCTTTTCTGGGTAACATTAATTTTTTAAGGACATTCATCCCAAATTATGCAGAGATTGTAAAAGATATAACGGACATGCTCCGAAAGGATCATGAAGTTAAATGGATTGTCTTTTCTAGGAATGCATTTGATCAGATCAAGAAAGCTATCTCCGAAGCTCCCACCTTGGCCAACCCTGATTATACTAAACCATTCAATATCTTTTCTTTCTCCTCAAAAACAACCCTTGTTGATGTTCTATTACAAAAGAATGAAGATTCCCATGACCAGCCCATAGACCTTTTCAATAAGGTTATGAGAGATGCCGAACTTAAGTATGACATAATCGAGAAGCAAGCATATGCCCTCATTCAAGCCCTGAAATATTTTAGGATGTATGTCCTACATTCACCTATTACTGCTTATGTTCTTAATGGTGCTGTAAAAATCATTTTAACTCAACTTGACACTGATGGGAAAAGAGGTAGGTGGATCACTCAAATACTTGAGTTTGATCTAACTATCAAAACTACAAAGGTAATAAAAGGCCAGGGATTAGCCAAGCTTGTAGCAGAATCCAATTGCAAAGTGCTTGGAATCAATTCTATTTTAGAAGTACAACGGAATAATCCACAAGAACCTTCTGTCTTTGCTCAAGGGAAGAATCCACAAGAACCTTATGTCCTTGCACAAGGGAAGAATCCACAAGAACCTTATGTCCTTGCACAAGGGACGAATCTACAAGTACCTTATGTCCTTGCACAAGGGAAGAATCCATAAGAACCTTTCCTAATTTTACAAGAGGAGAATCCACAAGAGCCTTCTCTTCAACCTGAAGAAAAGAATCCACAAGAACCTTTACCTTCAAATCAGATTAGCCCTTTACATATTGATGACAAATTTCTATTGTCATATTGGTATCAAGACATTGTAAATTTTCTGCTCCATTTTGAATGCCCAACATCATTTTCCAATGCCCAGCGTAAAAATATTAAATTGAAAGCAGTCAAGTACTACATCATAAATGCAAATTTGTACTGGAAAGATCCACCGAATATTTTTTTATTATGTTTAATAGAATAAAAAACCGAAGGAATCATTGATCAGTTTCATACAGGATTTTGTGGAGGACATTATGCTTGGAGAGAAACAACATACAAGATTTTAAGGGGAGGATTTTATTTGCCAACATTGTTCTTACAAGTGGGGGCAAAGGTCAGAGGTTGTGTTCCTTGTCAGATGTTTGCTGGTAAGCAGAAACTAGCAGCTCTTCCATTAGTACCATCAATAATCTCAGCACCTTTCCTTCAATGGGGATTAGATTTTTTTGGAGAGATCCATCCCACTTCAAGTAATCAGCACAGATGGATCCTCACAGCAACAGACTACTTCACTAAATGGGTGGAAGCAATTCCGGTAAGAAATGCTACCGATTCAGTAGTAATTAAATTCATTGAAGAAAATATCTTATCTAGGTTTGGTTGCCCAACTCAGATTGTCATAGATAATGCAGCAACATTCTCTAGTGTTAAAATGATTGAGTTTTTCCAGAAATATCAGATTTTGTTACATCATTCAACTCCATACTACCCTCAAGGTAATGGCCTCGCAGAATCCTCAAATAAAAGTCTGGTAAAGGTAATCAAAAAGACCCTAGTAGATCATAAAAAGAGTTGGGACTCTCATTTAATTTATGCAGTATGGGAAAATAGAATAACTCCAAAAATATCTACTGGGAAATCTCCTTTTCAGTTAGTCTATGGAAAAGATGCAATTTTTCCCACCAATTTGGCTTTCCCAGTTTTAAAATTCTTGCAAGACTCAACAGATTAACCTGATGATTTTTCAAGAAGGACAAATCAGATTATTGAACTAAATGAAAACAGAGATGAAGTTCAATATAAATTGAAGAAATATCATAATAAGATGAAAAGTATGTTTGAAAGAAGAGCCAGGGAAGAGGACTTCACGGAAGGTGACCTAGTTCTAAGGTGGGAGTCTAGGAGGGAGGAAAAGGGAAAGCATGGTAAGTTTGATAACCTATGGTTTGGTCCTTTAGCAATTGCTGGAGTAAAGGGTAACAACACTTTTGTGCTACAAAATCTTGAGGGACTATATTCCACTTATCCTGTAAATGGAAGGTTTCTCAAACATTTCATTCAATATAGACAAGTTGGAATACATTTCATTGTAAAAACTCTGGTTTCTTTTACTTTTTAAATTGTTAGTGAGATTTTTTACGGCGAAGGACTCCATAGCCCAAGGAGAAGGCACATGGATCTGCAGGTTCTATGCATTCTACAAGAGAAAGCAGTCCCCAGTTGGAGACAATGTTGTAGCATTTTTTGGTTTTGATAAGTTAGAAAAAATTAGACAAAAAATGAAAATGTATTTAGAAAATGTTAAGATAGCATATGGACAAAAAGAATATTTAATAAAAAATGTTAGGAAAATATTTTGATAAATATGTCCATATCAAGGCAAAATAAAAAATGAAGGCAAAATAAAAGGTAGGTTAGACAGAAAGAAAAAGAAATCAACTCTGAAAGTGTTCCAAATCTAAATGCCACTACTTTGTTCTAAATTCAGTTTGAAAAATAATAGTTGTGTGCAGTTTGTTTAGATGTTGCACTAGGTTATTTTATCCAATTATACAGTTGCATCATAATTGGATTTGTTTTAAATTAATTCTCATAGGTAGAAAATAAATTGGCTAAACAGTTTAATCTGAGCCAATGGAAGAAATAAGGTATAGAGATAGATTGTTCATAAAAAGAAAAAATTGGGTTGCTAGTTCAAATGCACTCTGTAAGGATAAGTAAAAATGTTAGGAATAGAAAGGTAGGTAGAAATGTGAAATTTTGAGATGCTGAAATGATTATTTCCTAAAAATCCAAACATTGAAGGTGGGTAAGCGTCGCGCAAGTTCCCTATGTGATACCAATGTCAACCATTAGATGAGTGTTGATTGCTGACCGTGGGATCAATATCGCATCGCATCATTCATGAGTGAATGAACCTTGGGCGGAAGAAAGTGCGATTTGCGATGTCACTGCCGACCGTTAGATCTGGAGAGAGGAGATCAACAACATAGAGTCAATTGTTATTCAGTTGCAGTTCAATTGCTATTTAGTTGCTGTTAAATTGTTGTTCAATTGATGTTCAGTTGATATTCAATTGTTGTTCAGTTGTTGTTCAATTCCTCTTCAGTTGTTGTTTAATTGACTTCCTGCGTCATTTTTCGAATAACCAAAGTTTGGACTTTATGCTATTTCATTCATATGTTATCACTTCATTCATTAAAACACCCAGGCCCACAGCCACTACGTCCACCTATCATATCGCGACCCCACCATTCATTCCCCACTCACACGTTAAAATCCCTCCACCTCACCTCTCATCCCTCACACTCCTCTGCAATCATATGGCCCACACTCCCTTTTGGCCCTCATTCATTGTCCGCAGTTTATCAGTGGGGGGGTTGAAATGGGCAGTCTTTAATACCACCTATATAAACCACAAAAGTACCTTTTAGTCGTTCAGGACTAAAAATCCCGAAACCACAAACCGCTCTGTCTTACCCCTAAACGCAGTATCCTTCGTAGCCGTTACCGCCACCCCACGTCACGTTCACTTCATATTTCCCGTCCAATCATCTACTGCCTATCCATTGCCCATTCATTTCCACTCCCGCGCATTTATAACCAAATGTTCGTTAATTAACCCGTTGGATAATTAATGAACTTTCAAACGTTCGGTGCCACCTTCCCACTCCTTTTTTCTCTTTATAAACACTGTGTCATGCATTTCAAAGCTTACACAATTAACTTCTGCGTCTGAGAGTATTCTTCAAGCCCACTTTCCCAACATCTCAGCCACTGTCCGACATTCTAGCAACCACTTGTCCTATTCGCAAGCACACCTTCCAGGTCCACTTGTCAGTTACCTGTCTCCACTCTGTTAACTCCTTTTACCATTTTGTCATTTACAGTCCGCAGTTTCATTTGACAAAATGCCTCCCAATGGAAAAGCAATTACAGAAGTTTCAAATCCTCTAATTCAAGCACAAATTGATTTCCACCATACTCCATTAGTTGACAAGGATTGCAAAATCATTGAGACTTCTTCTCAATTTGATTTATTTGAAACTTATTGTTGGTGGGAAGAACAATTGATTAACTAGAGTGATGAAATTGGGCTCTGGGAATCCCAATTACCTCACTATATTTTTCCACAAATACACAGAGCTCCAGAGTTCATGAGAAAATGCCATGAATCCTATGATCCCAGCCAGAGAGCCATTATCTCACCTACTGGAGAAATCCTCTGTCCTATTAACGTTGATTCAATTGAGAAAATGTTGTAGGCCCCTGCCACTACACCAACTCATCCTTTTCCTCATGAAAACTTAAAAGAAGATTATAACAAATTGGAATTTACCAAGATATCC
This sequence comes from Pinus tabuliformis, assembly GCA_031772625.1. Lineage (NCBI taxonomy): Eukaryota > Viridiplantae > Streptophyta > Pinopsida > Pinales > Pinaceae > Pinus > Pinus tabuliformis. Next base: position 751,022,431 of record CM062804.1, read on the forward strand.
GAGACCCTAGAACTATTTTTAGCAATTGGTAGTCCTATACCAAAGAGAAATCCCCCTTATGATTCATCTATGTTTCTTGATAGAACCAGGCATATGACTACTATCCTATCCTATTTCCTTGGTTATCACTTTGATCAGTCTGTCAATGAATCCATCCTTGGTTTCTTATCCATGTTTTCTTCTGATTCTAAGCCTACTGTTATTTATGATTTCATTCATTTCATAGCTGAAACCATACATGAGCAGTTTTTAAATTTAACACTAAAGAAGTATTTAAGTATGCTTCAGTACTTGTGTATCTGTTTATATGTTTTCAGGGGGACAAATTGCCATTTTCTTTGCAGAAACTTGATGAAGAAGGATCACCACAGTCATCGATTTTCTTGACTTCAATGGAGATGAAGGAGAAAGAAGAATTCACATATAAGCAGTTCATAGAACTGTTTATTCATCCATCCCTCAGCCTTATGAGCAGCACTCCATTACCAAGGATCAGTGAAGAGATTGTCAAAGAACTTTAGTTCATAGATCAAGCTGCAATAGGAGATTGGTATTGCTACCAGAACTACACAGAAATTAGGGTTTTGGTTGTGAGCTTCCACAATACAAACTGCCAAAGTACCTCCCTGTTAAAATCTTTGCACTTGAGTACTTCAGGCAAAGATTGAATGTAGATGAAGTACATTTTGTAGCTGCCAAAAAGAAATTGCAATTTAAGCTCAAAGCTCAAGTTGGTCCCTTCATTTGTAATACCAGGGCAGCAGGGGAGGAAGCTGATAAGCTGCTAAAGGAAATGAAATTTGCTCTCAGTTTCTCTTGGTCATATGACCCATTGGGAGTCATCTCCAAACTCAGGGTGGAAAATAAATTCACACCATATCATCATACAGCTAGGCTTGAGATAGAACAGTTCAAGAACCAATTGGAATGGACAAAGAATACCCTCCAAGAGGCTGAGGAGTAGGCAGTCTCTACATCAAATATTCAAATGCCAATTGCACAGGAAAAGAGAGCCAAGAGAGGGAGGGAAGAATAATCTTGACCTACAACAAAGGCAACAAGCCAAGGCTTCAAGGTTTTTCACAGGAAAAAGAAACGAAGAGTCTTTATGAATGTTGATTCACAGTCTGGTGAATAATCTATACAATCTCCAACTCAGTCTACAACTTCTCATGAACAGCAGATAGTTCAAACTATTGGAGTCATTCTAAGAATAAATAACAAGACATATTCCATGTCTTTAGTGAAATCAAAAGAAGGAATGAAGAATTGAAGTTGAATACTTATGCCCAGTTCTGGAAGCATTCTTCTAGCTCTCAAGCCAGGCTTCTTTCAGTCTTCGATTATGAGAAAGGGGAAGATGCAAATGGCTTTCTTGCAGGCCCAACTTCCTCAGCCCAGAGCTGTAGCACAATACCAGAAACACACTTCTTTTGAATTTAATGTTAAGGATGTGCATCCAATTGATCAAATTGAGATGCACAAACAAACTAGATAGATGATTGCTTCAACCTTAACAAACACTGCTATGAGTTTGTCAAAGATTCAGGTTACATTGGCCAACATTCAGTCACAATTAAATTTGGATAAGGTCTCCTCGTTAGCAAAGGATACCAAGATTCAGTCTTTGGAAAATCTATTGCTAAGGATGGGATATGATCCCTCAAACATAAATTCCACAAAGGATCTCATTAAGAAAAATAACAATGAGGTTGCAGCACTAAAGAAAAAGTTGAAACTACCAACATCTGAGGATCCAATGACCAAAGAAATCGAGGAGACAGAGACTCAAAAGTAAGATATGATGAAACTCATCATAGATCAGAATTTTCAAATAAAACAAATGGAGGAACAGATGGAGAAATTGGTTAAGGAGAAGGATAAAGCTATCAAGAACATTCAAACTTGAGTGGATGTAGTCTCTCTTGCAGTAGTTCCCATCACTATAGTTCCTATTACAACCACTACATCAGCAACACATACAACAGAAGGAGATGAACAGCTTACTGAAGCTGTTTAGAACCTGTCTATCCAGACAGGAGAAATCAATAAACTAAAGGATGAACTCAAAGAGTTACGGCTTATGAAGTTTATATCAAACAATTCACACACAACTGAAAGAAACAGACTCAAAGGCCAAGTGGAAATGTTGAAGAAAGAACTCACAGATTCTTTCATAGGAAACAAGTTGGGTTTAACAAAAGAAATTCTGTAGGAAGAAATCACAAAGGCAATCAAGGATATTTGGCCCTCCATTAATATAATATTCAATCAAAAATATCTCTTGGAGAAATCTCAGGAAGTAGTGAAATCCATAACTATGTAGTTGGAGGATATGCCAGAGACTGCCTCTGATATAATCAAATTTCTAAATTCCAAGGATGACTATGAGCTTGAGGAGTTAAGGATAAGTGATAGAACTACAACAATATTAGAAGTAAAGAAGATTATCACTAAGAGAAATCTCAACCTTCAGCTATAAGAAAAGTGCAGCAATGTTAACAACATGGTTGAGAGATTCTCCAACAAAATTGAACCTTTGATCAGCAAAGGTTTGCCTTCTATGATGGTTATTAATGATAAATTGATGCCAATTGAAGATTATGTCAAAAAGTTAACAAAGGTGGGCACCCATGCAGCTTCAGTAGCCAATATCAAAGGATCAACATTACCAATTCTCATAGTAAAAACACTCAAGGATTCTTTCTTTATCCTGGATGAAATTAAGCCTATATTTTTGGTAAAACCCACTTTTACTAAGTATACCGAGATGGATGAAATCTACAAGAGGGTATCAAATATTTCTATCCCAGATAAGAAATGCTGGGGAGAATTAACAGATTTACTTGATTAAGGATTATTGAACAACATTCATTTTTTGAGGGAACAGTTAGCTAGCTTCAACCACTTTTCAACTTTTTCAATGATAGTCATCAAACAGTGCAGCACCAAAGCAGTGCGAGATCATTAGATAGTTTTTTTTTTTGATTGTGTAAATAATCTATTTTTGTAAAAGCAGTTTAGGATATTTTTCGTCCTACTGTTGTATAAATAACTCTCTTCACGAGTTATTAAGGGTTTCACCCTTGAAGAAGCATTTCTAGACATCTGATGTAATTAATCTGTCTGGATCATTAATATGAAGCAAAGGATTTTGAATTCTATTTTGCACAGTTTGTGTTTCCTATAAGTGTTTCTACTGTCATTCACTATGTTTTTCTTCATATATGTGTGTCTTGCAGAGATAATTAGGTAGGAGTAATTGTATTTCAATCTATTCCTCTAAGCTTTCTGAAGTGATAATCTATAAAGAGAATGAATTAATGGACTCTTTGTTTAATTAATTCCCTCAAATTAATAAATCATCAGCATCTTTTGTAAGCTCATGTGTATTTTCTCAAACCTATAAACATAGTTTAAAGGTTTTCATACTTATGATTATCTAGCTTTCAATTTGAAAATTGTGGCAATCATATTACTTTTTTGTTTCTGCTCATCATCATAAAAGCTATTTCACTGTTTAAATATTTATAGCAGCCCTCTGTTGAGATATTGATATTATTCAAGAGGTTAGGCACATCAGTTTTATACTTGTTTCATCCATTGGTCTCCCAAATTAAGACAAAACCCGCAAAACATTTATCTTAGATGCTCTGGCATAGCTGACCATTATTATCTGAGAGGTACAACAAGAGGGAGGGTAGAGCAACCGGAGAAGCCCTGCTGAACAAGGAAGGGATCTGCAAAACTGAATGGATCATCTGGAGGAGACGTGTATGTTATAAACACTGCGATCAGTAGGAATCAAACCCATCAACTCTTCGGAACTACATCTAAGGCTGTAGCATAGCAAGTATGCATCCGAGAATGTGGGGGGCTACCTGAAGGGCCACCCCCTCATGAAGTTTGAAATATCTCAGACACACCCGGGAATCACTGGTACAATCTGTTGCATCACTGGACCATCAAGTGTATATATCATGAACATGAAACAACCAAGTCAAAGGGAAATAATGAGACCCTCTACTCGATCCAAGGCACCGAACAAGAATGGAACCTGGAACCAAAATACACTGCCCTCTAGGCCATTCTTTTGGAATAAATGACGTGATGTTGATAGAATAGGGCCCACGATAGATGAGGCAATGAGGATCTTCAACTAAAGCACAAGGGAAAATAGTAATGTGACTAATGGACTGACATCAAGGATAATTGGGAAAAGTGGGACTGAGGGACCAATAGACGACTACCATTGTGAGAGCATAGAGTGCATGGTTGACCTAGCAGCAACTGACTCAACTCCAGAGGGGATGGGGACAATATGACTGGAGGCCAAAATGGGCAACACAGGATGAATGGTATGCAAATATGGATGGAATACTGTGACATGAGATGATGGGACATGAAATAGACTCCAAGAATGCAAGGGTGACTCATCGTGAATGCTCTAAACAAGGGTGACTTGATGACGCTGCCACACAGACTAGGCCCGGTGGGGACCATGAAAACATGAGTAAATTATGGTTACTCATGACGGAAGTCTTTATATGGTATGACAAGTATTAAGAGGAGATGGACCTCAAATTACAAGTGTCGCTTTATGACAAAAATTTGATTTTGAGAGGCGACAAAGTGACCTTTCATGGAAAAAATGGTTTCCTAGTGAAGTGCTAAATCATCAAAAACTGAGGAAGACATATTATAGAGATTAGTGAGAGATTTCCAACAGTATTGACGGTTCGTCAAACTGAGCTACGGTCTAGTAGCAATGGGTGTTAGAAAATTTGGGGATTTTTCTACGAAAGGACGTTTTCCCTCCAATTTGTATTCATTTGCTAAGTGAGTTGTGGTGAATTTGGAGAGGAGGAAAATGCCCTAAATATTCTGGAGATCATAGCAGAAAAATTGACCGTCAGAATCAGGATCTGTGATTTTCAGGCAAGTGGCCTTACTTCTCTAAAGATGGCCTCAATTCTTCTTGGAACAATGGTTCCTCGTGAAGAATTAAGGGAAACGAGAATGAACAACTAGAGGAGGTCTAGAATCATCCTCACCCTCTAAGTCAAACATGGGGACTATGTGGACATAGAGTAGAATATTTGAAGATATGGTATCAAACGTCTACGATATGCGATGTGCATATGGCTCACAGAGAGGCCGGTAGGACAAACTATCCAAGAAATGGGAGGATAATCGACCATACCTAGATCTAGTGGGATCTAGGTTGAGACTTAATTGAGAATATTGTCAGGGGAAAATCCATCATGCCCCCAAGCATGGGATGTTGATCTGGTATGAAAAAGTGGGAATGATGACCCCCTAGCAGGAGGAGTTTGTGCAGTTCCATTGTGTTCCTAGTGCTCAAAAAAGGGATTCAAGCATCTCGACCCAACTTGGCACAAGATCCTCCAAAGGAGATGTAAGGGGCTATGTGCCCCCGAGTATGCTATGGGTATACTGGATGTGTATAGAGTTATGGGATCCAAACACTTTTATGATACATAATATGATTATGCATTTTATACGACAATGATGGTTCGCCATTTGTTTTGTTTATGGTTATCTTATATGGTATACATGTGAAATTACCAATCTAGAATGTTGTTTGTGATGGTATCTACATAGTGATTTTGGGCTCTAGGCACATTATAGAATGTGATGGTTTCAAATTCACGTACCAATAGCTTAACTCGTAGATATTTTCTAAATAGAACTTGGTTATGCACATGATACATACCATTCAATTGCATGACAAGGAGCAAGGAATCTAAACGAACATGAAGATCAAGGATGAGATGAGCGAGGGAATCGACTAACAAACCTATCACTGCATCATATTCGACTTGATTATCGGTGGAAGATCCAATGCACATGCCGTTTGAAAGGACTAACGTATGCAAGGGGGTTGAAAATGGCCTAGGCTACCAAGGCTAGATTCCGAGAAAAGCAACTTGCAATGTCAACATGACCGATATATGGTGTGGATTATGGATCCATCTGAAAGGTGAAAAATACTATTGATGAGTTGATGCAATCTACCTAACTTCATTGCAGAAATAAAGACACGCAAATCAAAAGGGATGTGCTATGAGCGAAATTTATTGAGGTAGAGCACATTGGGAGAATTAGGAAGGAGATGGCCTTAAAAATCCTCTAAATAAATGCCCCCTTACTCAAGGGTAGGGGTAATCAGGGATAGACATAGCTTCCATGTTGTCCTCATCAGGTTGAGGGATGGACAGATGGGAGGAAGACTAACTACATGATGCGGCAACATTACCTGGTGCATCAACTTGAGAAATAAGGTTCAAATACGCATCATCTTGAATGGTAGACGATGAGCTAGTAGATGGAGGATCTACGGATGTTGAGACTTGGGATTATGTCGAAAGAGGTTCGATAGAAGCGTGCACAAAAACCTTAGAAAGGTTTTCCTACGAGGAACCCAAGGATGACGATAAGTAAAGGATGGGGCCTGTGGTGTCTGTCATCTCAATATCGGGGGGAGTGGTCACAATGGTGGGGCTAGAGTCTCCCTATTCTAGTTTACTTATGGTACCAGAATCCACAGGTAGAGGAGTACATGCTCCACTACGAGTGGCCTCGTATTGCGGATCGCCTTAAGGAAATTCTGAAATTCATCAAGATGAGGGCAACAATGGAAATAGTGACCAGGAAGATCACATAGGGCACAAGGGTGGTTTGTGCGCAACATTTTGAGTTTCTTAGGTGGGACTGGTAAGTTAACATGGACTTTCGAAATATTCGACTTAGGGAATGCTTCATGAACCAAAGGTTTAAGTCGAGGAAGTTTAGGACAATTACGGGTGGCATGCCTAACAACTTCACACAAAGCGCACAGATGTGATAGCTTGGGGCTTTGGGGGTTGGAGAAGCTTGGGTAGCCTTGTCCTTAGGTTTGTTCCTCTTGGATTTGCCACCCTGTCTGGATGCTTTCGCAATAGGAATGGGTTCCTGTTGAGTTTGTGATGGAACTGAAGTAGCGACAGGGGTTGTAGGGACTGGTTGGACCAGGGTCAAAGCATGATAAGATCTTGGCTGACCATGCAAAATGCTTGTTGGGGGATCAATGTACCATACTGGGATCCCCAAAGCCACATTAGGAAGGACTAATGAAGCCATGACAGAGATAGAAAAGATTCCTGAAGGAGGAAACAAGAATGGTATATGTCCTGCAGTGAAATTACCCAGTGCAACAAATCCTGGATGGTTAAGACCTGGAGGAATGGTTCCTAGTAGGAACATAGGAGAGGTATCCACAAACAGAGGAGGTCCTAGGTGAGTGGATCTGGATGACTCGATTGAGATGGTAACAATAGAGTGTTGAGGAGCTGGCTATTGATCAGAGGTATTGACCTCGTTAGAATCCATCATGAGGATTTGGTAGTCACCAAGACTAGAAGGTTGGGGGGATGGGCTGCTTGACCTGGCTAAGGTTGAGAAGCAACAAATCCTTGCTGAGGGAAAGGATTTGTAAGCACTGTTAGTTGAGATGGCACAGGATTCTAAGGCGATTGTTGACCTCTAGAAGCTTCTTGAGCTTCCCACATTTGGCGCATCTAGGGTAAGAGAGGACACTCATGTGTATAATGGCCATGTACACCACAATATGTACAAGTCTTGTTCATATGAATAGCCTTTTTCTGCCTGGGCTAGCTGCCTTGCTGCTAGTTGTTGGTGTTAGGCTACTTCCCCTGGGGTTCACTAGGTTGGTTACCTTGATTACCCTGGTTACCGTTGTTACCCTTCACCCTATTCTTTTTCTTCGAATTTTGGGGATTCGTAGCACTCTGCTGTGAAAACACTTGACATTGAGGGGGCAGTGGCTGCTCAGATTGAGGATGCATGGGAGGCTGCGATGCTAATGCTTGAGGGGCTGGAGCACTAGGCTATGCATAAGGAGGAGCAACAATTTGGTAGACAGGTTGGGGTCCTAGAAACATGTTGCTAGTAGGGGGGCATAAGCGTTGGAGGAACTGGTGCCCCCCTTTGGGTAGCCATAACTTTGCTGAGTATATAGCGAAGAGTGTGAAAGGGATCCAACGATACAGTCATGAGCGGGAGATTCCCCTGGTGCATTTTCAGTTCCAGGATAAGGGAGGTCTGGAATGATGATATATACATAACGAGATTGTGCATAAATCAGATCATATCGGAAAGTGGTTTGGAGAGCTACTTCCTCAGTCTGAGGAAAATGGGATGAGACATCTTTTCCAATGGGAGATAAAAGGCTCCTAATAAACCAATCTAGATATACATGGTCTTCGAAAGGTGGGGCACAACATGTGCTCCTCCTTCGACACCACTCTTGAACATGGTCAGAAAGGCGAGTGGCAGAGGACTGACGGAATGTGGTCAATAGCTCCGTACTAGTGTCGTACTGGAGAGGTAACTAGAAATATGAAAGGAATGCTTTAGCAAGTGTCGCAAAAACGGAATGAGATGCGGAGGGTTGGTCTACATACCATTTTGTAGCATCTCCAGTGAGCATGCATTGGAATAGTCGAAGACGAATGGAGTCATCGATTATGGAGTTGGACGAACACCACATGTGGAAGGATCAGACATGGTTGGTAGGATCCTCTCCAACATTACCCTCAAACTTTGGGATGTTTGAGGGAATCTTAGTTGGCATAGAGGGCCAACCAACATCATGGTGTATGGGGTTGTTTATCAACTGGTTAAAATCTGGTAGACTTAACCCAACCATAAAGGGGAGCATGGGGCTGTCAGAATGGTTCCTGAGACTATTCCGCTTCATATGACCACCAGGATAGAACTGGAGCCAACAACAGGTTGGGTTCCTGCACCAGCTATGGGTCAAGACATGGTGGCGATATGCGGTGAAGGAGGCTCAGAATCAGATGAGGAATCAGAAGAACCAGGAGAAGAGTCAGTATGGGGACTCGGAGGGATATAAAATCAAACCCGACGGGGAGGGGTAATATGCCCAAGCGGAAACTGGGGGTGAAGGCTTGATAGTCTCTGTGACAAATGCCTAAGTAGTGCAATGGTGGTAAGACACACGTGACACGAAAATGGTGAAGGGAGATCAACAATATAACTTTGTCTCGATGCGGGGCGATAAATTTATTATGTTAAGTCTTGGCTTAGCGGTTTAAAGCAAGCGCCCTTCGCTTAAGGTGTGCTTGTGTGTGCAAGTGTATTAATTGATTAAGCCTAGATCGTGTTTGTAAAAAAGAAAAAATCTTGCTGAAAATAAACTAAAATTAATAACAGAAAATGAACAGCAAAACAATTAACTAAACCCCACCCAAAATGGGTTTACAAACACTGTGCTCGTTGGTGGCTAAACCGATGGAAAACAAACTGAAACAGTCAAGATATTTGAATTTCAGTGTGACTGGGATCAAGTGACACTAAGCTACTAGAAAGTAGTGCAACAACAACAAAAACCAGACAGGAAGATTGCTGCAAAAATATAGGGAGATGGGTGATACACCTAGGGTAACCGATGGGACCCTAAGGAAAATGACCAAACAAGTTTAAATATGAAACTATGGATGGTAACAACCTACCTTAACAGATATCAAACAAAAGGGTACCAATCTGGAAAATGTGGCTGAAAGCGTTGAAGAAACTCAGACTACTCACTCAGCTAAACTCCTCCTAAAAAGGTGGAAGTGTACTAGAAGCCCTAGGGGAGGCTAAAATCGAATTTGATGAGTAAATTAGAGTGGATCAAGGCCTAAGTGGGATGAGACAGAGGTCATACAACCCAACAAAAAACTCTTTGCAAAAACCAGAAACAGATCTGACAGAAACCCTAAAACCCAGAAATTATAGGTATTGACTTGTTTCTATGTAGGGATCACATTTTTTGGGCTGTTTAGTGCATTCTGGCCTCCAGATCACACTTTTTGGGCCAAAAAGTATGATTTCTGATTCGTGGATCTCGGTTGGCAAATCTTCGAAAAACGTGTCACCTTTGTCGAAGCTGGTTCATGTGACCTGCAAAAACGACCAGAAAGCTTGCAAAAGTCAGAAATTTATCAGATCTAGGGTTAAAAAAATAGGAAACATTAATATAATTTTAAAAATAAGAACCCTAAGCTGAAAACTGAAGGTCACCCAGGTTTCTCAATCTGAAGTATAAAACTGAGTGGATTCGCCAATTTTGTATTGGAGACCCAGGTTTCTGAATCAAAATTATTCCCCAGCGGAGTTGCCAAATTTGTTGTAGTGTTTTCTTCTCAAAAAGGTACAGAAAGAACCCACTTAATATTGTGGATGACAAACAATCTCCACAATATAAATGGCTACTAAACATTGTAGATATGCAGCAATTGATAGAAACAAAACCTGCCAAAGTTTGGATCTACGCTACAATCATAGTTAAACAACAAAAAGAAAGAGTAATACCTCCAATCACCCAATGGAAACCAGATATCTAAAGAATAATTTTATTATAACACCTGTGAAGGGAACAAATAAATGTTACGAGCCCCCCTCTATGGGATGAGTTCTTGGCCATCCTCAAACATCTTCCGCTTGTGTAGAGTCTCTCTCCTCTATAAAGCATAAACCCAGCCAAAATATGGTGTGCGACAATGAAAATAATCAGAGTTACAATAATGAGTGCAACAATGAAAATAATCAAAAGTAAATAATGAATGGAAGACCCTTCCATTTATAACAAAATATTGAGTTATCCTCGAAAATGAGCAATAATAAAATATTATTGATCCCATTCTTGGAATAACCACCTGGAATATTTTATTATATTTCTTTGGGAGGGAATAAGAATTTAAATTTTTATTTAGAAATAATAAATAAATAAATGATTTATTTATCATCTCAAGGAATTAGTTAAGGAATAATAAACAAATAATTTTACTTAATTATTCCAAAGGGATTTAGTCAAATTTGACAAAGAATAATAATTAATTAGTGATTAATTAATTATTCTTAGAGAAAAATAAGATAATTAACGATTTACCTATTTATTTTTCATGATTGGGTCAAATATGACAAGGAATAATAATTGAACAATGGTTTAATTAATTATTCCTACAATAAAATCAAATAAATAGTGATTTATTTAATTATTCTTCATGGGTTTAACTATAAATTACTTAACAAAGGTGGTTTATTAAGTAATTTCTCAGAGCGAAAGCAATTTTACTATGGTAAAATTGGCTTTACATGGTGTACTTCAATCCGTCTAGTAAATTAGGCTAGATGATCAATTTTTTGGTGATAACACTTATTCATGGGTTTAACTCTTTTTAATTCCATGACTATCTTTATATGTTGCTTGTAATGTTTCTTGTAGGGAAAATATGTTTTTTCTTGCGTGTGCTTCTAAGAAGAAATTCCCGCACTTTCTTCCTATGTTACAAAAACCTTTTGGGATTGTTTATCCCCTGTGAAATTATTTTTCTTATGGTCATTTTGTTGCAGGGTTTATGGTAGGGTTCGACATAGTTTGGTAGGGTTTATTATTATTCATGGGTTTAGCTCTTTTTGATGCCATGACTATCTTTATGTGTTGCTTATAAGGTTGAAAACATCTTTCAGCTTACCTCTACTTCTGAGAAGAAATTCCTACACTTTCTTCCTCTGTTATGAAAGCCTTTTAGGATTGCCTATCCCCTGTGGAATTCTTTTTCTTATGGTTATTTTGTTGCAGGGTTTATGGTAGGGTTCAACAAGGTTCAACACGTTTATGTTTATTCATGGGTTTAGCTCTTTTTGATGTCGTGACTATCTTTATATGTTTCTTGTAGTGTTACTTGTAGGTTTGAAAATGTGTTTTTGCTTGCCTCTACTTCTAAGAAGCAATTCTTGCACTTTCTTCCTTTGTTACGAAAACCTTTTGGTATTATCTATCCCCTGAGGAATTCTTTTTGTTATGATCATTTTGTTGCAAGGTTTATGGTAGGGTTTGAGAGGGTTCGAGAGGGTTTATGGTTATTCATTGGTTCAGATATTTTTAATGCCGTGACTATCTTTATATGTTGCTTGTAGTATTGCTTGTAGGGTTGAAAACATGTTTTTTCTTGCATGTACTTCTGAGAAGCAATCCATGCACTTTCTTCATCTGTTACAAAAACCTTTTGGGATTGTCTATCCTTTATGGAATTATTTTTCTTATGGTCATTTTCGAGGAAATTTTGTTCATTCTCTTGGCTTAAAAGCCCTGCATATACATAATCATTTTCACCACCAAAAATCATATTTTTCCCTTAATATGCAATAGGAATCACTTCTTCTACCTCTCGTTCTCTTAGAAACCTTGATTCTTTATCATCTCTATGAGACAATATTGCCTCATTTACTTTTTAAACATATTTTTTGTTTTTTCCTCCATCTCCCTCCATCTTCTTGAAATCTACAAATGACTATCCATCATCTACAAATTTGAAGTCTCTCATAAATTTTAATAGTTGTTCCTCTCTTTTTATGAGGTTCTCCACTTCATATTTTGAGAGTTATTCTCCTCCTTCAGCATGGCAACTTCCACAAGTCACCATTGTTCTTTTTGATGCCATGACTATCTTTATATGTTACTTGTAGGGTTGAAAACTTGTTTTTTCTTGCCTCTCCTCGTGAGAATAAATTCCTGCACTTTCTTCCTCTTTTAGGAAAACCTTTTGGGATTGTCTATCTCCCGTGGAAATATTTTTCTTATGGTCATTTTGCAGGAAAATTTGTTCATGCTCTTGACTTAAAAACCATGCATATACATAATCAATTTTACCACCAAAAATCATCTTTTTCCCTTCTAATGCAATGGCCATCTCTTGTTCTACCTCTCATTCTCTTAGCAACCTTGATTCTTTATCACCTCTATGAGAAAATATTGCCTCATTTCCTCTTTAAACATAATTTTGGTTTTGTCCTCCATCTTCCTCCATCTTCATGAAATCTACAAATTACTATCCATCTTTATTCACTCGCTTGTCAGATTATTGCCTTGGCAAGATGATGCTTTATTTGGCTTGTTGATGCTTCACTGTACATGCACTATGTTTTTCTTCTAAGTTAACTTACAATAAATGGGGTTTGACATGATGTGTGAGATTAGGCACTTTTATTGTTCATTGTTTTATCGAATTTTCATATTAAAATAAGTGACTTGTTCAAGATTTCATTATTCACTCATTTGTTATTTAATTAACAACTCAATTGATGCTTGTTGATTTTATTACCCACTTGATTGTTATTTAATTATTCTCTTCGATTGTTGATGTTTTATTTGGCTTGTTGATGTTTCACCGCACATGCACTATGTTTTTCTTCTAAGTTAATATATAGTAAATGTGGTGTGAGGTTAGGTACTTTTACTGTTCACTGTTTTATGGAATTTTCATATTAAAACAAGTGACTTGTTGAAGATTTCATTATTCACTCATTTGTCATTTAATTAACAACTCAGTTGTTTCTTTAGCATTTAACTAACAACTCAGTTATTGCTTTTTGATTTCATTATTTACTCATTTTTCACTTAATTATTCTCTTGGCTTGTTGATGCTTCACTGCACATGCACTCTATTTGTCTTCTAAGTTAACTTAGAGTCAATGAGGTTTGATATGAGGTGTGACATTAGTACTTTTACTCTTCATTGTTTCATGTAATTTTCATATTAAAATAAGTGACTTGTTCAATATTTCATTGTTCACTCATTTTTCATTTAATTAATAACTCAGTTGATTCTTGTTGATTTCATTATTCACTCATTTTTCATTTAATTATTCTCTTGGCTTGTTGATGCCTCACAGCACATGCAATTTGTTTGTCTTCTACTTTAACTTATAGTAAATGTGGTTTCATATAAGGTGTGAGGTTAGGTACTTTTACTGTTCACTATTTTATAGAATTTTCATATTAAAATACGTGACTTGTTCAATATTTCATTATTCACTTGTTTATCATTTAATTATTCTCTTGGCTTGTTGATGCTTCACCGCACATGCACTCTATTTTTCTTCTAAGTTAACTTAGAGTAAATGAGGTTTCATATGAGGTGTGAGGTTAGGTACTTTTATTGTTTTATGGAATTTTCATATTAAAACAAGTGACTTGTTCAAGATTTCATTATTCACTCATTTTTCATTTAATTAACAACTGAGTTATAAATGTGTTGTAAATAATTTGGTGTGTAGAGGCATAACAAAAAATCCCATTTGTGTTCTCACGTAAGATTTCTCCATTATAATAGACTATAGATGTTCATTCTAAAATGGATTTTGGTTACATTGCCACAAACACTATGAAATAAAATGACCTAGGTTGTAAACCAAAATCTTCCTATGACAATATTGTTATTCTTATATATAAGATGTTGATTTGTTCTAGTTACTGTTGTTTGACTTAAATTGTTTAGCCTCATGTTTGTCATTTGTGTTATTCCTAATCATCAGAGTCTCGAGGCATGAAGGAAGTTGTAGGCTTGCCTTTCTAAAGGAATTTAGAAGCTCAATAGAAGCTCTAGGATTGCCTTAGTAATGGTTAGTGATTCTCCTATTGTGGGAATGGTTCTGAGTTTGTCAATATTGTTATTCCTATAGATAAGATGTTGATATGGTCTAGTTATTGTTGTTTGACTTAAATTGTTTAGCCTCATTTTTGTCATTATTGTTATTCCTAATCATCACAATATCTAGACATGATGGAAGTTGTAGGCTTTCCTTGCTAAAGGAATTTAGCAGCTCAATAGAAGCTCTAGGCTTGCCTTAGTAATAGTTAGTGATTATCCTATTGTGGAAATGGTTATGAGTTTTCCAATATTGTTATTCTTATACATAACACTCTTCATGCATGAAGGAAGCTCTAGTCTTGCCTTAGTAAAGGTTTCATTAAGGTTCTAATTCGTTTAAAAATGTTGAGCCTCATATAGGTTGAGTTTGTACAGGTTGTCTTGGGAAGAAAAACCAGTAAGGTGCTATGTCATGACAATTAGGTGCTTATATAGGTTGTTTATATAGTTCCTCTATACGTCTAGTATAGAGTGGAGGATATCCATCTTAATAGATTGTGGTTTCACTGTACTATTCTTGTTAAGAATAAAGAAAATACTCTAACTCCAAAAGAGGTTTACTCTTTCTTTGCCCACTACATTTCTCCATAGGATACTAATAATTGTTTTCTCTTATAATTATTACTAGTTGGTCTACTAGAAAAAATTTGCTTCTTTGGAGTAGGCCCTAGTTTTCCTTTTTTCCCAACTACCCAAAACTTTAAAATCTGTGTCATTTAGTTTTGTTTTTTTTTTCTCATGCAAATCTGGAAATTACTTGCATATATCTTTCTTAGATTTGCTTCAAGTCAATTTTGATAATTTAACTTGTTTATTAGTTGGACCCACTTGTCACCAAGAGATTTATTTTGGGTTTCATAGCTAGATCTTGCTAAATTTCTATTCACTAACCCCCTTTTAGCTCGTTGGTTTTAAAATTTTGATCACAAGGATTCACCTAGATTTGAGATACTTATTAATTAGATGATTTTAAAATAGATCTAAACAGGTGATAAGAGCATTTCATGGTTTATTAGTTCAAAATTTAAATTTAATTGCTCTAAATTTCTCTCATATATCATTGGTTTAGAAATTTGAAGAGAAAAATATGATCTAGATCTAAACTTTTTCAAGACAAACACTCACAGATCTAATCCTCAACATTAACTTCTCTTAAGTAGCAAATCGAGGTGATATGCCCTAAGAAGTTTATTTGAATCTTGGTTATATCTCTTGCTCATGGTACTTCACCCCTGGATAAAACACTAAGTAGATTTAAGTTTGGGATTTTCATTTAAGGAATTGAACACTTGAAATTTCCAGATTTCATGTTTTATGGCTAAATCTAAGATTTTCATGGTAATAAATGATTGATTGGCTTGCTAGTTCATTCACACATTAAAGGTCAACTACTTCTTCACATTTAAGCTTTTCATGGTAATAAATGATCAATTGGCTTGCTAGTTCATTCACACATTAAAGGTCAACTACTTCTTCAAATTTCCAGCAGTTTGGCACAAATTTTACAACAAGTTTATGGTTTGATGGTTCACTGTTAAATTGGAAATATCATGTTTATTTTGATAATATAGTGAATGGATTATAAACCTTAAAAATGTTGAAAATGCAACAAGATGATGGAGCTTAGTGGAAAGGAGTCGCCTTCACTAAGTGGGCCCGCAGGCTATTTTTGGCGCAAAGTATATTTTTAGACATATGGATCATGGTCTATGAGTTGCGGGATGTTGTTTATGGATGATTGGTCACGTTGGGAAAAATAGATGGACTTCTATTTTTGGTTCACAGCGGAGTGATCAGAGTCTATTTTTAGACTGCCAGGCTAAAAATAGAAACAATCAAACATTATTAGCCCTTAGTAATATTTGGACTCTAAACATTATCTTATTCTGTTGGAGCACTTCAGTTCAAGCTACGGATGTGGCACATGCCACTGACAGAAGGAATCACGTGGTTTCTTATGTGTTAGTTGAGCTATTGCATGGAGGACTTCAATTAGAACTCATGCATGTGAGTTCTGTGGAGTTGGATGTGGATTTGATGGAGTTGTGTTCAGTTTGACTTAGTTGAACTAGTTGTATTTAGTCTAACTAAAGAATACACTAGTGATGAGTTGTGTAAATTGATTTTTAATTAATTCACTAATTATTAACTCATAAAGAAACTAAAGAATGCATCAGTTAACTTAGTGCATGGACAGTTCAACAGAGACAGGTGTTAGAAGTAAGTGAAAGGGTGAGTTGTGACTATCAGTTGTGCATGAGATTTGCACATGCATGGGATTGAGTTATGCCAATGAGGATTGCGCAGTGTGGGCCAATATCAAGGCAATTGTAGCTTGTGCTCACGTGATTCTCTTGCAGGATTGTGCAGTGGAGGCAGGCAAAGCAGTGGAGGAGATTTGAACCTGTGACTTGTTCGAATCTGAGCTAGTTTTGTGTGTAACAGGTGGAGATAGTACTGAGTACTTGTGAGGAGTATTGTACTATGTATTGTTACATGTTTTCAATCATTATAATATACAGATAGTGTGGGGTTTTCAGCTGTATGCTTTCCCCGGGTTACATACTGTGTTAATGTGCGCATGCGATTGATGTTTCATTGTTTTTAATGTTGCTAAATTGGTGATCAATGTAGATGAGGTCATGTATTATGCATGCATTCCGAAAATAGTGTATAATCAGGATAATCTCTGTGAATAAGTGTTATATTATTCAAAATTTCTACATGGTATCGGAGCTAGTTGATTTGTAGAAAAATTTCTACAGGATATCAAAGTGGGATTGATCATCAGATCTATTATTCAGAAAGTGTTTACATTTTATTTCTTTAGGCAGAGTCTGTAATCGGGCCAGGTAGCTTCTGGATTCATCCTTCTTTTGGAAGGTGAGAGATCCAGTGAATGCCCATATAGTCGATATCTGTACAAGAAATACTTTGTTCTTACGAATTTTAGATCAGAAGCGGTTGAGTTTTGAGCTGGTGGAATGGTGCTCAAGGATAAACTCAGAAACATCAAAGCTGAGAATGGAGATGCCACAGATTGTCCGCAGAAGAAGAAGAACAAGCAAGCTGCTGGATCTGCAGCGGGAGACTCCTTAGCCTTGCAGTTTGAGCTTGATTTTTCATTGATCGCATGCTTGGCATCAAGTGTGATGGGATCGGTATGGTTCTTGGACAGTGGTGCATCTTCTCACATGACAGGAGATCAAGATTTGTTTTCTGATCTGGATGAGAAAGATCTTGGAGTGCACATCGAGATGAGCGATGATGGTAGATACAGTGCGACCGGTATCGGTACCATTTCCTTTGACAAGGAGTCTGGTAAACCCTTCATATTGAAGGAAGTGATGCATGTTCCAGGATTGAAGAAGAATCTTATCTCTGTGGCGATGTTAGAAGACAAGGGATATGATGTTGTCTTCAGCGAGGGAAAGGCTTTCCTGCACAGCAAGAAAACTGGAGAAACCCGGAAGATAGGGGTTCGAGTCAGGAACCTTTATCAGTTGCATGTAGATGCATGCAAAGCCTTGAGCAGCAAGGTAACTGATGGAGACTTGGTGGTTGAGAGGGAGGGTATATTACCTCTCAACATGCAGAGCCAGAAGAAGTCTCAGACAATTGTGGAGGAGCCACGATTGGTGCAGCAACTTCGGGAGGTTATGGAGCAGCCAGAACAAGGGAAGCTGAGAGGAGATCGAGTAGAGACATCTACTCATGCAGAGACCTCCATTAGGGGTAAACTTCGAGCCAGGTGGACTGAGGGATCGCATGCAGCCATACCTCCAGGTAGGAGGTGGGGTGATGTGGATTGATTGTCCCAAGGAGGAGGGGCATGATCCTTGAGGTACCCAACCTCTTCGATGAGACCTTGCTACGGGAGCCCCAATGTGGAGTAGCAGGAACTGACTGATTGGGTAGAGACATATGCGGATGGAGTGGCAAAGAGAGCGACAGTGTAGGGAATCCCAAGACAGCGCATAGCTAGCAGGCTGCATCAATGCGATAGGCACAAGTGTTTTGCACAGTGCAAGGTGGCACAGAGAAGTGTGTAATGGTGCGAGATGCATGGAGATGTTGCAGTGGCGCAAATGTCAGAGAGGGAGCACTTGTCAGTAGCAGGTAGAGCTTCAGCATCAGAGTATGTTCCTAGCCCAACAGAGTGGTCAGTTGGGAGTTTTTTTGTTCCAAGTGTTGTTGGAGCAAGCGGACCGGGCAAATGTGTTGCATGCAGAACATTCCAAAGTTGCACGATAGGGGTTGCAGATAATCCATATCTTGTTGAGAGGGAGTGTTGAAAATGCAACAAGATGATGGAGCTTAGTGGAAAGGAGTCGCCTTCACTAAGTGTGCCCGCAGGCTATTTTTGGCGTAAAGTCTATTTTTAGACTATGTCTATTTTTAGACATATGGATCATGGTCTATGAGTTGCAGGATGTTGTTTATGGATGATTGGTCATGTTGAGAAAAATAGATGGACTTCTATTTTTGGTTCACAACGGAGTGATCAGAGTCTATTTTTAGACTGCCAGGCTAAAAATAGAAACAATCAAATATTATTAGCCCTTAGTAATATTTGGACTCTAAACATTATCTTATTCTCTTGGAGCACTTCAGTTCGAGCTACGGATGTGGCACATGCCGCTGACAGAAGGAATCACGTGGTTTCTTATGTGTTAGTTGAGCTATTGCATGGAGGACTTCAGTTAGAACTCATGCATGTGAGTTCTGTGGAGTTGGATGCGGAGTTGATGGAGTTGTGTTCAGTTTGACTTAGTTGAACTAGTTGTATTTAGTCTAACTAAAGAATACACTAGTGATGAGTTGTGTGAATTGATTGTTAATTAATTCACTAATTATTAACTCATAAAGCAACTAAAGAATACATCAGTTAACTCAGTGTATGGACAGTTCAACAGAGACAGGTGTTAGAGGTAAGTGAAAGGGTGAGTTGTGACTATCAGTTGTGCATGAGATTTGCACATGCATGGGATTGAGTTATGCCAATGAGGATTACGCAATGTGGCCCAATATCAAGGCAATTTTAGCTTGTGCTCACGTGATTCTCTTGCAGGATTGTGCAGTGGAGGCAGGCAAAGCAACAGAGGAGATTTGAAACTGTGACTTGTTCGGATCTCAGCTAGTTTTGTGTGTAACAGGTGGAGATAGTACTGAGTACTTGTGAGGAGTATTGTACTATGTATTGTTACATGTTCTCAATCATTATAATATACAGATAGTGTGGGGTTTTCAGCTGTATGCTTTCCCTGGGTTACATATTGTGTTAATGTGCACATGCGATTGATGTTTCATTGTTTTTAATGCTGCTAAATTGATGATCAACGTAGAGGAGGTTATGTATTATGCATGCATTTCACAAATAGTGTATAATAAGGATAATCTCTGTGAATAAGTGTTATATTATTCAAAATTTCTACAAAAAATAACATTGGAATGCATCATTTCATATATATAATTTCACTTTCAAGTTCCATCATTGGACAATTAAGGAATCAAACTTGTATTTGCAATATTTTGGTTCACATCACATTTAAATTTTGAATATATCGTAAGTGAAAGTGCAATCTGAAATAATGTGAAAGAGGTTGGACTTCAACTGCTTAGCCCTTTTTGGACATCAAGATGCTTTAATTCAATTTTCCTTTACAATTGATTTAGTTTTTTAATAGTTGACTTGATTTCCTAAACCACTTCAACCATTTGTAATTGTGGATTCCATCCCCACCATTGTATCCAAACCTTGGACTAGTTCTATGAGTTATAGTTAACTCCACTATCTCTCTAGTATAGAGTGAGGATATCCATTTTAAAAGATTGTGGTTTCACTAATGTTTTTGTTGAGAATGAATAAAACTAGAATATGCCTCTATCCAAGCTACTATCAGATCTTACCATGTTTTGTAGTTGCTTCTGTCTCTGCTTATGTTGTTGAGTCAAATTGTCAATTGCATCTTATTTAAATCAATTTAGATCTTTTGTTAGGTTAATGAATTAAACTAGGATATGGATCTGCCCCTCGTGGGACTAGGTATTTCCCACTAATGTGGCAAATGCTTTTATTCACAAAGTTAAGGCATGTGAGAAATGAATACTCAACCTGAATATAGTGTGAAATGTTCAAGAAATGAAAATAAAAAGTAAGAAAATTGTGTAAAAACATGAACTTCTTTTATATTTTTTTGCACTTGAATTTAATTGGTGGCAAGGATTGACATGGATTGCAATGGCTTCATTTTGAATGTGTGACATGGATTGATTTTGATTTGATCCAATGGGTGAGAATTTTTTATGGTTGATCCATGTGCTTTGATTTGTGCTTTGATCTATTTGAATGGAAAAGTTAATAGCTTGGGTGTCATTTATTCAACAAGGTGGGTTTAATAATTGTTGAATAACACAACATTTATGGCTAACATACATCAACTTTTGTTATGTGCACTGATGAATATGCATTTGGATACATAGCTTCAGTTTGGTGTTAAAGGGTGTTAAAATGAGTGCTACTTTGTACTTCTGGAATAGACCATTTTGGAAGGATTTATGGTTTTATTTGTTTTCTAGTCGGTACAAGATGATTTGTACTCTTCATACTTAAAAGACTATTTATTGACTGTCATGGGTCTAGTCAATATTTTGGGAATTTTTGGACATAAATTAAAAGATATTTTCACTTAATGTTATTTATTTTGGTTTAAATATTGGTTGCACATCTCTCAATTTCTAGTGGCTTGGTGGGACCAGTAATATAACAATTACTTGTCCCTACACAACATTAGACAACTCTCCCCTATCTAATATAGTAGCATTTCACTTTTGGAGTTCTCATATAGATATATATATATATATATATATTGAATTTGTTTGAAATTTATTAAGGATTGGTTGAATTTGCTTGAAATCTATTAAGGATTTGTTGAAATTATAAGTTTGAGTAGTGAACTTTTCACAATTCAAGAGTGTTGAAAATATATATACATTCCAAAACACATTTTAAACAACATAAATTATTATTAAACAATAATTATTTCAATTTATAGGTATAGATTTGAAAAAAATTTAATTTTTAATAAATAATAAATAAATAAACAAAATTTGATTTCAAGAAAATATTCTTTATCTTACCCGGAAAAAACATTTAACAAGTTTTCAATTTCAAACTAAACAATAATAAATTAAATTTAAATATAATTTATTTAACAACCTATAAATCCATTTGAGCCATTACACCGATTGGAATGGAATCATTTATTTTCATTCCTTGCTGTGTGATACAGCAATCGATACCCTTGAGTTCAATTATTAAAAGTGTACGAATTTGAACCTAGTGATATTTTGAGCAAAGAAATGATGCATTAACCCTCGCCCTAGTCCAGGGGCTGCTCTGATGAGATGAATCAGCAGCACGACTGTGCTCGTTTAGACTCTTAACATTGACCACAGGGAGAGATACAACCAACCACTAGAAGGCTGTGGCGCTTCTCGTGGTACACAGATAGATCTAGATCTGCAAAACAATAACAAGCTTGCAAGAGAAGGAAGGAAGCGAACAAGAATTGAGAAAAGAATGAAATTGATTCTATAATATTAGTTTTAGAATAAATACATAAAAGCAACTAAGTTAAGCTTAGTTGTACATGCAATAACTAAAGCTAACTAAAGCTAAGTATGCTTTATCTTATGTTAATGTGTACATGTGCCACATGCAAGCAATAAGTTAACTGGAGCTAATCTAGGTGCAAGTACACCAACACAGCTAGTCTAAGTGCATGTACACCAACACCCCCCCTTAAGCATAACTTAGGTGAGTGTGATGCAAAATGAATGAGTCCCGGCAACACGACCATTTTAGGTACCCATATACAATGCATAAAAAAGGAGGAAAGAGGGAAAACCCAGTGGGAAGAAAACCCCCCCTCAAAATATAATGCAAAAGTAGAGAAAAGAAACCACTTCCCGTTCGACGGAGTACTGCAACATTGTATCGTCTGCGCGGCTTCATGAGGCATCCCATGATTTCGCTGGCGATGGACTAACGTCTGTTCGAATATCCTTGACTTTACTCTGGAGTTCTTGAATGTAGGAAATTGCGTCCCCTAATAATGAAGCTTTGTCCATCTTTGAGATGTTTGGCACCACTTCTCGCAATGCATAAAATCGTTGGTTAAGCTTCTCATGTCTTTGGCGTTCTGCTTCCACGTGATTGAGGGGCTCTTCTCTTCCATTGGCTGGTTTCCTTCCCCTTTTCCTTGGTCTACGCTCTTCAACCACCACGGGCCTACGCTCCGAGGCTTCCACATCCGAGTGTTCCTCAGATTCCATAATGGACGGTCGAGCAGTTACTGCATTAAGCGAAGGGCCGGCAACACCAAGTGGCGAAATTCTGCTAGGTTTTATCAGATCACGCGTATTATAAATCTCCCCAGCCTCACCATTACTGATATGGCTCCAGTTCGGTGATTGCAACCCATTCTGATTGACAGTTGAATAAGGTATCCTCTATTCGTTTGTTACATAGGAAGCAGCATGGGCGTAAGGTGGACGGAAAACGGGCTGATAATGACGATCTCTGTCTTCCACTTTGGTGACAACAGCTTCGGTAGATTTGCTGAGTTCTTGGCCAAATATTTTCCAATCATGGGAAGGCTTTAGAGGTGGAGCAGCCTTGGCATTCACCCTCATTGGATTTTGGGGGAAGGGTACAACTAGAGAACCCTTCACTGCTTGTTGACCTCGATTTCCATCACAGGAATCTGATTGAGGAACAAAATCAGAAAATGTATACAGACGAGATTGATCATTTACCTTGCCAGATGCAATCTTCAAATTGGTTTGCATGTCAATCTCTCGCAAGTTCGAAATCGAATCCAGAGGTCCGTCGTCGTCGTACACGACCCGTTCTAAGCTAAAGCTTTCACGACGATTTCTATAGGTTGCGATCGAATCGTCTATCATTCTAAGCATTTCATCCTGTTTTCCAAACAATTCTTCCAAAATTTTCCATACTTCATTTGGAGTTGAACATGATTCAACATGAAATAGCAGTTCCGGAGAAATAGATAAACATAGGATGCCAAAGGCCTCGTCCATGCGATTGAAATATCTTGATTTCTCCATTGCCGATGTTGGTTCAACTTCCGTTTCCATGGTTACTCGAAATAAGCCTCTACTTCTGAGATGAAGTTGAATCTTTGGCTTCCATTCGAAATAATTATACGGAGTGAGAATTGTCGATTGTGGAAACTCCAATTTAGACTCCATTCTTTGTTGTTGCTTCAATCTTCTGAACCTGCAAATAAAATTGCTTGTGCACTGATTACAAATCCCTATGCTCTGATACCATGTAAGATTTTGAGATACACAGATAGATCTAGATCTGCAAAACAATAACAAGCTTGCAAGAGAAGGAAGGAAGCGAACAAGAATTGAGAAAAGAATGAAATTGATTCTATAATATTAGTTTTAGAATAAATACATAAAAGCAACTAAGTTAAGCTTAGTTGTACATGCAATAACTAAAGCTAACTAAAGCTAAGTGTGCTTTATCTTATGTTAATGTGTACATGTGCCACATGCAAGCAATAAGTTAACTGGAGCTAATCTAAGTGCATGTACACCAACACAGCTAGTCTAAGTGCATGTACACCAACAGAGGGGTTGCTCTGATGAGATGAATCAGCGGCACGACAATGCTAGTTTAGAGTCTTAACATTGACCACAGGGAGAGATACAACCAACCACTAGAAGGTTGTGGCGCTTCTCGTGAAGCAATTTTTGTACTAAAAGCATTCATATAAATGAATTTATTTTCTTCGTCTGCGTACTTTTTCTGATAGACAAAATATTTACGAAATGCAAAGTTGTATGTATTTCAAGGTTTCTTCTCACGGAAAGATTATAATTAAGATGAGAGCAAAAAGGACTTAACGATGCTATTTCTCTTCAGCTTTGTGTTTTGTAATGTTAGCTGAAGAAATTGATAAAATTTCACAGATCTTGATGAACTGAACCTACATACCTTAAAAGAGTTAATTAGTGTTAATATATTATTCCATTGTAATAAAGGCCGAATGCAGGAAGGCAAGGTACGTAAGCCATTGCAGCACGAGGTAAATACATGCTTTTAGTTTTACAGTTCCCACGTTGGGATCCGCATCTTGCAAAATCGTTACAAGTTACTAAGGAGAAATTAGTTGGTCGATATTTTAGTTGAATTGAAATATTCTTTCATGGTCCTCTTTATTTAAAATTTTGTTATTTTGTAGCCTGAAAAACTGTAAAACTAAAAGCACATATTTACCTCATATTGTAATCGCTTGGGTGCCTTGCCTGCAAATACGATGCTTTTAGTTCGCGATCACAATATGATGTAAATACGTGCTTTTAGTTTTACAGTTTTTCAGACAACAATAACAAAACTTTAAGTAAAGAGGACCATGAAAGAATATTTCAATTCAACTAAAATATCGACCAACGAATTTCTCCTTGGTAACTTGTAACGATTTTACAATTTCTCCCTAGTAACTTGTAACGATTTTGCAAGACAAAGATCCCAACGTGGGAACTGTAAAACTAAAAGCATGTATTTACCTCATGATGTAATGGCTTACGTACCTTGCCTTCCTGCATTCGGCCTTTATTACAATGGAATAATATATTAAGACTAATTAACTCTTTTAAGGTATGTAGGTTCAGTTCATCAAGATCTGTGAAATTTTATCAATTTCTTCAGCTAACATTACAAAACACAAGGCTGAAGAGAAATAGCATCATTAAGTCCTTTCTGCTCTCATCTTAATTATAATCTTTCCGTCAGAAGAAACCTTGAAATACATACAACTCTGCATTTAGGTATGTAGGTTCAGTTCATCAAGATCTGTGCAACTTTATCAATTTCTTTAGCTAACATTAACACTAATCTTAATATATTAACACTAATTAACTCTTTTAAGGTATGTAGGTACAGTTTATCAATTTCTCTAGCTAACATTTATGTAAAAGACAAAGCTAAAGAGGAATAGCATCGTTAAGTCTTTTCCACCCTCATCTTAGTTATAATGTTTAAGTCAGAAGAAACCTTGAAATACATACAACTCTGCATTTAGGAAATGTTTTGTCTAACAGAAACAGAAACATATAGTAATACAAACACATTAATTACACAGAGGAGGAAAATAAATTCATTTATATGAATATGCTTTTACTACAAAAACTGCTTTACGAGAACCTCCAGAGTCTTTGAGTGGTCGGTTGTATCTCTCCCTGTCATCAATGTTAACAGCCGAAATGAGAGCACAGTCGTGCTGCTGATTTCATCACATCAGAATAGCCCGAGGACAAGGGCGAGGGTTAATGCATCATTTCTTTGCGCAAAATGTGAGCAGGTTCAATTTCTTGCAATTTTATATTTAAATTGAATTTATTTTTCTTGGGTTTGAAACTGAGTTAAACAGATTATATTTAAATTTAATTTATTATTGTTGGGTTTGAAATTGAAAATCTGTTTAAATTATCTTTATATCAAGTCTGTGTATAAGATTAAAAATATTTTCCTGAAACTAAATTTTGTCTATTCATTTATTAAAAACTTAAAAACTCAAGACTCATATCCATAAATAATTTTATAATACATGCTAATACAACCACATTAAAAATATTAATATAATTCATGTAAGTTTAATGCTTCATTTATATCTATTATTAATAAATATATAATAATAAAGAAAACTATTACAATAAATATATTATTCTTATCATTATAATTAATAATTTATATTATTTATTATTTGATTTTAAATGTAATTTATTATTATTTAATTTTAAATTATGTAATAAATTAAATATTTAATAATAATATTTATTTGATAAGAGTAATAATATTAATACATAATAATAATAATCTTAATAACCATAATTACTTTAAAATAATTATAATTATATTTAATTATTAATTATTAATTTATTATTAAATTGTTATTAATTCATTATTAATTATTAATTCATTCGATTATAATTAATAATTCAATATTAATTTCCCCAGATGCGGGTGGCACCATCACTCTTAATGCACATCATG
The DNA here is from genome assembly GCA_031772625.1 of Pinus tabuliformis. Taxonomy (NCBI): domain Eukaryota; kingdom Viridiplantae; phylum Streptophyta; class Pinopsida; order Pinales; family Pinaceae; genus Pinus; species Pinus tabuliformis. The sequence continues at coordinate 751,049,047 of CM062804.1, forward strand.
CAGCAAATTAAAGCCTGGTACTGCCAGCTGCAGAGCAGCGTGGCTTCCCAAGACTTCACCTTGTGCGAGCGGGAGGAAGGTTTTAAGGCTGGATCAAGTAGCAGATTTGCATTAATGGCTCGCGTTGTTCGACGCAACATTCCCTCTGTTATAATCATGTTGATCCTTAGTGTTTTCATCACGCCTTATGCTCAGTCTCACGACAACGGAACCTGGTTAGCGAAGGTAGATGGTGACGGGCTAATTCTGGCTCACCGCCGCGAGCTCCAGGCCAACATTTCCAAGGGTAAGCTCTCCTCTCTTCTCGATTTACGTATTGGATGTATTGTGCCGTCGTCTGGGGTGTGTTCTGTGCATTCTGTTTGGCATCCCTATTGTTTCAACCGACTCTGTTCTGTAGTCTCTGGTGTCTATAATCTCTTTGCGCCCTACCACCTGTCTGTCATTATGGTTCGTTCGGGCAAAAGACATCGTTCTGGGGGGCGTCGTGACAGTGGCTTGCATTCCTCGGCCGGTCATTCTGTGGAACCTGAGCCGGCGCCCATCAATCCTCCCCCCATCCACGAGGCTGTGCCACCTTTGAGCTCTGGGCGCAAGCCAATTCCGAACAGTGCCTTCCAAACCACGCACTTTAAATTTCAAAGTAATTTGAACAGGCCTCTTATTACTGCTCACATCACCATTATTCTTTCGGAAGAGGAAAATCAGGTCTCCCCTCTGGCTTGCATTGCTCCTGATCCTTCCCAAAGCAGTGAGCACTCCATGGACAAAGATAGCCCGGAGAATTGGAAAAGTGAGAAGTCTGGTCAGGAGGAATTTCTTAAAAATATTCCTCCCCTTGAAGATACAGGACCTGCTGTTGAGGAAGGGACTCAAGGTGAAGCAAGCCATTCCATGGCAATCCCTGTCAGCGATTTGGACGGCAATGAGAGTCTGAGGACCGGCGGTGCAGGTCTGGCTGAGGAGAAGAATCATGGCAAGGCTAAGGAAGGGTAGCGCCACCTGGGACTGCCTCTTTCTTTTTTGTTTCGGCTACTGTTCAGATAATCACCTACAGGCATTCTAGCTCACAGTCAGGTTTCAGCACTCATGACCTGTTGTTTTTGGCTTCCAGCTGGGGAATTGGTGATACACTTAATGCTGGTTTGCACTGATTTTGTGTTTCTGTGGCTCAGTTCTCCTTCTCAGCTAAACATGTCACTCTCTGTGTCTTTCATCTGGTTTCTTGCTCTTTGTAACTGGTCTCCCCAGCTTCTGTTTGTAAGGGGGCAGTTCTGTTGTGTTGAGCGCCCTCAAACTATGTTTTCTGAGGCCTCGACTCTATGTAAAAATATTTTTCCTTACAGTTAATAGAATTTAGTATTTGCAGAGAAAAAAAAAAAATCAATATTAATTTATTATTAATTATTAATTATTAATTATTAATTATTAATTATTAATGAATTAATTTATTATTATTATTATTATTTTAATTTAGGTCTTTGAAACATCTAGTATGGTTCATCTTCATTATTATTATATAATAATAATAATTACTTATTAACCATGGATAATTTATAAACTATGGTTGACCATGCTTAACCATGGTTAATTTTCATATCAAGACAATATTTGTGACAATGCCATGTTAGACAATGATTGACCATAGATGACCATGTTTGATTTTATAAAACATGATTGAACATGGTTGACCAATGTCATGATTGACCATGGCTTACCATGATTATCATATTGAGACAATCTTTGTCATAATGGGATGTTGCACTGTGGTTGATACAATTATTGATTTTCATATTGACACAATCGTTGTCACAATGCCTAGTTGGACAATGATTGACCATCATTAACCATGGTTGACCATGGTTGGACATGGTTGACCATGATTGACCATGGTTGATTTTCCTATCAAAACGATATTTGCCACAATGCTACCATCAACCATGGTTGACCATGTTTGACTAAGGATGACTATGAGTGAACAATGTTGACTATCATTGAGTATGGTAAACATATAGTTGATTAGCATTGACCATGGTTGGCTATTTATACATTGACTACAAAGCTTAAATATCTTTCTCCATGTCATCATGATGACTCTAAATATGTGTATATCCTAGATTATAAGCATGTTAAACATAATGATCAATTATCATGGTTCAACATGATCTTCATGTTCACCATCTTTGACCAAATTATAATCGTGAAGATTAATCATGATTATAATGTGTTAGTGTTTAAATTAACATCTTATTAATGTAGAAATTTATAAATCAATGCAATGTAAAAAGCTATAGTTATTATTCTATTATTATAAATTTATTAAAGTTTAAATAATATTATTAAGTTAAAATTATATTAATAAAATAATAATAATAATGAGGTGTTATTATTATTAGTAATTATATTAATGTATTTATAATATTATTTATTATTATTTTTATTAAATCTTATATTTTAAAGATAGTATTAAAAATTTTAATAAGTAAAACCCTAAAACTTTAAAAGTAAATTATATATAAATATTCAAATTATGAAATATTAATTTTTTTTACTGTGTAATTTTTTCTGATTTTTAAATTATTAAAAAAAATATTATTTTAGATAGCTATTTTATTTTTTATTATTTTTAATTATTTTTTAATTTATAATTAATTTTAGTTATAATTTAAGTGTTTATTTTAATATTTTTATTAATTTATATAATTATTTTAATTATAAAGTTATTATAAATACATGACTTATTTAAATTTTTATTTTTTAATTATGTTTAATTTTCATTCTTATTCAACTGCATTAAAGTGTATCATACTTTTGAACTTTTGTTTTATTTATACCTATTTTCAAATTTCTTGTAACAAAACACTAATACCACATCATGATTAGATTAAATTAAATTAAATTTTATATTTACTTTGACATATTTATGGTTAGTAAACTTTTATCTTTTACATTACAATTTTTATTATTTAAAAATATAATTATACAATACTATTTTTTCTTATATATTTATTTTTATAAGTACTAGTATATTAGCATAAATAATAGTGAACATTTATGTTACAAAAATCGCCATTTCTAATTTAATTTAATTTAATTTAATTTTTAAATTATTAAATATTTTTATTATTTTAGATGACTATTTGTTATCTAATAATAGACATATGTGGTGCAAAAAATCACCAACAACTTTTGCTCTCGATCAATTTGCATACTTAGCCTTGTAGTCTTTCCAAAGCTCATCCACGGATTTACCAGTGATATCCTTGAAGAATTCGATGTCCCATAAAAATCTTATTTTCCCATTCAACTTGGAAACAAAAATATGTTGTTGAGAGATGTGACTATTGTTATACGTTATTAATAAAAAAATACTAATTTATTAAAAAATGTTAAATCCTTTTTAATCCAAATTATTTAGTCAGAGCTCAAGTGGATTGCGTTGTTTTCATGTCCACGTAGGCATTCCCGTCCATGTTGCTTTCCACAAACAGATATACCTCGATCACGTGCTTCCTGTCACTGGGCGACTGCTGATGGAACGTCTTCCAGCCGAATTGATTAGCGGCGTCCCATATCTGCATTTCCGGGAGGATTCCTACCTCGCCCTTGAATCTCTCCCCGCCATTACCCCGACTGGGATCAATAAATCCCATGCTATCGGGCCATAAATGAACGGTCGGCCGATCAGATCGTGCGCTGGGCATGGGTGCTCCCCACCGCCATCGTTAGAAGAAGCATAGAAATACATTTTGCTGATGCCATACACAGCAAGAACAAAACTCTTAATCAAGAAACGACGATGATAATCGAGAAACATTCCAGAGATTCAAAGCCAAGTGGCTCTTCCACTTCAATTTCCACGGATTGTACCGCACAAAATGATAAGGCCCAACCATCGATATTGGTCTCAGAGGAAGCATATTCTCAGAATATCAAATCCCACCTATTGGTTAAAAATTTGACTGGGGTCCATCCATCTGAACTTAAAATAAGAAGTCTTTCGCCAATAAATTTGATGGGGTGTTGTGTAATTATTATATATTTTTTTGGAATTTTTAGGCGAAATTATCAAATTTTGATATTTGTGGTTTAAATTGGATTTTTTTATTGTATATATAAATTCAACGACTTAAAATAAACTCATTAAATTGTGAGATTATGAAGAGCTCATAACTCAAATTTATTATTTCAACAAATTTAGACCTGAAAATCTTTGTGAAAAACCTCAAAAAAATTCTAACAAATTACCTAAAAAATTTAGAATTAATGTTTAGGTGACATTAATTTTATTAATTTCAACTCTTTTAAAATACAATCGTTAACAACATATAAATAATATTCAAAACATTTTATTATTACCATATAAATAATTCTCATAACTTTTTAGGGTAATCTACTAAATTCATCATAATCACAAATTTACCAAACTCTTAGAAAAATACAAATTTAGACAACAAACAAAAATTTGAAAAATAATTTGTATGCCTCAGGTAATAAATTTATGGTTAAGTTGAGTGTACACTAGATCTATATATAATTTTTCATTTTTCCCTCCAGATATTTGTACCTTACCTCACGTAATAGATTTGTGGTTAAGTTGAGTTCGCACTAGTTCTATACATAATTTTTCATTTTTTCCTGCGAGACCTTTGGTGATACAAGATGTTTTCTTCAGATATTTGTTGCGTCGAGAACCTCCGCTTCGCGTGACATTGTCAGGTTCACGGTTGAGGCTAATGGCTCTGGAGGAGAATCACTCTTACAGTCTGATGATTTAATACCCTTTTCTGCGTCAGATTCATTGCAGTGAATTCGAGGGGAGTCGTACGATGATTTAATACCCTTTTCTGCGTTAGATTCATTGCAGTGAATTCGAGGGGAGTCCTCTGATGATTTAATACCCTTTTCTGCGTCAGATTCATTGCACTGAATTAGCTCTAAAAATACACATTGAAAATTATAAAAAATATGAAAATTAAATCTTTCCCCATGGTAATATTTATTTTCACCATAGTCATATTTACATAAGATTTGACAGGCACGAGGCATATTAAAACTTTGATAAAACCCTCGGAAAATCTTTTCTTATAAGGGTAAAGGACCACATCATGAGTCCGTGCGATAGGGAGTCCTTTTCCCTGATCGCTGTCAGCTACATTTATTCTGTGTTAAATCCATTACAGTGTCACCTAAGTGCACATTCCGGCTATTTAGGATTCGGGCATGAGCTGATAGAAGTGGATGGAGGAGCAACACCAGTGCGAGGATTATGGTGCAGATGAACATTCTGTTCGGCTAGGGTAAGCAGATTTACGACATTTGTACAATCTGGACATTTTACTTCTAAAGAAGAAAAATTAACACGCTGAGCTAATTCGAAAAGCTGTGGATGTTTACAAGAAGAAAAGGATGATGATGAGCAGGCGGTATCGACATTGGAAGGATCTCTGTAGTATTTGGATGTTTTACAAGCAGCGTCTATTCTTCTCCGATCAATAGTTGACCTGCGAGGAAAGGATATGACTGTATTGGAAGCATTTTCAGTTATGTTGGCAGAAGTGATATTTCGGGGAATTTGTGGCCTAGAGTGATTTACAACCCAATGTTCGGAATTGCAGATCTTCCCATTTTATCAATAGATGTTCAATCTTTTGGTTCTTTGGGTCAGTTTTAACTACCACACTTGATTTGGAATCTCGACTGGGAGTATGACGGATTGCTGGCCATAAAGTGTTGGTATGTCTGAAACAGGCTTTGGTCTGGATGGCTATATTGTTCCTCTTTCTCTTCATATCAAAACCCGTAGTATGGATTTGCAGCTGTAAGATATCTTTAATGGTTTCATCAAACACATATATGGAAAAGTTTGGGAAACAATCAAAGTATACAGGGCCATCAGACAAAGGGGCTACAATCCCACCGATTATAGAATCTGTATATCTGTTGTGCGTTAGATCTCTAACAGTAGCAAGCACAAATGTTTTTAAACCTTTATGGACCAAAGGATTGATGTCAACCCTAATGCAACCAAGATGCAAATAATTTGTCTTTAACCTTTTTGCTTCTGCTTGTAAGGCCTGAGGATTTAGCAGTGGTATTGTCTGAATACTCTCAGAGTTCTCCTGAACTTGACTAACAGACTCTTTAATGCTAATTCTAGATGCAGCAATTAAATGGAAAGGAGCTAAATCACTATAGACTTCAGAGGGTGTTATATCTGGTAAAGCCCATCTTGCAGAAGGCTGAAATTCCTCATAAGTAAGTTCAGCAGAGTTTAAGGTTCTACTTGAACTATTTTCAAACATTTCTTTAAGAGGATTTTCTTCTGGATGAGAATTATCTTCTTCAAGCTCTCGAAATGAAACAGACTTTCTGAATGGCTCCATTCTTACTTAAAACAATATAGATCTGAGTACCAACCTTTAGAACCAGACGTTACTGGCTCTGATACCAATTTCTAGCAGGGGCTCCTATCACGAGCTTGCTCTTTCTCTGTGTCTCTTCGTATTTCTCTGGTAGCCAACTCCTGATGAACCAGTGATGAACCTACTTGGATCTTTCACACTCTGACGACCTCAACAACGGCATCCGCGCCTTCAAATGGCCTTGGTGTCCCTTCGATCTTTTGGCGAACTTCCTGCGAACTTGGGATGAAAGCACAGAGAAAACTACTTCCACAGCGGACTTATAAATACACAGAGGTACTCAATAACAGAAAGGCATACTCATTTTATTTCAGAATGGAGAAAATTCTTACAGGATGCTCACAGAGCTTTTTATAGAAATGGATTCTATACAGAGATAGACTAATCTCGCATTTACCGGACTTTTCACAGCTCAGAAATTGAGCAAGTTACTACCGGAGGCTCCTGGTGAGGTATAGGCTCTGTCTCAGAATCAGACTTAACACCCAAACACTTGACTATTCTAATGGTTCGGCCACTTTAGGTTCTTATCAGTGCCGAGCACACTGATACGTAGGCTTCTCAAACCAACTAAGGACTTTGAGTGATTTCTCGTGTTGCAAGCAGATCAGACTAGATGTCCGCAGATGCAGAGCAGGAGAACACTCGACTCAAACACACACAAAACTCTCCAAATGCTGATGCCCAACAAATGAACCTTACCCTTCTTATATAGGATGAGAAGGGAGGACAAACATTACTGTTGGTCGGACAGAAATGACTTAAAGCTTAAAGAATCATTACTTTTCAGTCTTTATCAGAGCGACGTCCGCACAAATATTCGGGTCTATAAAACAGACCAAATAATTGCTTTCGGGTAACGCATGAGATATAGCCTGTAAAGTAGATTTATGTACCTAAAACAAATCGGACATTATGGCTATCTTACATAGTGGATACTTTTGTACAAAAAGCCCACGGGAAAAGACTAGATGAGAATATTTACACTGTGGAAGCTTTTAAACAGTAAAGCCCACGGGAACTCTGGTCACAATTAAGCCCTTGTGACTGGTACGTAATCAAAATACAGTCAGATCAGGGAATCTGTTTCTTTTATAAAGTAGATCATCACATGCTTTTGTATAAATCCTCCGGACTATCATGGGTTTACCCAGTATGATTTGATGCTGGACTTTGGTTAAGACATACCATTCTAAGTGCTCTCTCATGTATTCCTGGAGGGAATAATTTGTCATGTGAAAAGGATCCCACTCTTGAACTGTCATTTCTTTGACTGTGCTGTATATGCGATGAAAACATTCCCCAATGTTGTACTCAAAACATCTGTGACAGTATTTTCTTTCATATCTTTCATGATATACTGGGTCCATGGCTGTTCTGCTGACTCCGTAATCTGTCCACCAATTCTGAAACCATTCACATTGTAGATTTTTCTGGGATGCTGCCATTGTGCTGAATTTCAACTTTGTGTAATGGGTTTCTTCTCTGTCATCAACATTCATGAAGTCCCACCACAGCTTTTTATAATCTGAAAAATCATAAACTGTGTCGGGGAACATTACTTTGGGATCATTTCTGGGCCATCGAGCACATGGTTGGACTTGAGGGTGGTTGATCCACAAGTCTCTGGTTCGGTAGATGCAATAATAGCTTTCATAGATTCCTGTGTCACGGCCTCCATGGTGCCAGATACCTCCAATGTCATGAAAATTCGTTTCCAGGGCCCGCCTTGCGGTTCCAGCATCTGCTTTTGCTTTGTCATACATCATATCATGGATCCATTTTCTGCCCTTTGGGTACACCTTTCTTTCAGGTACATAATGCTGGAGATCAGTGTGAGGCTGTAAGTTAGCATCAAGGACTTTTGTGTTCCTTAATTGCCATGTGGGTCTCCACTTGTCTCTCTATGTATCCCAGTCTTGATTATCTGGAATGGTTCTCAGGACTTCTTGTTTTTGGTGCTGGTCCCACTCAGTAATAATCATCATGATATGTGCTGCGTTTTGTTCAAGGTATTCTCTGCTGAGAAAGTCAGGAAGACAATTGTCTTTTCCTTTGATGTGCTCAATAGAAAAATCAAAATTTGCAAAGAGCGCCTGCCATCTGGCAAACTTTGCTTCTTCTGGTTTCTTGATGTCCTTGGATAGGACTTTCTTCATTGCTGACGCATCTGTTCTGAGAAGAAAAGGCTTGTTTATTAGATATACTGCAAACTTGCTGATGCAATTCCATGCAGCTTTCACTTCTCTTTCAATAACAGAATAATTCTGTTCTGCTAGGTTCCATACTCCTGAGGCAAACTGTACCACTTGTTCTTCTTTGTCAACTTTTTGTTTTAGAATCCCTCCCCAGCCTATGTCACTGGCATCAGATTCAACTATCTTGAATGCCTCATCATCTGCTATATACAGTATAGGCAAAGATTTTACCTTTGCTTTGATTTCTTGCACTGCTATGGTATGGGCATCTGACCATTAAGGGGGATTTTTGCCAAGCCGCTTATTGAGTACTTTCCTGTCACTGGCACAGTCTTGATAAAAACTGCTTACATAATTTAGGCAGCCAAGGAACCTTTGTAGTTTTGTCTTGTCTTTTAAGACATTTGGAAATTTGTCTGCAAAGTCAATGGCATGTTGTTGCAGAGAGATTTGTCCATTAGAAATCTGGTGGCCTAAGAACTTTATAGAAGTCTGAAATACTTCGATTTTCTTTTTGCTAAGCACAAGCCCATTTTTCTTGACCAACTTCATGAAAATATTTACATGTTTGAAGTGATCATCAATATTTTTGGAAAAAATTAAAACATCATCAATATATACAAGTAGCCAGTCAAAATATGGCTTAAAAATATCATCCATGACCTTTTGAAACTTTGAAGGAGCATTTTTAAGACCGAATGGCATGACATTCCATTCATAATGCCCTGCAGGAATACTAAAATCAGTTTTGAACTTATCTTCCTCATTAATGGCAACTTGCCAAAATCCTGCTTTTAAATCAAATTTTGAAAATATTTTGGCTCCTGCAATTCTCCTAATCAAATCTCCTTTATGTGGAATGGGATAAGTATCATCGGCCAATACTGAATTTAAAGGCTTGTAATTTATCACAAGTCTAGGGATACCTCTAATTTGTTCAACTCTTTTGTTTACATAGAATCCATAACAATTCCAAGGGCTAGTGGATTCTCTGATCAATCCTCTGTTGAGCAATTGCTGAATCTCTTTTTGGCATAGTTCCCTGTATTCTTGGCTCATAGGGATTTCTCTGCTTTTGCAGGGCTTTCCTGTGTATCCTTCTTTATAGGGCAACTTAATGGTATGTTGCTTTCTGTGCCAAAAAGCATTTGGCTCTTCTGAACAACATTTTTCTTCCAGTTTTCCTTTCAGTTCTTGGATTCTTCTTTTGATTTGGGGTAGTTTCAGCTGTTCTTCTACTCTCAATGTGCTTTTTAGATCTTTAAGATCTGATAGCAAAGATTCTGCTTTGTCTAATTTCTGCATGGCTTGAACCATTGTAGAAACTCTTGGAGTTGAAACATAAGGAAGCTCAATTCTTTTTCTTCTACCTTTAGATGTGGGTACAGAAATAAAATAACCAGCTCTACTTCCTTTCAACCTGGCTGAGCCATGAGGTTCTACTGCAGCTAAAAAGACATTCCCTAATATACAATCAACAGGGATGTCTGCTATGGCAAACTTCATGTATACACAGTGAGTATCAAAACATAGTGAAGCTCTAGGAATTTCATATTTGAGTTTCTTATTTCCTAGGCCTACAACTTCTCTTTCAGCAGAGACCCAATATTTCGCTGGAACATTTCTGATGTTAAGAATATTAATATCTGCACCAGAATCTAATAATGCAGTCATGGAAAATATCTGGCCTTGGATACAGATTTTTACCCTGACATAATGTTGCTGATATGTGATGGTAAACAATCTCATATCTTGAAAGCCAAAATTTGGGTCTGACCTTCCTTCAGCAACTTGAATTTCTTGGCTGTGGGCTGTTGTGTTCCAGGATTCTTCTTCTTTTTCTTCTTGAATCTCCTTGCCTTTCTTAATTTCTACAATTTGAGCTTTGATTGCAGAAATCTCTGCTTTGAGTTGGTGAATTTCACCACTCACTTCTCCCAAAGTCAGGGATCTTACTTTCCCTGGTTTCTGGTGATGCATTTGGAAAGACTTAGTGTTCCTTTCATAGGATGCATCGACAAACAAAGGTTTCTTACCTGATTCTTTTGAAGCTTTTGATTTAAGCTGATCTGTGAATGCTTCTATCAGGCGGTTCTTCATGGCTCCATCTTCCATTGTCCTAATATGTGATAAAATCTTCATTTCTACCTCTTCTTCAGCAGATGCCATTAGGACTTTTTCTTTAGGAGGCTTTGTTCTTTCTTCCTCTTCGCTGGAACTGTACAAAAATTCAGAGTCATCTTCATAAAATATATGACATGCACATTCTTCTGAATTAGAGCAAGAACATTCGGATGATTCAGAATCAGTATACTGGCCCATATTAACTTGAAATTCTTCTTCTGAAGTGCTAAAAGAATCAAGAGACGATTCCTCTAGTTGGTGCTGCTGGGCTGAGTCCTTGATAGTAAGATTTGGGCACCTTTCTGTAGCATGGGTCTTTGATTTACATCTCAGGCAGAAGCTTGGGCCTGAATGCTCTTTCTTAACTTGTTTAGCCTTTTGAGCATAAACAACTGTCTTTTTTCCCTTATTAAGCTTTGATTCTTCCCCTTGGGGACATCTTGAAGCTGTATGCCCAGTTTGGCCACACAACCAGCAAGTAATTTTGTTCCATTTTTCTTGCTTGGATGTATGCAAATGGATGTCAGAAGGAGTATAATAATGGGTTTTTGGGATATATTTGTAGTGGCCCTTCTTTTTATGGCTTTTATCCCTTGTAGAATACTTCCTTTTATTTTTTGGATAATCCCTTCTATTTTTGTAGAAAGTCTCTTTGAATTCTCTTTTGGCCCTTTTCCTGGACTTTCTCTTTTTGACCAATGGGTCATCTATTGTCAGTCCATATTTGCTGCAAATGGACTTTCTATCTGGTAGTCTGGACAGTTTTTCCAAAGACTTGTTTACCTTTGAGCTGGTACAAAGACTTACCAGTGTCTTTGTAATAAGGGAATAAATTTCTCCCCATGTATAAGACTCAAAAGGAAACTGGAAAATTTCTTGCAATCTAATATAATCAACAAATCTAGAGGGTAAAGCAGCTAAATATACCTGCTTCCAGAGCAAGTTTTTGGAATCTTTCACCTCATAGATTCGCTGCATCCAGTCTCTATGGAAATCATCAAATTGAGACATCTTATGACATTTGAGGTTCATCAAAATGACCTCATGTTTGTTGGCGATTTCTGTTTCACAACCACACCAATGTTCTAAAATCATTGATGTTAGCGCACCAATCATATTTCTTATTACAGTACCATCAGGATTATGAATAACATCTCCTTTTTCATCCTTGAGAACTTCTGCTTCCATGGTCTCAATTAGTTTAGGAGAAGATTCAGTTTCCCACCATCTGAGAAGAGTACCTGTAAAACATTGGATGATGGTTCTGCAAGCATCTACCTCTGATTTTCCTCTAAGACACATGAGTTTATATTCAGTATACATTAAATCAATCATCTGGCGAATTTGGCCAATGCTCATGTTGTCTATGTTCCACTCTCTGTGGGAATCAGGGAAGAAAGTATGAGCTTCAGGCAATTTTCCCTTCCCTTCAATGTCAGGAGCAGAATATCTGGAAAATCTATGTTCAAGAGGCTCACAGATTGGGAGTATTTGTGTTTCCTGAGACTTTTGTTCTTCTATTTCTGGTTCCCTAAATAAGGAAGCAATACTGATGTGTTCAGACTCATCATTCTTTGAGGTGGTTTCTTTGGGGAACAGCAGAGGGAATTTCTGTACATTTCTTATTGGATTCTCAATCTTTATATTTCTTTTCACCAAGAAAGAATTTGGAACTGGCTTCTCAACTTTTGTAACCTGCATCCTTTCAAATTTCTCATTTAAGCCAGTAAGGAGTGTCTTAGTTACATCAATATGTCCAACTAAGTTTTCTCCTATTTCTTCAATCTTATTCAATGATTCTTACACCACCTGTTGTTGGCATTTACTCCTGCTCCGTCATGTTAACTGGGCACAGGTAGGCGGTTCCTCTGCAGTTGTGCACGTTGGGTTCGTCAACACATCAACGGTGGAGGATTCGGGTTTTCGATCCGATGGCTGGGCTTCTTCTGGAGGGTTACTCAACCTCATTTGCCGGAGATACGCTTCATTCTACACCTTCGCTCCTTGGCACCTATTCCTGCTCCTCACGCTGGCTAGCTTGGCCTGCAAATCTGGAGTTTTGTTTCGGGTGATGGTCTTTAGGTGCGGAGCTGTGGGTTTTCCCTCTGTTGAATGTATATTTCTCAGTATTTATTCATGTAAGTATTTGTTGTGTTGATTTTTCCATAGTGTTTTGACTGTTCTTCGCTATCTCCGTTTCTCAAATAGTTTGTCACGCACTCTGTTTGCAGGGATGATGGATGTGGGTCCAAGGACTTCCAGCAATCGATAGGAGGAGCTCATGATTCCCCTAGCTGTCTCCATTGCGCAAGGGTTTCCGGGTAAGCTTCCAGCGGCCTTGGTGCTAGTCCGGATGTATGGGAAACTCGGGTCCGCACTGCGTTCCATAACTCAGTTCACAGGAGTTTGCTAGATGTTTTGCCTCCAGTTTTGAAGCTAACAAGCTCTATTGTTAATTTACATGTTAAATCTCTCTACAGGCGTTAGCCTTCTGTTGTTCTAGGGTAGTGTACTTTCGTTTTTGCACAGCTAGCCGAGGGCTCCCTGCGGACCTAAGCCTCAGGCCGCACCGGGGTAATTACCTTTGGAATGATATTATTAATACTGTATTGTTAAACTAAATTGGCCCAAGGCCATATGAGTTCTTCGGGTACTCTTTTCTGGTTACTGCTATCTTGGAACTTAAATGTGGTTCGCTTCTATTTAATTTGAAATGTTTCTGCGCAGCTAGCCAAGGGGGCTCTCTGCGGTCCTAAGCATCAGGCCGCACCGGGGTAATTACCTCTGGACTGATATTATTAATATTGTATTGTTAAACTAAATTGGGCCGAGGCCATATAAGCTTTTCTGGTACTCTTTTTTGTTATTGTTAGCTTGGAACTTAAATGTGGTTCGCTTCTGTTTATCTTGAAATAAGTTTATGTTCATTACTGGTTGTCTTGGATTATGAATATGGTTCTTTACTATTTGTCTGGAATATGATTTTAGGTTTGTGATTACTGTATGAATGATTATGCTCGTCTTTCCTGGTTAGAAAACTATCGGCACCTCTTTGCTTCGATAGTTCTGGTATTTATATGTGGTTAAAGGACTGTGCGTATATCATTGCGGGGTTTCACTTATTTAACGTTTTAGGCCTTTTCAACTATGCGGCTCTGAGTTAGTTGTAAGTTGGGGTTTACATCTACGGACAGAGTATTTGTTCCTTTTCCTCCTGTTTGTATTGTGTAATGCTTAAACCATCTAACTCAGGAATTAATCCTGTCAGTGTTTAACACTATGGGGTTTATCTCGACTTAGAGTTACGGAAAGGTTTCTACGGTGATTTTAGTCTTGTCTAAAAGTTCTTCCTCTTATTTTGCTAGCCCAGTTCGACTTGTATAACTGCACTTAAATTCTCTGTTAAATGTTATATTAGTTCTAACATTAGTTCTCTAGCTTAGCACTGTTCTTCCCTTTTTTGTTTTCCAGTTCCTAATTTTTACACAATTCAACCAGTACAATGCAGACAGTATTTCCACTATAAATAATTGGTTTAGCAATAAAATAGCCAGCACAATTAAGATAATAATTCCACAGTTGGTATTTTCCAGATCATAATTTTAACCAGTACTGTTCGGTTAATAACCTTACCACTAAATACTTTCAAGAAAACGAGTATAACTCTAGTTTTGTACAGTAATGAACCTACATTTCATGTTTTGTCTGTAACAGAGTAACACTATTGTTAACATTTTCAACTATCCGTTCGAAGTTAAGAGCTTCAGCTCTATCTTTCCATATACAAATATAAACACCTAAACGAGTTTGCTCAGCAGATTAGTTCCAGGAGGGTGCTACTTACCTGAATTTTCCAAGAAAGAAAAACACCAGTGGTAGAGATCACCTTCGTTATCTGCTGCCTTTCATCCACCCAATGGTGAGATTTGTCCTTCACTCCCGCAAGCTTGCTTGCAAGACCTTTGTCTTCTGCAAGTTTTGTCACACACAGTGCTTATGCTATCTGGTCATCACCAGACTTAGCAACTTCCCCCTTACCGCCTGACATTTCATCACTGTTTTTCCTCCCCTCACACCCTTTTTTCTGGAGCATACACTGCTAAGGGAGGTAATTAGGGTTTTTCTTGCAACTGCTTGTTCTGATTTCTTTTCATAAGAAGTTACACAATCTGCTAATACACACATTATATTATTCAACTCAAATTAACAATAACAATAACTAACCAGTTTGTTCTTACTTTTGTAAATAAAAAAAATATTTACAGTTTCGCAGGGGAAATTACACGAGTCTCCCATTGAAATTGAATAACCTTCCCACCATTTTGGTTTTCGGGAGTTCTTTATCATGGACTTCCCAGCTTTGGTACAATATTTAACTATGTAGGATCTACATTGAAAAGAGACATTTTCATAATCTAGTTATTTCACTATGAACAGTTGGGCCAGAAAGCTTTATTTGACCAGGGAATCCCATGTTGAAGTCCATTTTCATGCTTATATGAACATATGTGGGATTCAGATAATATTTAGTGTCATTATTATTATAAAAGAATTTGTCAAAAGCATTTTTAATTGAAGTCCATTTTCATGCTTATATGAGCATATGTGGGATTCAGATAATATTTAGTGTCATTATTATTATAAACGAATTTGTCAAAAGCATTTTTAATTGAAGTCCATTTTCATGCTTATATGAGCATATGTGGGATTGAGATAATATTTAGTGTCATTATTATTATAAAAGAATTTGTCAAGGCATTTTTAATTGAAGTCAGAGTAGCAAGATTCTACATATGCAAAGAGAGATTAAGAAGCCCCAAACAAGGTAGTAGATATTGACCCTGAAATAAGATCAAAGGATGGAAAACGTGGCTGCATAGAAAGGTGTGCACTACCCTAGAACCATGGACCAAAATCTAGAATCCACTCACAATCTCCCGCTATGTTAAAAAGGTTAACTAAAAAACCTCTTGCCAAAGGGTAAATTTTTAAGTCTGTAGAGATGAGAAGCTTCCAATTTTTAGAAATCCAAGAATGGAGATCAACAAGTTTAGCTTCCAATTCTTAGAAATCCAAGAAGAGAGATTAACAAGTTTAGACCACACACCATTAAACCTACAAATCAGACCAGTCTCAGACCATTAAATCTGCAAATCAGACTAATATCAGACCATTAAACCTGCAAATGAGACGAGTCTCAGAGTTCACATAAGGCCTCATCATCTAAGGAAAGCTCAACTGAGGTGGTTTCACTTGCCGGAAACACTGTGATACCAGAGGAAGGGTAACTAGCAACAACATATTTTACAATATCAAAGAATGAGGAACTAGGAACTAGGTCCCACTCCATTTGGAGAAGAGGCAATGCCCTTATCACTAGAAATTGGAGTAGAGGGTGTAGAAGAACTAGTTGACAAGAAGGCAGGGGGACCAGCCCCACAAACCACGTTAACATGAGGACCAACCACACTCTTCCCTAAAACTGAATAATTGTTTCCATCTGATGACAAGACTGGGGATTTAGGTAGAGAACTCTTCCCCATGTTTATAATCATGGATGAGGAGGGCCTATGTGGAGAGAAACACAAAGTAGAGGAGATATCTAACACCCAATGATGCATCAACATTTATTTTTTTACAAGTTTTACTTATTATTGTCAATTTTATTTTTTTTCCTGAGAAAAAAGCATAATTTTGATTAATAAATAACAAAATTACATGTTGTACTCGCTAGAAACCTCATCATCAAGTCGGAGACTGAATGATAGTCAAGAGATAAGCAGAAAAACAAAGATAAAAATACATGGAGGGGGAAGCTAAGCTTTCCGCCCCTTCTTTTTCTCTACCCTACGCCATCCCCATTCCCCTTGGGATGGCGTCGAAGAGACAAGCAAGATGGTTTCCTGCCTCCACTTTGGCATTGTCCTTGTCAGATTCTTCAATTTTATTTTGTATTAACATGGAGTGTTAAAACTATTACACTGAAAAGCAGAACATATGTTGTTAATTATCAATTAAAAGAATTTGACGAGTTTGTAAAAGAACTGAGGAATGAGTTAAAATAAACAGTTACAAGCATTTTCCCATCTTTTCCTTCAAAAAGGAGAATGACAGAACCCTGAGGGGGTTGGAAAAAAATGATAGAAGGGATGTTGTTGTGAATGGTTTCTTCCTGGAGCTCGACAAATTAGCCAGTGGGAAAAGACGTCCAAGAGGTACGAGACTTGAGGCTGGAAATAGTCCTCACTCTCAAGGGACCACACTGTTTTAGGCTGGAAGAGCTCAGAGGGGGATTCTCGACGTAATTACCAGATCCATGGTTGAGTGGTGAGACCTTCCATGCACGGAAAAACACGCGCATGCTTACAAGTAAAGCACAGAAATATATAAGTAGAAATTGTGTGTTTAATAATTATTAGTAGGAGAAAGATTCAGTGCTTTGCTTCATGAAATGAATAGGTTGACATGCTAATTAATTAGTAGTAAGACTATGTCAATGATAATATTAGGCATACTTTCTTCCTTTATAATTTCAATATAGTGAGTTAGTTACAGATATCATTGCATAAAAGAAAATAAGGTAATGAAAGTTAATTTCCACAAAATGCACCAGTTATTCTAAACCTTAAGCAAAATAACAAATTCCTGTAGTAAATCAGTTAGCTCATGTTATTTTCTGATTACCATCGCACTGAAAATTTAATAGCCCACTGAGTTATTACGACCAGAAACTGTTTTCGGTAAATTCATGGAAATTAACACATATTTCTTTAACCATCTTAATCAAAAGAAAACATATTGAGAATGTCAAGCTATGGAATTCTCATTCGAAGGACAATATTTAGTAGTATCCACTTCAAGTATTTATGGAGTTCTAACGAGAACTCTACAATACCTAAGCTAAACTTAACCCATTAGAGGAAAGATCGAAAACCCTATTCTATAACAATGAAAAAAGATATATTATAATCAAATTCATTTAAAACTGCCCAACTGTATAGTTGTATGTCAATTGAGTGCTTAGGTAGCTAAACCCATGTTAGGAAAACCCTGACGATGAGTCGTCGAGAAAAGAGGAGCAGATCAATTATATGTGAAATTCATAATTACAACGAAGTTATTGAAACCCTCAGTTAAAGCTACATCCATATAACCCCATAATGTCAAAATATCAGTGTAGTAACGGGCTCAAGATTGGGCGCACCCATCGCCCATCATTTTGTTCTACAATAGCCATAAGAACTATATATTTATTGAGAAGTCGTAGCACCTCTGCGCGCGAGCAACCTTAATACATTAATACAAAGGAAATCTAATAATCCTCCATCTAAACTGAGATTGTCGCCTGGAACCCATTCGCGATACAAACCAGAGAGGAACCAACCTGAAAATCGAGGGCACTAACCATTATGAGAATGCGGCTTTGCTCCAAGGAACTTCCTCTAGGTATGTATGTGTAAACCCCACAGCAGAATGTACTTGCAAGCAGTGTAAGATATTAGAGTAAGCCTGAGAACAAATCGAAAGGGTATTAAGAGAGAAATGCGAGTATAGAAGAGCAAGCTTACCTGAAGATGGATTTGTCGAACAATGGGCAGAAATGCACACCTGAAATTAACAATATTGTTATATCTAGCTCTCAAGAAAAAAATAAAACATGTATGAAACCTCTCAGGGCATATTACCATTACCTCTGGTTTGTAGGATGAACCCTCGACATGTTCCTCGAGAGCCAAGGTCCCGCTATCAACATTTCCACCTGTGCATGAGCCAAGTAGAGTGATTCAGAGAAATGTAAGTATCAAATAAGGAAAGAGACAACTTTTAGGTGAGATTTGAAGCTAAAGGCATATCTACGCTTTGCCTGTGTGCCTGTAGAGGGCCATTCTGCCATACCGCCATCCGGTCACCCTCTGTTGTAGAGCCAATGTTCAACCATATCGGCACAACCAAATGACCCTTACCTCACTGAGAATTGCATTAACCCACCAGTCTACATCCCAAACCGATGAGACCGTGGATCTCCTCAGATCCAATGGGGGAGTTGGTGCCAAGTGCAAGGATTCGAGATCGTTCCAAGCAACCAGTCTCATTAACATTTATGTAGGACTGCGGTGATAGTTTAATGAAGCACTGTTGTGACAGGGAAAAGATGTGGGGTTCTCTCCACCTTAATGGAGAGGCGTTATCCAACGTATGCCAACAAGGGAATTATTAATGAAAGCTGAGTGGATGTACACCTAGGAATTGGTGTGTACCCTGCCAGTGTTCTCAAATGGTCCAAATTAATATAAAGTGTAATTTGAATAACAACCATATAATAAAACAAAATAAGAATTAATTTCATTTAATTCTTTGGTATGGGTGTTAAGGTTTTAGGGTGTACAAATGGTATTAGAGCAAGAGGTTCGCACACTGAGACTTATGGGCTCAATATACACACCTACGTATATGAACAAAAAGAAACACACACACACACATATATGAAATATACTTGTATATAAATCAGTAATACTAACCAGGTAAGTGTGAATGCGTACACAGAGACAGAGGACAACACCAAATATTAGAAATGCAGAGGAGCCCGAGATTACCACACCAGCGGGAAGTTCCTTATGTGGAGGCCAACTCGGATATATGGATATAGCTCGGATAATAATCTCGGTAGGCCAACGCTGCCTTGCTTGAAACAATGCAACAACTACATACAAAAATGATTAACTTGAGGACAGACAATGAACGATTGAGGCAGGAACATGAAAAGATCCTTAAAGCTTGTATGACTCACATGTTCAACGAGGACCAAATCCTAGTATGGAGAATAGGGAGAAGACCCCAACAGACCATCATGAAGACGATAATGCAGAGTAAACAGAGGGACATAAGGAGGATGAAGAAGGGCGTTTGGATAATGTTTCCAACCAAAGAAAGATAAAAAGACAGAAAATGGAATTACAAGGTGAGTTCAAAAAAATAAAATCGTCATTGTTTGAAGGAGAATCTAAAGAAGCAGCTGAAGCATGGCTGATCGACATGGGTAAATATTTTCATATTTATGAATATACTGACAAACTTAAAGCATGGCTGGAAGTCTACCAGTTAAGGGGAAAGGCCACTCTCTGGTGGGAAGAGATTAAAATTGTGAGAAAAATCAACGAAGAACAAGTAACGTGGCAAGAATTCCAGAAACATTTTAAGGACAAATATTTAACTGAACATTACTACGATGAAAAAGCAAAGGAGTTCCATGAATTAAGGTTGGGAACTTTGACCATGGATGAGTATGTGAAGCGATTTACCTCTCTGTTACGATATGTCCCATATATGTAGGAGAAAAAAGCCAAAATTGAGCGGTTTATTAGCAATTTAGTCAAATTTATGAAGGAGAAGTTAGAATTTGATTATCCTAGAACAATGGATGATGCGGTGCAAAAGACCCGTATCTGTTATCAGCAAATGAAACAGAAGAATGAGGGTCCCAAATGAGCCATTGGTAGGAGAATAAGGAATTTTCCCCAAAACATGCAACCGAAAGTCACAAATCAAAAGGAATAATCAGTAAAGAACTTTCAGAAAATTTACAAGGAACCCACCCAAAGTCCCAGCTTACACTGAGAATAGACAGATAGATGGAGTTAGTAAACTTGCTACTGATCAATCGCCAAAATAACCTCTGCAATGTTGGGGATGTGGGGAATCTCATTACTACAAGAATTGTCTGCACAAGGCCAGAACAGAACAACTCTCAAATATGCAAGAGGCCTCCATAGTTGGAGACGTAGCAAGGAGCATGCCCAAAATTAACGTTGCTCTGGATGATCATCAAGCATAATACCAACCCACCATGATCGAGTGCGAAGGTATGATAGTTGATCAACCTATTTTTGTTTTATTTGATCTGGGTGCTAGCCTAAGCTACATTAGTCCTAAAATGGTAGAGAAATGTCAGCTGCAAAGCAGTGAATTTAAGAAATATTGGCTAGTTCGTCTACCCACCTGAACGAAGAGAAGGGTGTCGGCGAAAACAGAAAACTGCCATATAAAAGTTTCAGGACAGCCCATCCATGTTGATCTGAATATAGTCCCCTTAGGTTCGTACAATGTATTAATTGGGATGGACTGGTTGGAAGGGCGTTGGCCGCTAGTCAACTATAAAGAAAAATTTGTAATCTACCTTACAGAGTTGGGGCATAGAAAGGAAATTCAAGGGATCAAGAAAAACATTAAATTACGTCCTATTATGGCTAACCAGCTCGGAAGATGCATTAGAAATGGCTGCTAGATTTATGTTGTCCAAGTAGGATACACCAATGACCGAAACAAGATGACTTCATTGGAGAATATTCCTGTGATTCAGGATTTCATGGATGTGTTCCCTAAATCCATCCCTGGATTGCCAACTAGACGTGATATTGATTTTACAATTGAATTAATACCCGAAGCAGCTCCTGTTTTGAAAGCCCCTAACCACATGACCATCCCGAAGTTAACATAATTCAAAATGCAGCTTCAGGAACTTTTGGATAAGGGGTGCGTTTTCCCTAGTGTATCTCCTTGGGGAGCCCCTGCATTGTTTGTGCGAAAGAAGGATGGGACCTTAAGACTATGCATTGATTATTGTTAGCTAAATAAACTGATGGTAAAAAATAAGTACCCTTTACCCCATATTGATGATTTAGCTGATCAAGTGCAGGGGGCTAGCGTATTTTCAAAAATCAACTTAAGGTCCGGTTGCCACCAGATCGGAATAAAGGATGAAGACATTTGCAAAACCGCATTCCGAACTTGTTACGGTCATTACGAGTTCGTGGCACTGCCTTTCGGCCTTACCAATGCTTTAGCCACTTTCATGAACCTGATGCATGGCAAATTTTCAGTGATTTCTGGATAAGTTTGTACTGATTTTTATTGAAAATATACTAGTTTATTCAAAAAATCAGGAGGAGCATGAGAAGCAGTTGAGGACAATATTGCAGATTTTGCGAGACAATTAGTTGTACGCAAAGTATAACAAGTGCGATTTTTACAAAAGTCAAATTTAGTACTTAGGCCATGTTATATCAGTTGAGGGAATAGAGGTGGACCAAGAAAAGATCAAAATTATTATGGAATGGACCACTTCGAAAAACATTGCTGATATTAGATCCTTTTTGGGTCTGGTAGGTTATTATTGCCGATTCATTAGAGGCTTTTCAAAAATATTTTTTCCTTTGACCTCGCTACAGAAAAAGGGACATGCCTTCCACTCGACAGCAGAATGTTAGCAATGTTTTGAGTAGTTAAAGAAATTACTTACTACTGCACCGGTTCTAAAGGTAGCAGATCTGGAAAAATCATTTGTGGTACGCACAAATGCGAGTAAGGAGGGTATCGGTGGTATATTAACACAAGAAGGAAAGGGCATAGATTATGAATCGTGCAAACTAAAGGATTATGAGCAGCGATACTCGGCATATGATCTGGAGTTTACCGCAATAGTACACGTGCTCAAAATGTGGTGACACTACTTCCTAGGCAATAAATTTCTGTTATTAACCAATCATAGCAATCTTACAAACTTATTTAACCAGTGTAGTTTAAATGCTTGGTAGGCCAGATGGACCGCATTCTTGAGCGAATTTGACTTTGACATGAAACACCTCAAGGGGAAGGAAAACTGAGTAGCAGATGCATTAAGCAGAAAAGTACATTGCATTTATGAAGTGCAATACAACCAAGTACAATCTAACCTATCGGAGGTCATCCAAGAAGCATCCCTCAAAGACCCAGAGTATGCATTCCTTTGGCAGCAAGCCTCAGAAGCTCAGGAAAAAGGGGAATAGTCTGATTATGGTATTAATCTCGACAAAATGTTAACATTCAGAAACAGAATATATATTCCTAACCAAAATTCTGTCAAGCAATTATTATTGGATGAGTTTCATAGAAAGCCTTATGCCACTCACCCAGGATACCAGAAACTGTTTTTTGCCATCAGAAAAAGTTATTTCTGGCCAGGTTTAAGGAAGGATGTGGCTGAATATCTATCCAAATTCTTAGAGTGCCAATTGGTGAAAGCGGAACATCAACATCCTGCTGGTCTGTTACAACCATTACCCATTCCTGAGTGGAAATGGGAGACGATCACCCTAGACTTTATCACTAGGTTACCTCATACTAAGAAGCAGCATGACTTAATCATGGTTGTGGTGGACAAGCTGAGCAAGACTGCTCATTTCATACCTATAAAGTCCACCTATAAGATGGTGGAGATCGCAAACATATTTATGAGGGAAATCTTCTGACTACACGGAATACCCCGAGTAGTAATCTCTGATAGGGATGTAAAATTCACATCCACATTTTGGAAAACCCTCTTTGTTGGGTTAGGTACTCAGATTCAATTCAGTACTACCTACCATCCACAGACGGATGGCCAGACAAAGCGAGTGAATCAAGTCCTGGAAGACATGTTGAGGATGTTCGTAATGCAACAACCACACAAGTGGGAGGACTACCTCCACCTGGTAGAGTTTGCCTACAATAATGGACATCACGAATCATTGGGTATGAGCCCTTTTGAGGTGTTGTATGAAAGAAAGTGTCGGGTACCCACTGATTGGAATAGTCGAGTTAATAATTTAGCATTGGGTCCCGATATGTTCGCTGAAATGGAGTTCACCATTAAGAAGGTTCACTACATAGAAAATTTGAGGGGCGAATGTTCGCTCTTTAGCGAAATTAAGGGGTTTTAAATTTTTAGTGGGAAAATATTTTGTATCATAGTACATTTTTACAAATCACCTCAAATAGCCCATCTTATTTTAAGGGAGAGGGTAAAAAAGGTAAATTTAGCCCTTGAAATTAGGAGTTACAACCTTCCATTCGCCCATTTTCAAGAATAGGTTTTATTTAAGTGAATCCATTCGCCCATTTTCAAAAATAGGTTTCATTTAAGTGAATCCTATGGGCCAAAGGCCCAAATACCATATTTATAAAAGATGTATGGTAAATTAATAAAAATGTAAATAAATGAGAGGTATGGTAAATAAATAAAACATTTTTTATATTTACTCCATAAGTCACTTTATATACATGCAAGGATGTCAACAAATAAAAATATAAGTAAATTGGAGGTATGGTAAATAAATAAAACGTATTTTTATACTTACTCAAAAGGTATGGTAAATAAATAAAAATATAAATAAACTAGACTCATGGTAAATAAATAAAACCTCTTTTTATATTTAGTCCATAACCTTGTTCTATTTATGAAGGCTCAAGAAAGAGGTTTTATTTAAGTGAATCCTATGGGCCAAATACCATATTTGTAAAAGAAGTATTGTAAATTAATAAAAATATAAATAAACGAGAGGTATGGTAAAAAAATAAAACATTTTTTTATATTTACTCCATAAGTCGCCTTATATTTACGAACACTAAAAAAATGCGTTATATTTAGGTGAAACCTATGGGCAAAATACTATGGGACAAATATCATGGACTAGATTGTTATTAATACCATGCAAAAAAACATTATTAACCCTAATATTAGTATTAATAAAAATAAAAATGTCACATGGTATTGACCCATGGTATTCACCAAAATGGCACATGGTATTGGCCCATGGTATTCACCTGAAATGTAGCCTATTTAAATAGGGGAATTAAACCAGCATAGATCCATCTTTACTCTGGATCTACTAACCCCCAAGAGGTATCAAATATCGTGATATGCAAACTAGCATAGAGTGAAAAAATATTTGATCCGATCAAGAGTAAAAATGGATGTTGTAATTTAATGTATGTTAAACATTTTAGCTTGGTTAAAATAAAAAATAAAATAAAAATCAACTATTAATTTTTATAAATTACTAATAGTAATTTTTAAGCTCCAGGTTTATGATAACCCATGGTATTGACCCATGGTAATACCATGGTATTCATGTGAGCATAGAATATTTAAAGGGGAAATTCTATCATCTTAGATCCATCTTAATTCTGGGTCTACCAAGTGCTCAGAGGGATAAATAGATTTCATCCCCCTAAGAGTGGTAGATGTGGAGTTAAGATGGATATAGGTTGGTTTTTATGATAATGAAGATATTAAATAGACTTAGGAAAATATATTGTAAAAACATCTTAAGGTGAATGGTTAAAGCATAGACATTGGACAAGTATATTTGTATACTTCTGTTTTAAACTGAAACAAATCCAGGGCTAAAAGGAATGGATTGATTGCACTAGTCATCATTCTATAACTTTCCAACATATGCTGGAGTAAACAGATTGTAATTTGGGTAATTTTTATAATTGCAAACAAGAACATACTTGTGTATTGGCAGGGTGGTTACGAGGTCCCTAGAAGTGATGAATTTGATTTTTTCTTGGTTTTATATATAGTATTAGGTTTTTTCTCATGCTTTCTGTGAATGGAACATGTGAATTTTATCCTACACCCACTAGGTTATTGATATGTAATTTCGGTAATTTTGATTTCAAAAGATATTTTAAAGAAATGCAATGATTTCATTTGTGTATTCAATAAACACAAGATTTTATAATTGAGTAAAATATTCACCATGCCTGGTGAGAGATTTGCCAAAAAACTATATATACATATCATATTATTGATAAAATCACCTTCCATTTTTCCTATATACCATGGAGATTCGCCCATTTATTATACATGTAAATTTAGGGGGGGTTTTAAAATTTTCCCTAGTTCACTAGAACTTAAAAGCCGACTAAGATAGGCAAAAGATTTATGCAGATAAGAAAAGGTCTCATAAAGAATTCCAGTTGGGGGATCATGTGTATTTGAAAGTATTCAATAAACACAAGATTTTATAATTGAGTAAAATATTCGCCATGCCTGGTGAGAGATTAGCCAAAAAATTATATATATACATATCATATTATTGATAAAATCACCTTCCATTTTTCCTATATACCATGGAGATTCACCCATTTATTATACATGTAAATTTAAGGGGGCTTTTTAAAATTTTCCCTAGTTCACTAGAACTTAAAAGCCGACTAAGATAGGCAAAAGATTTATGCAGATAAGAAAAGGTCTCATAAAGAATTCCAGTTGGGGGATCATGTGTATTTGAAAGTTAAACCCTCGAAAAGTAATTTACAGTGGAAGGGTTATGGTAAGTTGGCACCCCAGTACTGTGGACCCTTTCAAATAATAGAACAGATTGGGCCCGTAGCATATAAGCTAGCACTTCCTGGCCATATCCGATTCCACAATGTTTTTCATGTGTATTTGTTAAAAAAATATGTGTACGACCCTCGACATATTATTAATTGGGAAAATATACAGGTAACAAAATAATAAAGTCAATAATTTATGAATTGTTATTTTGAAAAAACTTCTAACAGTGGATTACATTTGTGCAGGTCGAACCCGAATGAGAGTTTCTAGTAGAGCCTCTTTGTATCCTTGATTAGAGAAAAACCATCTTGTGGAAATGAGCCATCACCCAGGTTAAAGTGCAATGGAAGCACTTTGGCCTAGATGAGGCTACTTGGGAAGATGAGGAAGCTATGCAGTTAGCATACTCGACACTGTTTGCTTGAAATAAACACTAGGGACGGTGTTCCTCTCAAGGGGAGGGAGCTGTAACACCCAATGATGTATCAACATTTAACTTTTTTTATAATTTTTACTTATTACTGTCAGTTTTATTTTGTACTAACGTGGAGGGTTAAAACTATTAGGTTGAAAAGAAAAAACATATGTCATTAGTTATTAATTAAAAGAATTTGATCGGTTTGTAAAAGAACTAAGGAATCAGCGAAGATAACTCCTGAAACAGTTACAAGTAGTTTCCCATATTTTCCTTCAAAAAGTAGAATGACAAAACCCTAAGGGGGTTGGAAAAAAATGATAGAAGGGATGCTGCTGTGAACGGTTTCTTCTCGGAGCTCGAAAAATTAGCGAGTGGGAAAAGACCTTGGATAACAGCCGAGAGGTACGAGACTTGAGGTTGGACAGAGTCCTCACACCCAAGGTACCAAGTTTGTTTTAGCCACTGTCAGGAGTTGGGAGAGCTCAGAGGGGGATTCTAGACGTAATTGGCAGATCCATGGCTGGGTGGTGAGACCTTCCAGGTAGAGAAAAACACAGGCAGGCTTACAAGCAAAGCAGGCAAACAGATAACTAGCAATTCTGTGTTGAATAATTATCAATGGGAGAAAGATTCGTTGCTTTACTTTATGAAATGAATAGGTTGACATGGTAATGAATTACTAGTAAGACTATGTTAATGATAATATTAGGCATACTATCTGCCTTTACAATTTCAATACAATCAGTTAGTTATAGATATCATTTCATAAAATAAAATAAGTTAATGAAATTTAATTTCCATCCACTGAAACAAAATACACCAATTATTCTAAACCTTAAGCAAAAGAACAAATTCTTGTACTAAAGTAGTTGACTCATGTTATTTTCTGATTACCAACTATTGCACTGAAAATTTAATAGCCCACTGGGTTATTACGACTAGAAACTGTATTCAGTCAATACATGGAAATTAGAAGGTATTTCTTTAACCATCTTAATCAAAAGGAAACATACTTAGAATGTCAAGCTATGGAATTCTAATTCAAAGGACGATATTTAGTAGTATCCACTTAAAGTAAACAGAGTTTTGACCAGAACTATACAATACCTAAGATAAACTTAACCCATTAAAGCAAAGATCGACAACCCTATTTTATAACAATGAAATAGAGATCATAATCAAATTCATTTAAAACTGCCCAACTGTATAGCTGTATGTCAATTGAGTGCTTAGGAGGCCAACCGCATGTTGGGAAAACCATGACGGCGAGTCGTCAAGAGAAGAGAAGGAATAGAGCAATTATATTTGAAATGCATAATTATAGCAAAGTTATTCAAACTGTTAGTTAAAGCTACATGCATATAACCCCATAATGTGAAAATATGAGTGTAGTCACGGGCTCAAGATTGGGCGCAGCCATTGCCCATCATTCTTTTCTACGATAGCCATAATAACTATATATTTATTGAGAATCTGTAGCACTTTGGCCCGCAAGCAACCTTAATAAATTAATACAAAGAAAATCTAACAATCCTCCATCTAAACAGAGATTGTCACCTCGAACCCATTCGCCAGACAAACCAGAGAGGAACCAACCTGAAATCGAAGGTAGTGACCATTGTGAGAATGCGGCTTCACTCCAAGGAACTTCCTCTGGGTATTTATGCATAAACCTCGCAATAGAATGTACCTGCAGAAAGTTTAAGATATTAGAGTAAGCGTGAGAGAAAATCGAAAGGGTATTAAGAAAGAAATGCGAGTACAGAAGAGCGAGCTTACCTGAAGATGGAGTTGCCGAACAGGAGGCGGCAAGGCGTACCTAAAATTAACAATAGTGTTATATCTAACTCTCAGGAAAACAAAAGAAACCTTGTATGAAACCTCTTGGGCTAGATTACCATTACCTCTGGTTTGTAGGACGAACCTTCGACGCATTCCTCCAAAGCCAAGGTCCCACTATTAACGTTTCCACCTGTTCATGAGTCGAGTAGGGTGATTTAGAGGAAAATGTAAGTATCAAATAAAGGAAGAGATAACTGTTAGGTGAGATTTGAGGCTGAAGGCATATCTACGCTTTACTTGTGTGCCTGTAGAGGGCCATTCCACCATCCACTCGCCTTCTGTTGCAGAGCCAATGTTAAACCATCTCGGCACAACCAAATGACCCTTACCTCACCGAGAATTGCATTAACCCACCGGTCTACATCCCAAACTGCTAAGACTATGGATCTCCTCGAATCCAACGGTGGAATTGGTGCCAGGTGCAAGGATTCGAGACCATTCCAAACAACCAGTCACATCAACATTAATGCAGGACAACGGTGACAGTTTAATGAAGGACTGCTGTGACAAGGAAATGCCTCGGGGTTCTCTCCGCCTTAATGGAGAGGCCCTATCCAAGGTATGCCACCAAGGGAATAGTTAATGCAAGCTGAGTGGATGTACACCTAGGAATTGGCGCGTACCCTGTGAGTGTCCTCAAATGATCCAAATTAATATAAAGTTGTAATGTTGAATAACAACCATATAATAAAACAAAATATGAATTAAATTCTTCATTTAATTCTTTGGTATGGGTGTTAAGGTTTTAGGGTGTTACAAGATAGCTATAGTTGCGAACAAGGAATGAGGAGCCAGACACCATAAGAATGTTGTTATCACAGAGAGAAGAGGAGGGAGTGGTGGACTAGGGCCAAACCCTAGATATTGCTATGTAGGAGAATCGCTTCACCATCTAAACTTAGAAATGTTGTAAACATTATTACTTATTTATAAATAAAATAGTTTATATATAATTTACAATTATTTTATTTTTTAAATTATATTTATTACATCCTTAAAAATGAGATACTACCATTGTTTCCCTTATAAATGATAAGTTTTCCATTTATCATTTATAATATCACAAACAATTATTTTAACTGAATCAATCTAACTGATCAAAAAATAAACTTAGCTAAGAAATGATATGATGTTTAATTACTGTAAAATTACATTTTTATTACCTTCTTTTATATTGAAATTCATTTTAAAACTTCAAGTTCTTCTAAATAAATATAAATAAATTATTATCCTTACCAACACATACCTTCTCGTGTTTCCTTTTGTTTTATATGCATCCCACAGAACATTTAAAATATTTCCATATATACTAAATATAGAGATAAAGCAGTGAAAAATAATAAAATTATCTGTGCTATGTGATTTCTTTTTCTTTTATATTCAACACATAGTTGATACTGTAAGCTACCCCACACTGTAAATTATTGCATATGTACCGTATTGCAAACCTATTAGAGTACCTGCCAACAATTTTAAAGTAGTTTAACGCTAAGGGTTGACAGCTTGTTTAGAGGGAATAAAGAATATTATTATTATTACGTAACCCTTACTATGTAATAGCTCTAGAGAACACTTCTCCAACATGGCAGAGCAGGTTAGCATCTTTGAACACACACTGCCATTCCAGCATTCAAATATCACAATACCAATACCAATAAAAACGAAAGGAATTTTCTCAGATCCCGACAACTTCTTTCATTTCGTGAAAAAATGAACAAAGCACTAAGAGAGGAGGCCTGCATCGACATATCCTTTTGCAGCTATGACCTGCACCCCTAGGCATCCCATGTACGTTTTACTCATCACAAGAAGCCCTTGCCATCTCAAAATTCAAAAATCACAAATTTTTGATACATTGATTTGATACAAAATATGACATCTAACCTCGGGCATACCCAATGCTAAGAAATATAAAGTTTTAACAATATTTCCGGATAGAGATATTTGTTCTCGCAGCCCTACCATATTCCTCACCTATAATTTTTTTTTTTACTATTATGGTTAATACTAAATGGTATTAGTATTATTTATCAATACTAATGTTAATAATAATTATATTAATAATGTTATTATTATTTAGAGTAATAAAGTTATTAATAATTATCAATGATGGTATTAAATTTAATAATATTCATGATATTATTAATATTGTTATCAATGGTGTTAATATTGTTATTAAAGTAATTAATATTAATAATTATAATTAAAAATAGAACTAATTATTATAAATATTAATAATATTCAAACTAATTTTAATATTCCTGATTATATTAATTAATATTCAAATAAATATTATTATTATTAATCTTAAAATTCATATTAAAATTGAAATTAATATTGATAAATAATATTAAATGTTATTAATATTAATATTAAAATTTATTAATTAATATTAATATTGATAATAGTAATATTCATAAATTAAAATAATAATAATAATAAATCATAGTAATAAATTAAAATTATTAATATTATTTATAATACTGAAAATTAAAATTGATGTTAAAAATGAAAATCACAATTAATATTGATGTCGATGATGTTAATATTATTTATTAATATTAATATTAATGTAAGTATT
The DNA here is from genome assembly GCA_031772625.1 of Pinus tabuliformis. NCBI lineage: Eukaryota > Viridiplantae > Streptophyta > Pinopsida > Pinales > Pinaceae > Pinus > Pinus tabuliformis. The sequence goes on from CM062804.1 coordinate 751,079,777, forward strand.
ATTTATAGTAATAAGGAATGTAGTTAATAATATTAATATTCTTAATTAAATGTTGTTAAATTTAATATTGAAATTTAAATATTATATATAATATTAATGTTATTACTAATATTACTAAAATTAAACAAGCTAACATGATCGTTGAGCTCTGGAGCGCTGCCATGAAACCCTAGCCTGTGCCTCGGTGCCTTTGCGCCCTTGCTACTCTACAGCCCGTGGCTTTGGGCCCTCTGCCCTCCTGCTTTGCTTCTGCATTTGATCCTGCAGTTCAAAGCGCTCGTCTGCTGCTGGGAGGGACTAGCAAGCCGGGCTCACTCTCATGGAGGTCCCGAGCTCGCCCAGGCAGGCCCCTCTTCATCTATCGAAGCCTTCTCTCAGCTCTTGGCCGGCTTGCCACAAAAGAAAACGAGTGAGGCAGCGAAGTTTGTCAAGAGGCTAGAAGACATTCCTGAAATCTCCCTACCGCCAGAGACTCTGATTCAAGTCGCCCTCTCCTTGGCTGAGCGGGCTCTTGTTGGCTAGTTCATCGGTGTATGGCCTTCTCCTAAGACCACTAAGACCCGGGTTAACAAGAATTTGGCTCCTTTGATCAAGAGCAGCGTCACCTCTTACTTCTTAGGATGAGGGTTCTTCCTCTTCGAATTCACCTCAAAGGACAACAAGGACCTGATCTTTCAAAATGGCCCCTATTTCATGGGCCCCCAGGGCATGTACCTCAACAGATGGATGTCGGATTTCGACCCTGCAATCGATGTTCCCATAGTTGTCCCTGTATGGGTCAAACTCCCTAATCTCCTAGTTCATTGTTGGAACTGGCACTCGTTGAAACACATCGGAAACGCCCTTGGGAAATTCATAGATAGGGCAAATAAAAAATATGAATATGACTGTCCCCATATCTATGTGGAAGTAGACCTAGAGGTGGGTCTCCCGGAAGCCAACAAAATCAAAGTAGGAAACTGGACCCATTTTCAAAAGCTGGATTATGAGCAGTTGCCCTTCAAATGCCGAAAATGTCATGTCTACGGTCACTTCGCTAGAGGATGCCCAACCAATGTGGAACCATATAAGGGTAAAGAAGAAGGTTGGAACCAAGTCAAGCGCACCAGGAAAATCCAAACGCAGGTTGGTCCAAACGGAAGAGGTCCTCAGGCCTCTCCTCAACAACCTCCTCTCAAAATGGATCAAGAAAATAAATTCGCTCCTCTAAGCTCGCAAATAGAGGAAACTCGGGAACCAGACAATCAAAAATCAACCCCGCCCTCTAAAGGTACCCCCTCTTCTCCCAAGGGGGCATGCCTTGCTGAGAGCTCCAAAGGAAACACTGTCGAAGTAAAGGAAGATGAGCATGAATCGGATTGCCCGGAGGAAGAAGGGGAAATAGGAGAATCCCAAGCTTTGATAAGGAGATCCACAAGAGGCCAAAAATTAGATCGGGAAAAAAGAGAGTAGGAAACTTTCAAGGATAAGCTCCAAGGCAGCCAGCCAACCCTTGAGAAGCTACTAGCATCAAAAACAAAGATGGCGAGAAACCAGCCCCAAGGCTCCAAGGGAGCCAACCAAAAATACAAATGATGAAGATAGTCTCCTGGAACTGTAGAGGTATGGGGAGCAGAATCAAAGAAGAAGCCATCAGAAGTTTAATAAGAACATAAGCTCCTGACATACTTCTCATCCAAGAGACCAAACTCGAAGACTTTTTCTTCCTTCAGGCAAGTAAGAAACTTGGAAGAAATGTGAGTTGAAAGCAATCTGAGCCTGAGGGGCTTCCAGTGGGTTGGGAACTCTTTGGAATGCTAGCAAATTATCAATCATTTCTGAGACCCTTAATACTCACTAGTTGTTCTTAAAATTGCAGCACTTAGATTCAAAAGAGATTATTAGTATCTTCAACGTGTACATCCCTGTGAATGTTGTGGAAAAAAAGGCCTGCTGGGACTCCATAAGAACCCAATCAGATCTCGTTAATCTTGAGAATACCATCATATCAAGAGATCTTAACCTCACTCTCTTATCAGCAAACAAGAGAGGAGGCAACATTGTTCAAGATCCAGCAAGGGAATGGGCAAAGGACCTTATGCGGGATTGGGACCTGTTGGACATCAAGCCAATCTCTGGTAAGTACACTTAGACTAATGAAAGAATTGGTCTTGGCCACATTGCTGCCAGATTGGATAGATTCTTACTTCAAAGCTCTTTTCTTCTACTTGGATTAGAGGCTACAGTTCATATTCTCCCATGCAGCACTTCTGATCATAAACCCATCAAGTTGGAACTAGTGTTTCAGCTTGACCTAGGTCCAATTCCCTTCAGATTTAGCCCGCTGTGGGCTAAGGAATCAGACTTCATGTAATTAGTTAAGGGCATCTGGATGCAACGGGTCAAAGGCTCCCCCTTTTTTGTCTGGGAGAAGAAGCTCAGGAGAGTGAAAAGGGCTTTAAAAGGCTGGGCCAAAACTCTGCCCAATCCAGCAAATGAAAGAAAAAATCTATAACGCATTCTGGAAAATCATCATCTCCAAGTTGAAACAGCTGACATAACTAAAGAGATTCTAGACAAAGAAGCCCAGCTCCAGCAAAACTATCACAAGGCTTGTTTAGCAGAAGAAGAGTACTGGAGACTTAAGTCACGCAGCCTTTGGCTTAAAGCAGGGGACAAGAACTCTTCCTTCTTCCATAAACAAGCTCAGGCAAGGAAATGTACCAATTCCATTTCCGAAATCAAAGATGGCACTATTATTCACAAAGACAATGCAAGCATCAAAAAAGTTGCCTCCCTTCACTTTAAAAGCCTGTATAGTGAAGATATAAATCTGGACCAAATCTCTGATATGATTGACGTGGTTCCCTCCTTGATTACTATTGAAATGAACCACCTTCTTGAAGCTAAAGTCACCAAGAATGAAGTCAAGGAAGCCCTCTTCGCCATGGACCCAGACAAAGCCCCGGGGCCGGATGGATTTACAGCCAGATTCCTCCAATCTTGCTGGCCGATTGTGGAAAAAGACCTATACAAAATGGTTATTAAGTCCCAAGCTTGCCAGAAAATCAGAGGTAGCACGAACTCTACTTTTCTTGCTCTCATCCCCAAAGAGAAAGGAGCCAACACCTTCAACAGATTTCAATCGATTTTGCTATGTAATATTGGTTACAAATTGATTACTAAAGTCATCGCTAATAGACTTCAGCTCATCCTCCCCAAAGTCATTCCGGAAAGCCAAGGAGGATTCATTCAAGGGAGATAGATAGTGGACAATTTCATTATGGTCCAAGAGGCAATCCACTCAAGTCTAAGTCGTAATGAAAAAGGTATGGTTGTCAAGCTCGATTTAGCAAATGCTTTTGATAGAGTCAAGCATAGTTTTTTGCTGAAAGTCTTACACAAATTTGGATTTGGGGAGAAATTTATAAATTGGATTTGGGCCTGCATTTCGGAGCCTTGGATTGCTCCACTAGTAAACAACAGAGTTGTTGACTTTTTCAAATCCATGAGAGGGCTCAGGCAAGGGTGCCCTCTCTCACCCCTTCTATTTGTTCTTCAAGCCTCTGTCCTCAGCTTCTATTTAGACAAAAAAATGGACTAGGAAATTGTTGGGCTTTGTATAGCAAGAGGTGTTAAAAACATTAATCATGCCCTGTTTGCGGATGACACCTTGTTATTGGGAGTTGCCTCTGTGCTTATAGCCTCCAGATTTAAAGGAGTCCTGGGCAATTTTTGCATGATTTTGGGAAGCAGTCTTAACAATGCCAAATGCCATATCTATTGTTGGAACACCACTTCCAACTTGCTCAATTCCATTTCTAGAACCTTTGGTTTTGTAGCCTCCTCAAACTGGACTTCCTTCAAGTACCTAGGCCTTCCTATATTTCTTAAAAGAGCCTTCAACAGAGATTGGCTCCCCCAATTGGAGAAATTCAAGAACAAGTTGCTTGCCTGGGGCTTTTCCTGGCTCAACATTGTTGGGAAGTCTGTCCTTGTAAAATCAGTCCTTAACAATGTTCCCTTATTTCAGTTTTATGTTCTTCTTGCTCCCTTTGGCATTCTCAGAAAAATGGAGGAGATCATTCGGAAATTTTTTTGGAAGGGGGGCAAGCAAAATGAGAAAAGTTTCCGTTAGTCAGCTGGGAATCCATCTCCAAACCGCCCTTGGAAGGAGGCTTGAACTTCAAAAATCTTGAATATCAAAATATCACTATGGGAGCTAAGCTCATCTGGAGAATTATTGCTCCTAACCCTCATTGAGCACAACTAGCTCTTTGGAAAAAATACTTTAATGACAAGCGCTCCTGCTATCTAGATCATCCTCTACCGCTCCTGAATACGCCCTTCCAGAAGCTCTGTACCAAAGCCTGTCCTCTTATAAATACTCATGCCCACTGGGTCCCCGACAATGGAAAAATGATCAACCTTTGGACAGAAAGAATTATGAACAATGAGCCACTGAGAGACTGTCGCTCTCTTCAAGCGTTGCGCAGTTGGATAAACGATGCTGGATTGCATTCCCTGTGGGACATTTCAGTCTGGCAGGATTCACGTTGGGCTGGCTGGAAACTTGAAACGCCCCCAGATTTGTCTATGGAATGCGAGGAACTACTCTCCAAGCTTCACGGATTGGCTCCAACGTGGATGCGAAGTAGGGATTCAAGAGGTTGGAGTGTGCACGTTGGAGGTTATTCCGTTGCTCAGAGATATGCCAAGTTGTGTGAGCACCCCCATGTGACCACGAACCCAGAGCCATGGAAAGGGATATGGCATTATCCCTCTCTGCCAAAAATTGACTTCTTCAATTGGCTGTTATTCCATTCCAAAATCTTGACAGATGATAATCTTCAAAAGTGTGGCTTCCACGACCCTTCAAGGTGCAGACTTTGCAAGGTAAACTAGGAAAGCATTTCTCATTTGATGCTTGAATGTTCCTTTACATTGCAGATCTGGACCGAGCCGTTGGAAACTTTGAGTTCCAGCTTCGCGTTGCCTTCCTCCTCTGCTGATTTTTTTGTCAAATGGCTGCAAAGGTACCCTAGTCCTCCTCCAAAAAACAAAATTATTAGAGCTGCTTGGTTTATTCTCCCTAAAATTATCTGTTGGCAGATTTGGCTTGAGCGAAACAAAAGGATTTTCAGAAACTGCGAACAGGATGTCAAGCTAGTGGTAGTTAAAATTAAATGCCAGTTAAAAGAGTGCCTAAGAGACCACAAAGATGATTTAAATCTCACCCAGCAAGATAAAAATTGGGGATCTTCTCTTGATCTTCAGTTCCAAAAAATGGCAAAGAGTATCTCTCTCCCAAAAGTTTGGCAAATAAGGGCTACAGCAAAAGAGTTCCAGGGATGGATTGCAAACCATCAGAGGCACTCTCTATTTTTTGATGGGGCTGCAAAGGGCAATCCTGGAAGAGTTGGTGCTGGAGGAGTTATATTGAATCCAGCTGGTTTTAGGATCCACAGTTTCGCCTGGGGTTTGGGCATCGCTTCTAGCATTCAAGCTGAGGCTTTGGCTCTTTTTCAAGGACTCAAGATTTTGAAAGTGCTGAACATCAGGGAGGCTAATGTTATTGGAGACTCTCAGGTTATCATTAACACTATGGTGACTCATTCTAAGCCAATGGACCTAAGGCTAGCAAGGTTGATTCACAGAATTTCAGACCTTGGAGACTCTTTCCAGAACTTGAATTTCTATCATGTGTTGAGAGCCAATAATAAGGAGGCGGACACTGAAGCTAACAAAGTAGCCCTTCTTACTGTTGGTGCCCTGCTCAGAGGCAGACAAGAAATATGGGAACCAATTCCTTAATTTAGAAAATTGTCATGTTTTATTGCCTACTGTTAAACCAGTTTGTTTGTATCTAAAAGGTTGGGAAAATCCCTAAAATTGACCACATAGTAGCAACTAAAAAGAGATGTGAGCTAAACATAATTGTCATGGTCTTGCAAGGCTATTCAACATTTCTGGATTTAGACTCACCTTTTGTAATCCGCTCTTTGGCATTAAGGCCAAGTTTCTAATATATCCACTACCTGTTTCTGTAAAAAAATAATAATATTACTAATATTATTTTTCTAAAAGAATCCTATGGTATTAGTATTATAAATTTCTAATAATATAATTAATATGATTAATATTACAATTAATGTTATTAAATATTTAATTTTTCAATTAATCTTATACATGTTAATGTTTTGATTAATTAATTAATTAATTAATGTTATATTAACGAAGGACTATTTTGAGTGAGCAAGGTTGATTATTGTGGTGAATATAAGGTTTGCTAAATTTGAATGTGGTCATATTTGGCTATATTTGATTAATGTAATTGGCTATAATAATTTTGTCCCAAGTAAATTTTCTTTTGATTATGTATTAATGCTTTAATTAATATATCAATGTTAATAAATTAATAGTATTATTAATTAATATTAATATATTTATTTAAAGATTTTAATTAATATTATTAAATATTTTATTTAATGTTTTAAGTAAAATTTTAATGTTTTAAATCATTTTTAATGGTCTAATTAATTCGAACATTAATTAAAATGTCAATGTGAATTAAAATATGAGGTATAATGTGTTAACATTGATATTTAATTAATTATTAACATTGATCTTTAATAAATTAGTTAACACTCATAGATTAATAAATTTATTAACACTCATATTTTAAATAATGTTTTAAGTAATTTTTTAATGTTTTAATTAATTTTTTTAATTAATTAATTGATGTTATAGTGATTGAAGAGGGCTTTGAGTGAATTAAAGTTGGCTATTGTCAAATAAGATAAACATAGGTTGACCAAATGTGAATGTACTCATATTTGACTATGTTCTACTAATGTGGTTGACTATACTAATTATGTATTAAGTATTTTTTAATTATGTATTATTACTTTAATTAATATACCAATATATAAATGTTAATAAATAAATTAACTAATATTATTATTATTTTTTAACAGAAACTGTTAGAGATTTTATTGCCAAAATAGGAGCGAACTCCAATTACAAGTAGCAATAGCTTATGAAAACTATGCTTAATTTCAAAATTACATCGAATTCTTTGGCTGCTTTTGATTTCTGTCTTGTTTACTGAATATTGATCCATATGGCACTGTTCTTGGTGTTTATTTTGCTCGTTATTCTATCAACATAACACTTGGCATTCCTGTAAGTGAATTTTTGTAGTCCTGGTGTCATTCCCGAACTGAAAATAGACCCCTGGGATCGATCAACTGAAGCGTGCCTATGGCAAAGGGTGGTTCGAGTAGGGTCCTTTATTGAGACTGAGAGATCCTTGAGATAACATGAAGCCTTCGTTTGCCAGGGAGTCTGCAAGCTTATTGAGATCTCACAAAATATGATAAATTGCCACAGAGTCAAAATATTTCATTGTATTTCTGATTCTTTGTAGTGTATTATTTAAAATGGCGTTGCAAAAATGGTTTTCAAAATTTAAGAGCTTAATCAAGAGCTCCGAATCTCCGAAGATTTGGATTCTTTTGTATCCTAAGTCCTTCATGATTTGGCAGGTTTTTAGGAGGTGGTAGATTTTAACTTGGTTGTTTGTGTTTATGCTCAGGTCCCAGCTGAAAGTCGCGTTGTCTGCTCTATCTGGGGAAATGATCAAACCGCCTGTGCCTGAGTTTCCAAGATTCCCCTTGGACACATCGTCAAAGAAGATTATGGCATCCGGTGTCCCCTGCCACCTCAAAAGGAAGTCTTCTTCGGAGATACGCAAGCACCACGGAGGGTCTGTCACAGGTTTTTTGAGAGCGCAATTTCTTTCTCCAGTCCCACAGGGTCCAAGCCACGCAGAGGCTTTTGCCGGTAACTTGAAGTCAGATTCTGTGTTGGCGACGATTTCCAGAAGGAGGCCTTTGATTTTGGCTGCCACGTCCACCGCCTTGGGAAACCTGTCATTGAAAATCCTCTCATTTCTTGCAATCCAGACTTTCCACCAGAGACATTTGGGAATTGCTTGCCAAATGTTATTCCACTCTGCATTTTTTATTTTGAGCTCAGGATTTCGATCTGCCCAAGAGATGTAGAGAGAGACAACAGATATCTGAGAAGGGATTAGGACGCTGAGGCCTTGGAGAACCAACTTCCAAACAACTTGTGTGAAAACACAGTCCACCATCAAATGGTCAGTGGTTTTAGTTGCCGAGTTGCATAGGAAGCATCTAATTGGACCATTGAACCATCTTTTATTCAGATTTTCTCCAGTTAGAGCCTTATTGTGCATGAGAAGCCAAGTGAAAAAGTTCACTTTTGGGAGGCTTAAGGAGGACCAAACAGATTTCTAGAGCTTCGGATTCAGCAGGGGAGCATGAGTATCTTGTAAAGCGGAGAAGCCTTGGGCAGCTGTGTAGTTTCCTGTTCTTCCCCACCCCCATTTATCCTTGATCGAAAGGTGGACAGGGGCAAGGCCTGAGAGAGCCGAACACAGTAAATTTTTTTGTGGTTCCAAAGGGTCAGGGATCCCAGGAAAGATCCACCCTTTCCAATTCCCTTTGCTGTCCCAAGCACATATATCAGCGAGATGAAGGAAGCCTTTATTCACCAGCCACATCTTTAACTCAGAGCAAGAGTCAAGGGTGGACAGTGGGGCTTTCCCCTGAATGGAATCCTCCCACAAAAGAGTTCTCAGTCCATTACCAGGGATTCTATAAAGTTGCTGCTGAATATGATCAATGCTTCTTCTGGCTAGATTCCAAATTGCAGTTCCTGTAGGAGTAGAAGCAGTGGTAAGATTTCTAAGGGATCCTCCCTTTAAGTATTTCTTCCAGAGGATTTTGCTAACAGGGTGCTTTTTATCCGCATAACGTTGCCATATGATTTTTCCTCCAAGAGCTAAGTTTGCCAAGCCAGGGTTCTGGATCTGAAGCCCTCCTTGTTGGAGAGGTCTGTTGAGAGTCTCCCATCTAACTAGATGAAACTTGCTGTGGTTTCCTTTGCCCCCAATCCAAAGAAAATCCTGAAGGATTTTGGAAATCTGGTTCGTGATAGAATTTGGAGCCAGTAAAAGGGAAGACTGGAAAATGGGAAGGGCGGAGAGAACTGCCTTGATCAAGACTAATTTCCCAACCTTTGTAAGCCATTAGCCTCCCCAATAGGCTATTTTATTTTTTATCTTGCTGATTACTTCAGCCCACAAGGAGGAGGAGATAGGACCCAAGGTTAATGGGAGATCGAGGTATTTGATCTTTTCCCATTTGTCAAACCCAAGGGAACCAAACATGCAGGATATTCTGAGCATAGTTGGGTGATCAACATTCCAACCATACACAACGCTCTTTCTTTTATTGATCAGGCCTCTAGTGATTAAGCAGACATGTTGGAGAATTTCTTTGAAGGTCTTTGCAATCTTAACCGAGGCCCCTCCCAATAGGAGAGAGTCATCTGTAAAGAGGGCATGATTTATGGGATCAAAACCTCTAGCAGCCTTGATCCCAGGGATTGCACCTGAATCCATTTCCATTGTCAATTTTTTGCTCAACGATTCAGCCAATAAAATATATAGAAAGGGAGACAATGGGCAACCTAGGTGGAGCCCTCTGGAAGCTTGGAAAAAATTAGAAGGTCTGCCATTGACTAGGGGTACAACCCAGGGTCTATGAGTGCAAGCTTTTATCAAATTAATGAATTCAGCACTGAAGCCAAAAGAGAGAAGGATTTTATAGAGAAAAGAGAGTTTGACTCGGTCGAATGCATTGGACATACCTAGCTGAATGAGCATGCCTTTTTCCTTCTGAGAACAGCTGGAGTGAAGGGCTTCTTGCACTTGGATCACGTTGTCTATGAGGTTCCTTCCTTTGATGAATCCTCCCTGCAAGGGGGAGATCAGATTTCCCAACAAAGGTTTGAGTCGATTATCTAGAAGTTTGGCAAGAATCTTGTAAGAGGCAATGCAGAGGGAGATGGGCTGGAACCTGTCGAAAGACTATGGGTTAGTTTCTTTAGGGACTAAGGAAAAGAATGTGGAATTGGTATTCCCTCCCACTTTGGCGTTCTTTTGAAAGGTTTTTATCATTCTGAGGAGGTCAGATTTTATAACATTCCAACACACCCTGTAAAAATGGATGGAGAAGCCATCTGGCCTCAGAGCTTTATCTGGCTGCATAGACCATATAATTTCTTCTGTCTCTTTTTCGGTGAAGGGTTTCATTAGACCAGCATTTACCTCTGCAGTGATGAGAGAGGGAATTTTAGACAAAAAATCCGCAACCAGCTCATCATCAAAAGAATCCTCGTCCTGAAAAAGATTCTTGAAGTGGGAAGTGACTGCCTGATGAATTAAGGCATGTTCTTTGATGACAAACCCCTCATTGTTTGATATTTCTGAAATATGATTCCGGGAAAGACAGGCTCTGCATTCTCTATGAAAGAAAGATGTATTTCTATCTCCAGCTTTGAGCCAGAGGTTGCGAGACTTAAGACGCCAATATTCCTCTTCCTAGAGAAAGGAGAGAAAAGAGTTAAATTGGGAAGTTTGTTCTATGAGCAGCTGATCTTTGGTAATTTCGATTCCTTCCATGCCTAGCTAGATCTCGGAAAGAGCTTGAATAGCCTTTTGCCTATTGCTCATGGGGGTGAAGGGAGGTTTTTCTTTTGCCCATGCTTTTAATGCAAACTTGGTTTTTTTAAGTTTATGCTCCCACGCAAAGATGGGGGATCCTTCAACGGTTTGTGACCAAGCTTGGACCACTGTATTTAGGAAGCCCTCTCTCAATACCCAAAGAGGATTGAATCTGAAGGGGATTGGGCCCAGATCCTCCTCTTTCTCTATCAACAACAAGATGGGATTATGATCAGAAGTTAGTTTGGGCAGAATTTTAGAGGAGATTATATGCTTTCCTTCCATGAAAGAGCTTTGGACAAGGAAATGGTCTAGACGGGCTGCTATATTGGCTGCACCAACTCTGTTATTGGTCCAAGTATATCGACCTTTCTTGGGTTTATGGTCTAGGAGGTCCCAGGCAAGGATCAGGGACTCCACCATGCCCAGATAGGGATCTTTACCCCACACTCCTCCTTTCTTCTCATTTGGTGCCATAGTAATGTTGAGATCCCTTGCCAGAATGATATTTGAGGGGGAATAGATTTCTAGGAAATCTGTTAGTGTATTCTAGCAATCCTTCTTTTCCATGAAGTTAACAGGAACATACAAATTAAAGAGGGCTAGAGAGGTCTTACTTGGGAGATGAAGCAGGTCTGTATAAATCCAATGTTGGGTAGCAAAGGAGCTTTTAAGCTGGAACCTATCCTCCAACCATAAGGTAGCGAGACCTCCTGAAGTTCCATGAGCACTGATTTCTTTTCCTGTGTTCTTTTTCCATTTAGTTCTGCTTGTAGCTAGAAGAACATCCTCTTCTATCATTGTCTCTTAGAGTAGGAGAATGTCTGAGGATTCCATTCTAGTTAGATCTTTGAATGCTTCAACTTTCAGTGGGTTTCCCAAACCCCTGCAATTCCAAGAGACGATCTGCATTATTTATTGGAGAGAGGAGCAGCAGACCCTCCCTTTGGGAGATGGGTCCTTGTATTTCTACCTAACGACATTTCAATTGTGGACTGAGAGACTTACATCTTTAATCACTCTGATTCTTCCTCTCTGATCTCCTTGCGAAAATTCCTTCCTCGTCTTCCTTCCTGCCTTTTTATTGGATTGTTCGAGAGGTTCATCTTCGAAAGAACATGGGCTTTCTATCAGCTTTTTCTTTTTGGTCATCTCTACATAGGAGGGAGGGGAACTTGTAGCTACTGGAGCCCCCTAGATTTCTTGATGGATTGCATCTACACACGGGGATGGGATGGCTTCTACAAATTGTTCCTGGGGTCCTTCATTTATTCCATCGTCTATTACATGATCCATATGTTGTTGCACCTCTCCTTCTTCTAAATCTGGCTGATCTTCTGGGGTATGAAGAGAAACGAAGGGATTTGAGGAGGTTTTTGCATTTGCTACCGCTTGGCCTTCTGATAAACTCATCCCAGCAGAGGGGCCTCCATTCTCTGGATTCCCTCCTTTCTTTTTTGTTCTATAGTTCTGTTTTGTTGTGCCAGTTTTTCTGACTTGTGTCCATTGTTCTCCCTTTTCCTTTTCAGAATCTTCATCTGTTTTCTTCTTATAGTTTCGGGCGAAGTGACCATAGCTATGACAGAGATGACATTTGAAAGGAAGTTGTTCATAGTCCAGTTCCTGAATATGAGACCATCCAACTATGGTTAGATTAATCGCCTCTGGTAGTCCTATCTCCAGGTCTACTTCAACACATATTCTAGCACACGAGTATTGATCTCTCCTTTCAGCCCTGTTTATGTATTTACCTAATTTATTCCCGATTGTTTCCATTGATTCTGAGTTCCAACAGTGAAGGGGCAGATGGGGAAGCCTTACCCAGATTGGAACGACAAAGGGGGTGTCCTGAGCGGGATCAAAGTCCGGAGTCCACTTATTTAGGTAAAGCCCTTGGGGGCCCATGAAATAAGGACCATTTCTAAAGATGAGGTCTCAATCTTCTGCCGATTCGAAAACAAAGACATAATAACCTCTGCCTACTAGATGATTTCGAATACCTTCGGAGACAAGAGGCCTCTAGTTTCGCTGGACCCATCCTTCAATAGCTTTCGGAGATGGCCAAAGACGTGTAAATTGGCCGATGAGTCCTATTTCTGCTAGATCCAATGTAGCCTTACATGGTTGATATGTTGGCAATTCTACAGTGGGGATGGAGTCTAGTTTCTTGACGAACTTCTGTTGATTCGTATTCAGTTTCCTTTTTCCACTGGAGGCTACCAGTATTTTAAAGGCTTCGATCTCAGGGGGGAGTGGAGGGGGACCCTCCCCGGCTTCCATGATGTCTGTAATCAGCAAAATAAGAGATAGGGCAGGCCGCGCAGAGGAGTCTGGCAAGCAAGGAGGCCTCAGCAGCAGGAGGCTGCCAGGGGCGCGCTGCAGGGGCAACGGTGGGAAACACTTACTAGTGGTTCAAACACCCATTCGCTCCAGGGCCGCGCAACTTTTTCTTTTGCACAGTGAAGAATAACTAATATTATTATTAATCAATATTAATATATTAATTTAAACATTTTTCAATAAATGTTTTAATTAATATATTCACAGATGTTTTAATTAATAAAATAATTTAATAATATAAAAATATAATATAATAAAATAATTTAATATATTTAAAATTATAGTTTAATAATTTAATATAATAATCACTCTATTAAAATAATTTAATAACCCTTGATTGTATATTGTAGTTGTATAATAAGAACCCTAGGGTTGTATTATTATATAAAAATTCTAATAAGCCCATATCCATGTCGTTAATTTAACCTCACACCCAAGTTATGAAACACCACACAATATATTATAATTTAACACTACTATTTAATACTTATTTATATTATTTAAATAATAATGAAACCCTACTTATTATTGATTAATCATCATACATTTGTTTGTTAAGGGGGATACTTTACAAAAGGGAGTCAAAATTGGTTGGATGCAGCAACAAGTGTGATTTTTTTAGCAATAACAATTCAACCCACGACAACATGGATAATTTAATAAATTCATATTCCATCCACTATAGCTATCTCTCAAGTGGGCATACCTTCAAATGGCATGCATAAGAAACCACTCAAGTAATGGAGTGGATAAAAAAAAAGAAACTCTTGACAACTGGTTGAACAAACATACGTTTGTTCAAGCAACCACTCAGGTAATGGAGTGGATAAAAACAATAAAATGCTTGACAACTAGTTGAATAGACATATGTTTGAGAATGTGAATAGTTAAAAGTTTCAAAATCAATCCACATTGCAGTGCATGTTTTATAAGTTTCTTTTTTAATTCATTTTTCACTAATTAGCATATGTGGTTATCAACAACAGGTACAATAAATTTTTAATCATGTTTTGTAAAAAAATAATTTAAGTATGGTTTAAACATGTGATTTAGATATGCAAGGAAGTTATCACTTTTAATTCCATTAGTTGATGGACTCACAGGACGAGAATATACTGACATCTTTCAATTTAGACCATGGGATAAAAAAAAAATAGGAAAATGATTAAAGTAGCCAATTCCAATAAGGGGGATGCCTATCACCTAATCAAAAATTAATAATCTTAAAATTAATATTAATAATTAATAATAATTATTAATTAATAATTATTATAATTATTATCTCTAAAAAGATAAATATTATAAACCAAAGAGATTAATAAGCCCAAGGGATTATTCATATTAAAAGCCGAACATATTAAAAACCAAGTGGATGAATATTAAAATCCTAAAGGATTAATAAACCCAAGGATTAATATTATAAACATTGAGGATTATTAACACAAGCGATCAATTAACCCAATGGATTAAAATTATAAACCCAAGGGATTAATAGCCCCAACTAATTATTAATATTATAAACCCAAGGGAATAATATTAAACATTAGGATGAATGTTATACCCTAGAAATATAAACACTAAAACTAATATACTCAAGGGATTAATATTGTAAACCCTAAGCTTAATATTAAAACCTATGATTATTATTATAAACCCAAGGGATTTATATTAAACCTTACAATTAATATATAAACCCTATCATAATATTATACCATAAGAATATGACCCCTTAGATTAATAAACCCAAGGGATTGATTTTATAAACCCAAGGCACTAATAAAAACAAGGGATTAATACTAAAAACCGAAAAACCCAAAGGATTAATATTGTAAACCCACGGTATATAAACCTTAAGGTAAATATTATAAACCATAAAATAAACATGGTTGACCATGATTGATTTTCATATTGAGACAATATTTGTCACAATGAAATGTTGCACCATGATTAATTTTCATATTGAAAGAATCATTGTCACAATGTGACATTGGACCATGGTTGACCATGATTAACCATGGTTGGTTTTAATATTGATAATCTTTGTCACAATGTGATGTTGGACCATGGTTGACATAACATTAAACCTTAGGTTTAATATTAAATCCTAGGAACATAAACAATAAGATTAATAAACTGAAGGGATTAATATTATAAACCCAAGGGATTATAAACTAAAGGGATTAATATTAAACCCTAAGATTAATATTATATACCATAGGTTTAATATTAAACCCTTAGAATATAAACCCTATGATTAATATTAGAAACCCTAGGATCAATATTATAAACCTAAGATATTAATAAACCCATTGGATTAATATTAAAAACCCAAGGGATTATAAACCCAAGGGAATAACATTAGAGCATACGATTAATATTAAATCCTAGGAATATAAACCCTAAGATTAATATTATAAACCTTAGGATTAATATTATAAACCCAAGAGATTAATACTATAAATCCAATAAATTTATAAACATAAGGGATTAATATTATAAACTCAATGGATTATAAGCCGTGGGCAATAATTTTGAACCTAAGGGATTAAAATTATAAACCTAAGGGAATAATTTTAAACCCAAGGGAATAATATTAAGTCCTAGGAATATAAACCCCAAAACTAACAAACCCATTGGATTAATATTATAAACCCTAGGCTTAATATTAAACCCTAGGAATTTATAAACCTAAGGGATTAATATTATAAATTCAATGGATTATAAACCAAGGGGAATAATTCTGAACCAATGGGATTAATATTATGAACCTAAGGGAATTATTTTAAACCCAAGGGAATAATAGTAAACCATATGAATATAAACCCTAAAACTCATAAACACAATGGATTAATATTGTAAACCCTAGGATTAATATTAAAACCTAGGAATATAAACCCTATGAATAATATTATAAACCCAATGGATTTATATTAAACCTTAGGATTAATATATAAACCCTATGATAATACTCTACCCTAATAATATGAACCCTTAGATTAACAAACCCAAGGGATTGATATTATAAACACGAGACATCAATATTAAAAACCCAAGGAATTTTAAACACAAGGAAATAACATTAAACCTTAGGATTAATATTAAATCATAGGAACATAAACCATGAGATTAATAAAACTAAGGGATCAATATTATAAACCCACCTGGTTTTAAACTAAAGGGATTAATATTAAACCCCAAGATTATTATTATAAACTATAGGATTAATATTAAACATTCTTAATATAAACCCTATGATTAACATTAGAAACCCTAGGATCAATATTATAAACCTAAGAAATTAATAAACCCATTGGATTAATATTAAAACCTAGAGGGATTATAAACCCAACGGAATAACATTAGATCCTACGATTAATATTAAACCCTCGAAAATAAACCTTAAGATTAATATTATAAACCCAAGAGATTAATACTACAAATGCAAGGAATTTATAAACCTAAGGGATTAATATTGTAAACCCAAGGGATTAATATTATAAACCCAAGGGTATAATCGTAAACCCAAGGGAATAATATCAAACCCTAGGATGAATATTAAACCCTAGAAATATAAATCCTAAAACTAATATACCCAAGGGATTGATATTGTAAATCCTAAGCTTAATATTAGATCCTATGATCAATATTATAAACCCAAAGAAGTTATATTATAAACCCAATGGATTATAAACCCAAGGAATTTATATTAAACTTCACGATTAATATATAAACCCTATCATAATATTATACCATAAGAATATGAACCCTTAGATTAATAAACCCAAGGCACTAATAAAAACAGGGGATTAATACTAAAAACTAAAAAACCCAAAGGATTAATATCGTAAACCCAAGGTATATAAACCGTAAGGTTAATATTATAAACCCTAAAACAAACATGGTTGACCATGATTCATTTTCATATTGAGACAATATTTGTCACAATGCAATGTTGGACCATGGTTGACCATGATTGATTTTCATATTGAAAGAATCATTTTCACAATGTGACGTTGGACCATGGTTGACCATGATTGACCATGGATGGTTTTAATATTGACAATATTTGTCACAATGCAACGTTGGACCATGGTTAACATAACATTAAACATTAGGTTTAATATTAAATCTCAGAAACGTAAATACTAAGATTAATAAATCGAAGGGATAAATATTACAAACCCAAGGGATTATTAACTAAAGGGATTAATATTAAACCCTAATATTAATATTATAAACCATAGGCTTAATATTAAACCCTTAGAATATAAACCCTGTGATTAATATTACAAACCCTACAATCAATATTATAAACCTAAGATATTAATAAACCCATTGTATTAATATTAAAAACCAAAGCGATTATAAACCCAAGGGAATAACGTTAGAGCTTACGATTAATAT
Source organism: Pinus tabuliformis (assembly GCA_031772625.1). Classification (NCBI taxonomy): domain Eukaryota; kingdom Viridiplantae; phylum Streptophyta; class Pinopsida; order Pinales; family Pinaceae; genus Pinus; species Pinus tabuliformis. Next base: position 751,097,097 of record CM062804.1, read on the forward strand.
TAAATCCAAGGAATTTATAAACCTAAGGGATTAATATTATAAACTCAGTAGATTATAAGCCGAGGGGGATAATTTTAAACCCAGGGGAATAATATTAAACCCTAGGAATATAAAACCTAAAACTAATAAACCCATGAGATTAATATAATGAACCTAAATGAGTAATTTTAAATCCAAGGGAAAAATATTAAACGCTGGGAATATAAACCCTAAAACTCATAGACCCAAAGGATTAATATTGTAAACCCTAGGCTTAATATTAAACCCTAGGAATATAAACCATATGATTAATATTATACACCCTAAGAATTTATATTATAAACCGAAGGGATATATAATAAACCTTTGGATTAATATATAAACCCTATCATGATATTCTACCCTAGGAATACGAACCCTTAGATTAATAAACCCAAGGGATTGATATTATAAATACAGGAATTAATAAAAGAAAAGGTCAATACTGAAAATTCAAAGGATTAATATTGTAAACCCAACCTATATAAACCCTAATATAAATATTATAAACCCTAAAACAAACATGGTTGACCATGGATGATTTTCATATTGATACAATTTTTGTCACAATGCAATGTTGGACCATGGTTGACCATGATTGATTTTCATATTGAAAGAATCTTTGTCACAATGTGACCTTGGACCATTGTTGACCATGGTTGATTTTAATATTGACAAGCTTTGTCACAATGCAACGTTTGACCATTTCCTAAAACTAATAAATCCAAGGGATTAATATTGTAAACCCGAGGCTTAATATTAAACCCTAGGAATGTAAACCTTAGGAATTTATAAACCTAAGGGATTAATATTATAAACTCAATGGATTATAAACCGAGGGGAATAATTTTAAACCCAAGGGATTAATATTATAAAAACAAGGGAATAATTTTAAACCCAAGGGAGTAATATTAAACCCTAGGAATACAAACCCTAAAAATCATAAACCCAAAGGATTAATATTATAAACCCTAGGATTAAAATTAAATCCTAGGAATATAAACCTTATGATTTATTATAAACCCGAATAATTTATGTTATAAACCCATTCGATTATAAACCCGTTGAATTATAAACCCAAGGGATTTATATTTTACCTTGGGATTAATATATAAACTCTATCATAATATTCTATCCTAGGAATATGAACCCTTAGATTAATAAACCCAAGGAAGAAAAAGGGATTAATACTGAAAATCCAAAGGATTAATATTGTAAACCCAAGGTATATAAACCCTAAGATAAATATTATAAACCCTAAAACAAACATGGTTGACCATGGTTGATTTTCATATTGAGACAATATTTGTCACAATGCGATGTTAGACCATGGTTGACCATGATTGATTTTCATATTGAAAGAATCTTTGTCACAATGTGACATTGGACCATGGTTGACCATGGTTGATTTCAATATTGACAAGCTTTGTCACAATGTGACGTTCGACCATTTCCTAAAACTAATAAACCGAGGGGATTAATATTGTAAGCCCTAGGAATGTAAGCCCTAGGAATTTATAAACCTAAGGGATTAATATTATAAAATCAATGGATTATAGATCGAGGGGAATAATTTTAAACCCGAGGGATTAATATTATAAACCTAAGGTAATAATTTTAAACCCAAGAGAATAATATTAAACCCTAGGAATAAAAACCTTAAAATTCATAAACCCAAGGGATTAATATTGCAAACCCTAGGTTTAATGTTAAACCCTAGGAATATAAACCCTATGATTAATATTATAAACACTAAGAATTTATATTATAAACCCAATGGATTATAAACCCAAGGGATTTATATTAAACCTTAGCATTAATATATAAACCCTATCATAATATTCTACCCTAGGAATATGAACCCTTAGATTAATAAACCCAAGGGATTGATATTATAAACACAAGGCATTAATAAAAAAAGGGATTAATATTGAAAATCCAAAGGATTAATATTGTAAACCCAAGGTATAAAAACCCTATGATATATATTATAAACCATAAAACAAACATGGTTGATTTAAATATTGACAAGCTTTGTCACAATGTGACGTTTGACCATGGTTGTGACAATGTGACGTTGGACCATGAGACAATCTTTGTCACAATGTGACCATGGCTATTGATGATCATTAACCATGATTGACCATGGTTGACCATGATTGACCATGATTGATTTTCATTTTGAGACAATCTTTGTCACAATGTGACATTTGACCATGGTTGACTATGATTGAAGATGGTTGACCATGGTTGATATTCATATTGAGACAATATTTGTTACAATGTGACATTGGACCATGGTTGACCATGAATGACGATGGTTGACAATGGTTGAACATGGTTGATTTTCATATTAAGACAATATTTGTCACAATGTGACATTAGACCACAGTTATAAACCCAAGGGATTTATATTAAACCCTAGGATTAATTTTATAAACCATATGAATAATATTATACCCTAGGAATATGAACCCTCAGATTAATAAACCCAAGGGATTGATATTATAAACCAAAGGGACTAATAAACACAAGATATTAACAATTAAACCCAAGGGAATAATGTTAAACCCAAGGGTTTAATATTATATACCCAAGGGATTATAAACCCAAGGGAATAATATTAAACCCAAGGGTTTAATATTATAAACCCAAGGGAATAATATTAAACCCAAGGGTTTAATATTATAAACCCAAGGTATATAAACCCTAAAATAAACATGGTTGACCATCGTTGACCATGGTTGATTTTCATATTGACACAATCTTTGTCACAATGCGACATTGGACCATGGTTGACCATGAGTGATTTTCATATTGAGACAATCTTTGTCACAATGTGATGTTGGACTATGGTTGACCATGGTTGATTTTCATAGCGAGACAATTTTTATCACAATGCGAAGTTGGACCATGGTTGACCATAAATGACCATCGTTGTCATAATGTGATGTTGGACGAAGAGACAATCTTCATGATTATTGCCCATGGTTGACAATGATTGACCATGGTTGACTATGGTTGAGCATGACTGACCATTGTTGACCATGGTCAAGGATGGATGACCATGGTTGATTTTCATATTAAGACAATTTTTGTCACAATGTGATATTGAATAATGGTTGACCATGGTTGACCATAATTGAACATAATTGATTTTCATATTGAGAAAATTGTTGTCACAATGCAATATTTGATTAAGGTGGACCATGGTTATTTAATGTTATTAATGTTAATAATTAATGTTAAAATTAATATTTATAAATATTAATACTAATAATAATACTAAAATTAAAATTAATAAGTATAATATTAATATTTAACATTAATTAACAACAAAAACAGAAACAACATTAATTTATTATTATTATTATTGTTAATACTAAATGTTGTTATTATTATTTATCAATATTAATGTTAATATTTTTTATAGTAATAATGTTATTAATATTGCTATTAATAATTATCAATGATGTTTTTAATATTAATTTAATTACTGATATTATTAATATTATTATCGATGATATTAATATTGTTATTTATAGATATGATTATTAAATTTCATTGAAGATTATTAGTATTAATAAATAATATTAAAATTAAAATTAATTTCTATAAATATTAATAGTATTAAAAGTAATTTTAATATTCCTAATCATATTAATTAATATTAATATTAATATTAATCTTCAAATGGTTATTAAAATTTAATACTAAAATTAAAATTAATATTAATTTAAATATTTAATAATAATATTTAAAGTAATAAAAATATTTTCGGAAGAAATCACATCAGAAGAATTTGGTCAACGCGTTTCGAACCAACCTATGTGGTTCATCATCAGGACAAGATGAAGAATCAGATCATAGCTGTAAGTTAAATAAGGAGATGAGCCTTCTAACAACTAAAATGAAATGACTATAAAAACTGTTATATTTGACTAGATTAGGAAAACAGAGAAAGAATATTAAATTGAGAAACTATTTAATATCAATTTAAAATACTTAAATTAATTTGATTTTATATATATATTTATTATTATTTTTTGGTTTTCTTATTTAATTAAGAGTATATTTAAACTAAATAAAAATCACATTCAAACTAATGGTCAAAAATAATTAATAGGTATATTATCAATCAAATAACTAACTAAAAACTAACTTAGTTGTCAAATAAACATTTTTTATTATTCATATTTTATTATTATTTATATTTTATTGTTATTTAATTTGGGAGGAATGGAGATTAAAATAAATAAATAAATAAAAATATAAAATATAAATAAATATATATTTAACAAATAATAAATAAATATATCTCAATAAAATATATATATATATATATATATATATGCAGAATACAAGAAAAACTTTAACCTAAGGGGAAGGAAACTAAGAGACCATAAAAACAGAAATGGGAATGAAAAGATAGAAAAAAGAGGATAACAGAGGATCCACGGGGGAATCCGACAGGAAAAAGAAAAATAAAAAGAAACTAGGAGGAGAGGGAAGGAACCCAACAACTACTAATCTTCCAGCCATCATCCCTATTAAGATTGCTAGGCCTCTTCTCAATTTCTATGGCTTCCCTAAATTTACGGTGATGGAAATGAGAAACTTTCGCAATGACCTTAGCCTCCTCAATGCAAATATGATGTTTTGTCTTCTCTGTGTGCTCTGCTAAGGCTGAAGAGCGAGTCCTATTGTGCTTAATATCAGCTGCATGTTCCTTAATCCTTTGATTAATGGACCTCCCCATTTCACCAATGTAAGATGTTCCACAAGAACATGGGATGATATAAACACCTTTCATATCCTTCGGGTCCACCAGGTCTTTTACCGATTTTAGGGAACTCCTGATGGTGTTAAGGGGTCTAAAGGTTGAGGGAATATTATGCTTCTTAAGGATTCTCGCAATCTTGTCAGTCGTCCCTTGGATGAAGGGGAGGTGAACTCCAGAAATACGATCGCTAGGGTCTTTTTTAACTTTGGGACTCTTGCTAGCTTTGAGAAAAGCTTTAAGACCCTGCTGCCTACTATAACCATTATTGGCGAAAACCTCCAGGAGATGGGATTTCTCCTTGGGAAAATGATCTCCATCAGAAACCCTCTGAGCACGAGTAGCTAAAGTGCAGAGAACACCTAACTTCTGAGCAGGGAAATGATGGGAACTGGCATGAAGATACTGCTCAGTATGAGTTTTCTTCCGAAATACCTGATGGGAGAACGAGCCATCGTCTTTCTTAGAAATGAGGACATCAAGGAAAGGAAGGCATCCATTAACTTCCTTCTCCATGGTGAACTTTATGGAGTTAGATTGATTATTAAGATGCTCGAAGAAGAGATCTAACTTATCCTGACCGTGTTGCCAAATGGCACAAGTGTCATCTACAAATATTTTCCAAATCTTAGGTTTAAAAATAGTTGAGGCTAAAGATCTGGATTCAAAGTCTTCCATAAACAGGTTAGAAACAATGGGGGACACGGGGGGGGGTCATGGCCACACCACATGTTTGTTCATAGAACTCACCTTCGAAACAGAAAAAAGTCGAAGTGAGGCAGATCTCAACTAATCTGGTAGTGTTAGGATCAGTGAGGCGGAAGATGACATCCATGGCTTCCTTGATAGGGATGTTGGTGTATAGGGAGACTACATCAAAGCTAACCAGACTATCTCCGGGTTCAAATTTCATATCCCTTAAATCCTTGACAAAAGATGAGGAGTCTTTGACAAAATATTTCGTGAGGCCAACAAGGGGTTTAAGCTTCAAGGCTAAATATTTAGCTAGAAGATATGTTGGCCCACCTATGGTGTTGACAATGGGTCTAAGGGGGACTCCCTTCTTATGGATTTTTGGAAGTCCATAGATCCTAGGAGAGATGGGGCTGCTCTCAATAAGCTTGTGGCTAAAAGAGCCAACCGAGCTACTGGATTTTATGGCAAGAGCAACTACTCTAGAGATCCTTTTCAAAGGATTCTTGCCAAGTTTTCTGTAGCAACCACTATTCTCTAGGTGATCCAACATATTCTTACGATAATCAACCTTGTCAAGGATAACACCGGCCCCACCTTTATGAGCCTTCAAGACAACAATGTCTTGGTTCATGTTCAAAGACTTGAGGGCATCAAACTCTTCCTTGCTGATGTTATTTTAGGGGGTTTAGCTTTCCTAAGAATAACAGCGCAGTCTTGCCTAATAATTTCTTTAACATTATCCCATAAGTCTCTTATCCCGAATTCAATATCGCACATAATATCGTTTACCAGAATTTTCCTAGGAGCAAGGGCAAAATTTAATCCCTTCTCCAAAAGCTTAAAGACTAGAGGGGGAAAGGAAAAACTAGATAAGTTAACAACTTTATTATTAAAATGAGGATGAAAATCATTAGTATTAATATTTACTAGATTATCCATAATATTACCACCAATATTATTATTATTGATATTAATAACATTACTATTACCATTATTATTATTGTTAAAATTTTTATTATTATAATCTTTTTCAAAATTAATAATATTATTCTTTTTACTACCCATAAAAATCTTATATATTATTCTTGTTATTTCTTATTATTATTATTAATAACTTCTATATTGTTATAATTATTAATATTAACTACTTCTATATTATTATTGTTATTAACTATTCTATTATTATTACTACTCTTACCCTTATTATTAATAATTTCTTATAATTTTTACCACTGATTGACTGGGATGTATGTTTCAATACTCTCAAGACAAGGAAGTGGTTTTCAACGGTAAAGAGTTATTTTTTTGTTATTCATTATTAATGAAAAAATACACTTTCATTTATATTTTTTGATTGAAATTTAATAATTGCAAAATTTTAACTTTTCTATCTCGATTTTGACACTAACCAATAAAATTCAGAATCTTTATAGAGTTTAAACTCTGAGTTGATTAAAAAAAATCTTAATCTTTCCATAATTATTTTACCAAATTAAAAAAACAAAACAAACGAACATGGTTGACAATACGAATACTAAAAATGAAGGTTACAACTGTCTTAAATAAAATATTGAAAGTTAGCAAATTGCACCAAGACATGTCAAATTCCATCGTGATTACCCTCATTCCATATATTAAGATTGCAGGATATCCCATCACATAGACCTTTGGGTAATTGGAAAAAATAAATAATAATTTAAATATAAATAAATTTAAAAAATTTCATTTAAATGTAGATAAGTGTTGTTTAAATTTTCGGCCTGGAGTATGCCGTAAAACTGCTTCTGCTTGGCTAAGAGCTCGTCTTCCTCGGACGTAAGGAAACAGGTTAACGGCCCAAGACCCAGAGGCATCTGGCAGGAGTGAAAGCCTGCTCCCTTACGGACCACCAGCGGGTTATTACAGGTGGCGTGGTTTTCCTTGATAACAGTGATGAGTCAAACCGACATTCGCGGATAGCAGCCAGAGATGGTTGTCCTCACTGTTGGTTTGACACCTGAGTTTGATAGGTTTTGCCACCTTCGGAAAAAAAAAAAAAAAGTGTTGTTTAAATTTTTTATATTTTAAAATTTTTAATTAGAATGTGGTCAAAATATTTTTTAATTAAATTAACATAATTATATTAATTAATATAATTGATATATACGGATAACCTTATATCACTAGTATTGTTAATTAATAATTTTATTTTTATTTTTTTTATATATCATTACTTATTATAGAATAAATATTATTATTATTATTAACTATTCATATTAAGATTAATATGGTTTATTATAATGGTTTAATTAATATTAATATGGTTTATCACTAGTGTGAAGTAAGTTTATCAATTTCTTCAGTTAACATTTATGCAAAACACAAGGCTAAAGAGAAATAGCATCATTAAGTCTTTTCTACTCTCATTTTAATTATAATTTTTGAAATATATACAATTTTGTATTTTGGAATGTTAAAAACTGAAGAATCAACTTTATTAATAAATGGGGTAGCTCACAGGTAGGAACTCCACCTCGAGACTATTTTTGGAAGAATGGTCTACCCATTTCATATTACAATAATATATATATATATATATATTTCACACAAGTAGGGAAGTTAGAACAACTTCCTAAGAAGTAGGAACTAATTCCTAATCTAAGGCTCTAGTAAACCGAATCTCTCCTAATTTACATATTCTCCATTATTTGCAACACTCCCCCTTAATGGAGAAAGGGCTTCACAAGTATTCCTAACATTTCCATAAGCAATTCAAACTTGATTCTACCGAGAGACTTAGTGAAAATATCAGCGCCATTGTCACATGTATTACAATATTCAATATGAATTTCTTTCGACTGAACTTTCTCCCTCACAAAATGAAACTGTGTATCTATGTGGTTTGTGTTTTTATGAAACACTGTATTATTTGCGAGTTTGATAGAGCTCTCGTTGTCACATTTGATAACTTTTTAACCTTCTATTCTTCTGGAGCATCATGGAGAAGTCTCCTCAACCAAACTGCTTCACAAGTTGCTGCACACATCAATTGATACTCAGCTTTTGCTGAAGACGAGGGTACTATGCTCTGCTTTTTGTTTCTCCATACAATGACCCTGGACCCAACGATGAATGCATAACCTATTATAGATCGTCGGTCATCTAGATTTCCGACCCAGTCAAAGTCTGAAAAACCTGTCAATCTAACAGCAGACGAATCAGTATAAATAATACCAAAGTCTAAGGTTCCGTGCAGATACCTTAAGACGTCTTTCGCTACAACCTAATGACTCTCACGATGCTTTGACCTGAATTGGCTCAATACACTGACTTAATAAGCCAAATCTAGCCTAGTTGTAGTCAAGTAGATTAGACTCCCAACTAGTTGTCTATACAATGTTGCATCTACCTCCTTAGAACCATCATCATTCTGAAGTTTGGTATTATGCTGTAAAGGCACTGCTGCAGCTTTGCACTGATCCATTCTGAACTTTTTCAGTAAGCTCGTGACATACTTACCGTGTGACAGAAACGTATGGTCAAAATCCCTCCAGACTTCCAGACCCAAACAATAGTGTAGCTCTCCAAGGTCTTTCATCTCAAAAACCTGTGACATCTTCTCTTTGATTTCTTTAATGAGTTCATCTACATTTCCTGTAATGATAAGATCATCTACATATAAAGAAATCAAAACTATTCACGCCTCTTTGTCAAACGCGGTGTACATATTAGAGTCATTCTTGCTTCTTTTACAGCTATGTTGTAGGAAAAATGAATCAATTTTTTCATACCATGACCTTGGTGCACGTTTTAGTCCATACAATGCTTTCTTCAATCTACAGACTAAATGTTTTTCCCCCTGTTTAAAAAACCCCCTCAGGTTGAACTAAATAAACTTCTTCTTTTAATTCACCATTTAAGAATGCAGATTTCACATCTAGCTGGTGTATCGTCCAATGATGTTTGGTAGCTAAGGAAATTAACATTCTGATTATGTTTAATTTAGCTACAAGGGCAAAGGTTTCCTCATAGTCAATACCTTCTTTCTGTGAGTACCCCTTTGCAACGAACCTAGCTTTATATTTGTCTATACTCCCATATGCTTTAAATTTAGGCTATGTTTTGTCTATCAGAAAGAGATCCTAATACAGACTCATTAACTACGCAAACAAGGAAAATAAATTCATTTATATGAATTCTTTTAGTACAAATATTTCTTCATAAGAAGCACCACAGCCTTCCAGTGGTTAGTTGTATCTCTCTCCATGGTCAATGTTAAGAGCCTAAATGAGCACAGTGGTGCCGCTGATTCATCTTATCAGTGCAACCCAAGGACTAGGGTGAGGGTTAATGCATCACTTCTTTGCACAAAATATCAGTAGGTTCAAATCTGTACACTTTTAATAATTGAAGCCATGGGTATCGATTGTTGTCACACAACTAGAAAAGAAACGATTCCATTCCAGTCTGTGTAATGCCTCAAATGGGCTTATAGGTTGTTAAATAAATTATATTTGAATTTAATTTATTATTATTTCTTTTGAAATTTAAAACATGTTATAATGTTTTTCTGTATAAGAATAAGAATATTTTTTTGAAATCAAGTTTTGTGTATTTATTTATTTATTAAAGAGTCAAAATTCCTAAAATCCACATTCATAAATTGAAATAAGTACAACTTAATAATAAATTTTATTTTTTAAAATGTGTTTTGGAATGTATAAATATATTTAATACTCTTGAATTGTGAAAATTTCACTAATCAAACTTATAATTTCAATAAATTCTTAATAAATTTCAAGAAAAATCTCTCTCTCTCTCTCTCTCTCTCTCTCTCTCTCTCTCTCTCTCTCTCTCTCTCTCTATATATATATATATATATATATATCTATATATATATATATATATATATCTATATATATCTATGAGAACTCCAAAAGTGAAGCGCTACGATGTTAGATATGCTTTCACATTATCTTATCATATCATGCTCTTGCATTCACTCATTGTCAGATCATTGCTCATATTGTTAGATCAAAGTATGCTAACGGGTTGACCAAACACCTTTAGAGTTTCGCGCCCCCTCACCTTCGAATGACTGGGTCCCATCCCTCATCAACGTTAACATCTCTCAGGTCCTTCCCAAAAATTTTCATTAACAACTCTATTTCCAACTTATGTTTCCTCACTCGCCATTCGGATACTCTGTTGGCGGAGCTCCCATTTGTAGGCGAGCTCATCGGTAGGCACGACGAGTAACCTAACTCACATAGCCACACACCCTGAATTCCCGACTTCGTTAGTCTAAATTCCTTTCGATCTGGGATCATTTTGAAGCCTCTACACCCTCTGACAGAGAAAATTGAAACCACTTGCAAATATTTCTCCAATGTTCAACGCGAGAAGCGAAGTTCAAAATAGGAAATGTCGCAAGTTGCAGATTCTAGGTATGGTTAATAAGCATGCACCCTCAGACAGAGAAAATTGAAACCACCTGTGTTGATCAGATTGCAAATATCGGTCCAATGTTCAATGTGAATGGAGCTTAAATTCCGTAAAGAACATGAGAAAAGAACGACAGACGTTTATACCTGGACGTCGCTCATATTGTAAGTTCAAAATAGGAAATGTCAAAACCTACGCAAATTCCAGGTTTGGTTAATAAGCATAATGTTTGTTTTTCTATTGTTTTTGATGGTGCTGGTCAAAACTCAATTTTTAAAAACCTTCATCCTCCACATTACTAAAACCCAATTTGTAAAACCCAGATCCTCCACATTACTAAAACCCAATTTATTCCAACTATTGCATAAACGAAATGTTGTTTTGAGTTGCATAAAACTGGTTGTTCTGGGTTGCACACAGCTAGTTTTTTCTTGTCAATATTAGGAGAGCACTAAATTGATTGCAAGAAAATCCACAAGTCAACTCGTTGGTTAATCGTTGTGGAAACTCGTGGGTCAACCATTACGGTAACTCACTTGTTAACCCTAGTTAACTATTGCAGTAACTTGTTGGTTAAATGTTGCGACAACTCACTATTTCACCATTACGGAAACTCACTCATTGATGATTGAGGTCGATCGTTGGTTTACTACTATGGCAACACGTTGGTTTACAGCTGTGAGTCCTTACATTTGTGGCAACTCGCTGAGTCACCATCATGGAAACTCATTGGGTCACTGTTGTAGCACATTTTGGGTTACCGTTGCAGCAACTCATTGGGTTAAAAAATGGTAAAGCAAGTCAAATGGGAAACAATAATTGCCCTTCCGGTATAAGAACCTAAAGAAAATATCATCTTTTCTAGAACGGATTTAGATTGGTCTGAATTACATGGAAAACACATGTATATTGATCGGATTGCAAAAATCCGTTCAACTAGAATTGAATAGTTTATCAGAGGAGAGTAAATGAATCGATATGCTCCATGTTCTTTCACCCGGGTAAAAAATAAATGCCCAAGCTCAAGGTCTACTACTTCCTTGCTATATGAAGTGTAAGTTTTTTAGAGATGCATTGTTTAGATGTTGGTATTAATAGTGCTCAATAATTTTTCATGGATTCATATGTATTGACTTTTCAAACATTTTTATGTAGCTATGCTTGTTTATATGGCCCTGAGGATAGAAGAGGACAAGATGAAATGAAGCAAAGATCCTCATTTGTGAAAAAGAGGGGTTGCCAATTCCATTTCATTGTAAAAGTTATGGTTCAAATCCCTGAAATAACAATAATAACATATAACATGTATGAGCATGTAGATAGCCAAGGATGGCCTTGTCATGGCCAACATGACACTTCGAGTCATGCTAGGTCCCTGCATCAACCAAAGTTATCAAGGGACATGGTTTCCTATGTAGAGAGTTGTTTCTTCTTGGAAGTGCCAATTGACTCGGTTTGCAAAATGCATGTTAAAAAATATGTTAACATAGATGTTACAACTCAGGATATATTTATTTTTGTGTAGGAAAGATGTTGTTAACATCTATAATCGTCTAATGAAAGGAAAGTATCAATTGCATAAGAAGGATGAAATGAGTGTGAACCTTTGGTATAGAAAACACCCAGATGATTTTTTCTTTTATCAAAAGCCCAATGGTGGAGAGATCCCTTTTATAGTTGGAATTCAAACAAAGTGGATGTTGGAGACAATGGTGAAGCTATCGAATAATAGCCTAATAGCCATTGATTCAACATTCAGCATGAATAAATATGGGGTGAGTGTATTAAGAATGATTGATCTAGTACAATAATTTGATTAGTAATGATTGATAATGATTAATGAGCTGAAGTTGACTTCAAATGTTTTTTTAATGTGATAGTATCAATTGTACACACTCGTGGTGTTTGATGAGAAACAAAGTGGGGTGCCAGTTGCATGGGTGGTGGCATCACGTAATACATCACAAGACATTTCACTATGGTTGGAGCACCTCATGCATAGGTGTCACCAAGTTTATCATAGTTGGAAAGTTAATGCCTTCATGGTTGATGATACATTGGCTAAAATCGGTAATTTAAGGTAACTTCAATCTTCTTATTTTACAATACAACTTGTATTTATTACAAAAATAACATGCTTGAAATGAATTGAATGTGGCAGGAAAATCACAAGGTGCAATGTTATCTTGTGTGTTTGGCACGTATGTCAAGCATGGCTAAAAAATGTGAATTGATTGGCCAGTAGTCCAGAAATAGAAAAAGAGATGTTTAGTGATTTGGGTTTAATTATGAATTATTGTTCCAGTGTTGAAGTGAGCAATGCAATTAATGCTTTCTTCAACAAAAGAAGTTCCTATACTATTTTCACAAGAATTGGGTTGCTGCTGACAAGATTTGTAAGTTGACAAAATCTTTCTTACATTTCTCTTTTTTCTTTTTCATACGAATGAAATATCTTCATTAACTCAAATTTTATGCAATTAGGGATGTGGGTAAAAGGTTGTCATGATTTTCCCCATGCAAATCAGGAGACAAACAATGGTATGGAGTCATATCACTGTTACCTAAAGACAAAATTTCTACCTGATAGAAGAAATAAATGTTCTCGTAGGATGGATTAGTTGATATATGTTCTTCTAAAAAATGTTGAACCTTGTTACCAGTTTAGGGAAATTATAAAAAAGGAAGGACTTTCGAAAAATTACAGGAAAGAGAAACAATTTGAATCATCAATGGAAAATGTAAAAAGAATTCCAGATAGTGATTTCAGCCTTCATGACCAAATGTCTCATGCTTTTGGGTGAGGAGTCAAACTAAACCTAATAAGCAATGTGTTCTCACTTGTCGTCACAAAAATTTATTAACTTGTGATTGCCCATGGTATATTCATGGAAACATTTGCAAGCATGACATAAAGGTGGGTTGGTTGTCTTCCCGTTCGATGGCTTCAAACCAATTAATAAATCATCAAATCACAATTGATTCATACAATGACCCTCCTGCGATAAATATAGAAGCAATATCAGATCTTTGTGAAGATTCAAAAACATTTTCCATGGATAGTCACAATGTTGATGTAAATGTTAAAGGACTTGAGTTGGCCAAAGATGAGTTATTTGGTTACATAGACCTAGTTCGAAAAAATCCTCCTTCTATTTTTACCAAGATTGAATAGTTGTTTGTGTTGGTTAAAGAATGTTCAATGACGCCAACAATCTTCATATTATGGATTATGAATTCATGTGTAGGTTGGGTGCTTTTGAGTCATCTTTGAAGAGGAAGAAGAGTTTCCTTAGTGTAGAAATTTCCCACCTGAAGAACAAACCCATATATGCAATGTCCTAAAGCATAATACTTGTTCTACTTCTACAAAACATTAAGCGGAAGCATAATCGAATTCATGAGCAACATCAAGTAGAAACATGCATAACTGATCAAGAGAAATCAATCACACATAACACAGAATATATCACTGGGGAAAGCACCAACATAAAACCGCAACACTGTATTATCAATCAAGTGGAAATCCTCTTCAACATACAAAAAGAATCAGCTCAATAGCTATCCTACTCTCTCTGTACTCTGATGATCTTCAATCAGAAGATGAAAATCATGGACTACCTAGGCCTCAATATATAGGCCACAAGTCCTCCAATCTCCTATAATAGATCCTTCTCCATGCAAGGAATACTTACTAGAAATATCCAAGCATCTGATAGTACACTGTCCCACATTTGATCTCAACTGGGTCTCTGACAGAACTGACATGCAACAGTTATCCATGAGTGAATCCTCAGTTATCTAAAATAATAGTTGTCACATGCATGCAAGCATTAACAAACTATATTTTATTATTTTAACAACTTGTTAAAATAATGTAACTGGACTTGACTAGTTAGAACTAAGTCAACTAATTCTCTCATTATAAAACTCATACTTATTCCCTCAATCAGTGGAGGAAATAATTGCATGTTCTCACAAAGACTTCAAGTTTTAGTTTCCTTAACTAATTAACTCATGGAGAATTAGTTAATTAATATTCCAAACTGCTAGTAAGACCAAAATTAATTTTACTTCCTATAGATAGACTAGGGATTGTTATAAACAGGAAGGGACCCAGAAATGCTATTTTTAGAACTTTCTATTTTTAGGAGTTTCACATCTCACCCAATGTGGCCAATGATCTCACTGGCCAAACTGCTATTTTTAGACATGTTATTTTTAGACATGCTATTTTTAGCACATTCTAAACTTAACATTTCTTGTTGCACATTTTTCAACACTCCCTCTCAACAAGAAAGGCTTCCTCTCGAACCCGATCCTGTAACTCTGGATTGTTCTGCATGCAACACATCTACTCGGTCCACTTGCTCCAACAACACTTGGAACAAAAGCACTCCCAACTGACCACTCTGTTGGGCTAGGAACATACTCTGATGCTGAAGCTCTACCTGCTCCTGACAAGTGCTCCCTCTCTAACATCTGCGCTACTGCAACATCTCCATGAATCTCGTACCATTGCACACCTCTCTGTGCCACCTAGTATTGTGAAAAACACTTGTGCCTCTCGCATTGTTGCAGCCTGCAAGCTATGCACTATCTTGGGATTCGCTGCACTGTAGCTCTCTCTGCCGCTCCATCCGCATTTGTCTCTACCCAATCAGTCAGTTCTTGCTACTCCACATCGGGGCTCCTATAGCAAGGTCTCATCCAAGAGGTTGGGTACCTCAAGGATCTCGCCCCTCCTCCTTGGGACAATCAATCCACATCACCCCACCTCCTACCTGGAGGTATGGTTGCATGCGATCCCTCTGCCCACCTGGCTTGAAGTTTCCCCCTACTAGAGGTCTCTGCATGAGTAAATGTCTCTACTCGATCTCCACTCAGCTTCCCCTATTGTGGCTGCTCCACAACCACCTGAAGCTGCTATACAAATTGTGGCTCCTCCACAATCATCTGAGACTTCTTCTGGCTTTGCATGTTGAGAGGTAATATACCCTCCCTCTCAACCACCAAGTCTCCAACCTTTGCCTTGCTCCTCAAGGCTTTACATGCATCTTGTACCTCAAGTGCATACAGGTTCTTGGCTTGCACGACAATCTATTTCCACTTTCCCGCCGTCACGAAATTTTCTAGAAAAGGAGTTGATTTTAAATCATTGATATCTCCCTCATCCGAACTCTGATTCAGCCAATTTTTTTTTTTTGATTTTGCGTATTTTTCCACAAGGAATCTAAATCTGCTATTTATTTCTGAAAATTTTGTATATAAATTTTCAGATCTGCTCTGTAAACTCTCGGCCCAAAACTCAAAACTTTGAAATCTCCTCTTAATATACTGTTCTTGCTTGATCACCTGTGCTCCGATACCATGTAGAATTTTGTAGAATTTTTCTACAAATCAGCTAGCTCTGATACCATGTTGAACCTTTTCTACAAA
The DNA here is from genome assembly GCA_031772625.1 of Pinus tabuliformis. Lineage (NCBI taxonomy): Eukaryota > Viridiplantae > Streptophyta > Pinopsida > Pinales > Pinaceae > Pinus > Pinus tabuliformis. Next base: position 751,113,454 of record CM062804.1, read on the forward strand.
TCAGCTAGCTCTGATACCATGTAGAAATTTCCCACCTATAGATCACCTGGTAATGCAATGTACTAAAGCAAAACACTTGTTCTACTTCTACAAAATATTAAGCAGAAGCATAATCGAATTCATGAGCAACATCAAGTAGAAACATGCATAACTGATTAAGAGAAGTCAATCACACATAACACATAATATATCACTGGGGAAAGCACCAGCATAAGACCCCAACATTGTATTATCAATCAAGGGGAAATCCTCTTCAACATACAAAAAGAATCAGCTCAATAGCTATCCTACTCTCTTTGTACTCTGATGGTCTTCAATCAGAAGATGAAAATCATGGACTACCTAGGCCTCAATATATAGGCCACAAGTCCTCCAATCTCCTATAATAGATCTTTCTCCATGCAAGGAATACTTACTAGAAGTATCCAAGCATCTGATAGTACATTGTCCCACATCTAATCTCAACTGGGTCTCTGACAGAACTGACATGCAACAGTTATCCATGAGTGAATCCTCAGTTATCTAAAATAATAGTTGTCACATGCATGCAAGCATTAACAAACTATATTTTATTATTTTAACAACTTGTTAAAATAATCTAACTGGACTTGACTAGTTAGAAATAAGTCAACTGATTCTCTCATTATAGAACTCATACTTATTCCCTCAATCAGTGGAGGAAATAATTTCATGTTCTCACAAAGACTTCACGTTTGCTTTTCCTTAACTAATTAACTCATGGACAATTAATTAATTAATATTCCAAACTGCTAGTAAGACCAAAATTAATTTTACTTCCTATACATAGACTAGGGACTATTATAAATAGGAAGGGACCCAGAAATGCTATTTTTAGAACTTTCTATTTTTAGTAGTTTCACATCTCACCCAATGTGGCCAATGACCTCACTGGCCAAACTGCTATTTTTAGACATGCTATTTTTAGCACACTCTAAATTGAACATTTCTTGTTGCACATTTTTCAACACTTAGCCCCAAAAAGAGAAGAAAAACAAGCAAACAAAATGCGAGATTGGAATTTAACTTGAATATCAACGTAGAAGAAGATGAACCATTTGAGTTTGAACAACTCAACAAGCAAGGTTTCCCTCACCTCAACAATGCATGGCTTTCCAAGTTTGTTGTGATGCATTTGTTTTCAATTTGATTTTAATATTTATTTGTGTATCACATGTATTTGATGTATTATTTTTTTGTTGAATATGTTCATGTATGTTTGATAGGTGGTGAGGATATGTTTTCCTATTTGTCTAATTTGTCCAATTGCCATTTAAGGTCAGTAAATAACTCCATGCATTTACACTCAGTGTTTTAATACATCGATTATTTTGTATGTTATGGAAGATAGATTTCATGACATTTTCCATACTTTCATTATTCTTGCATATATTGGCGTTTAAACATGAATCTGATATATAAATTTGAATAAAAACAATGGAAATGTAACAAAATTGTAGGGGAAATGCAACAAAATTGTAACTAAACATGTAAAACAAAATTTTACCAGTTTTTCATAACTGTTCAATGCTAATGGTGATATATTATTGGAGAATAATAAATATTATAACATCAGAGATTATGTGTTTGCTGACTATGAGTTTCCACACTAGTGACAATGACTGTCAGCAATGGTGAGCGAGTGTGTCAGCAACTGTGAGCTAGTGTGTCAGCAAGGGTGAGTGGGAGAATATCAACAACAGTGGGGGAGTGAATATTAGCAATAGTGAGGGAGTGAATATCAGCAAGAAAACAGGGGTAAATCTGAATTTGAGAATGAAGGGGGATTTTCATGAATATTGTTGATACAATAATCATTATGTCCTGCTTCACTAGGACAAAGATACCCTTTTGTTTCCATAATTTCATTCCAGCATTCAAACTCTTTATTTTTTCAGGGTATATGACTTTTTATATATCCTTGTTGGCAGCCAGATCATTGGATAGCGAAATCTAAGACTGATCCAGTTATTCCCACATTGTTCCATGGAAATAATATATTGATCAACCCTTGTTAAGGATATATTTAAGTTTAGGTAGTTAAATGGATCTTTATTTCAGGTTTTTTTTCCCGAGGCATCCCACCTTGCTTTACATCCTTCTTGTGTGGCCATCTCCAATATTTAAATCTTCATTGCGCAATATGCAATGGTCTACAACCTATTCCTAGCGATATACTATGCTACCTCTGATGAGTTGGCCAGCTATTGCTGTTATTTTATCACCTCTACAGGTATTTCATATTCTCCTCTAACCCACAAAATGCTCTTGGAACTACGTTTAAAATTTTTAAGAGCTTCCACCCAACTGCCTTGATCTCTCAAATATGATACAAAGGCTTGGCAATTAGACATCCCTTACTTCAGGGTTGGGATTCCATTTTTGGTTAAGAGATACAAAAAAATTATGTTGGTACAATTCACATAGAAAGTCTTTTTCTAGATTCATGTAGGCCTTATATGCTTCTATGAAACCATGTCTGTATTCAACCTGGAAAGTATTATTGTTGATGATAACATTCTTTTTAACCATCAACAAACTTTCTGTCTAGTACACATTGTAATTGGTTGAAGGATCACTAGAACTAAGCACACCATCCATCATCTGTCCGAGTTGTTTCTTATCATTCTCCATATTATTCGCCTTTCTTTGCAACTCAGCCGTTGTGCTTTTATGTTCTCCTTCAACTTTTTTTATATATTCTTCCCATGTCTTGCAAAGGTCACGAATTAAGTTTTTGTGCAAATGGAAAGGTATTAGTTTTCCTTGTAAGAGGGTATACACAGGACTAATTTATCCTTTGGTTCCTCATCCTCTGTTTCCACAATAATGTCTTTGGTTAGTTTGATCTTTGGTTCCTGATCCTCTATTAGTTTCATCTTTGGTTCATGTTCCTCTATTTGTACAACTGTTTCTTTTGTTAATTTCATCTGTGATTCTTGTTCCTCTGTTTGTACAATTGTTCTTTTGGTCAATTTCATCTCTGGCTTCTGGTCTTATGTTTTCAGAACAATGTCATCAACCAGTTTCTTCCAAGGGATACATTTCCTTGGACCCATGGAGAAGGTATATCTATGACACCAATAGGTAGGGACTCTACAACTTGGGCGAGACAATTTAATCTATCAAAAGTTTCTTTTTGTCTTAGCTCATCTATTAGGGTTTTAACTTTGATTTCTAGCTCTCCATTTTTCATCTGGAGAATCTTGTTCTTCCGTAATAATGAAATATACAAAGGAAGATTTGTAGGGGTACTTACTATTCCAACGTGCTTCTTTTTCAATTCTAATGATGCATTTGGTTGGTCCTCCTTATCATCCCCATACAATTTTTGTGCTACAGTTGATTGGTCCTCCTCATGATCCCCATACAGTTATTGTGGTGTAGTTGGTTGGTCCTCCTCATTTTCCCCATACAATTTTGGTGGTGCATTTGTTTGGTCCTCCTCATCATCTGCATAAAATTTTGGTGGTACAGTTGGTTGGTCCTCCTCATTTTTGGTGGACATTTCTGGTGGTACAGTTAGTTGGTTCTCCTTATTTTTGGAGGACAATTTTGGTGGTGCATTTGGTTCATCCTCCACATCATCCCAATATAAATTTAAAATTGAGGCAAGGCCCTCTATTCGGTACCATTTGGCTACTCCTCGTATGTACTCATAGTGAGAATCAGGAGAAGGAACCTTATCAACTTGTTCTTTTGTGTCAACAAGGTGGCATAATCCTTGTTCCATGTATCCTTGCCACATGCATCCTTGCTCTGTGACTCTTTCTTGCATCAATACATCTTGTGGACTCTCTTTCTCTTTCTCTTGCTCTTTCTCTTCTGTTTTTTCTTCAATAAGAACAGGGAGGGTTTTAAGAACTAGAGAAGGACGACCTTGCTTTCTCTTGTTCTGCTTGGATTTTGGCACTACTTTTGGGCGTTTCTTGTATCCTCTCAATCTTCTGGTGGTAGGTTTACTTCCCAATATTAATACCTCATTATCATTATCTTGTTCACCGGAGTTGCAGCTCGGGGGTCATGGGGAAAAGTTATAGCTGGGAGGTCATGGGGCATAGTTGTAGCTGCCAGAGCATCCTCTAGCGGGGTTGCAGCTTCAACATGCAATGGCCTTCCAACTAGTTCATCCCAAGTTCTCCCTTCCTTTTTTAGTGCACCATCCACCAAAATTTAATGAGGAAATGGTGGGAGAAGATTCTAAATGACCGCTTTGATTTTTTTCATAGATCGGACCATATGCTCTAGGGTTTTTGCAAGAAATAAAGGCATGTTAACCAACCTGCCATGACACAAGTGGTATAACAACTAGATGTGCTAGTAATAAATAACGACATACCTTCCTTCACACGTGAAAAATATTTGGACAAGGAATGCAACATCTTTCCATGGTTGTGGTAATGCCTTCCTGTCAAATCCTGTGCTTATCTTATGCAACTCTTCCCCTACCTCAAGGAATTAGTGCACAACATCAAGTTGGGGTTTTCGGGGCACAAACCATTATTCTCCCATCTGGGGTAACCCTATCGCTTCCACAATTTCTTCTTCTGTCGCATGCACCACTGTCCCTACTACCTCAAATCTACCCTCCCTATAATGCATGGAAAATTCTATAGATATGGCGTCGTCATACACCTAAAACCTATGAATATACTCTATTAAGTCAACTTGTTCAAAAAATGGTTTAATGTGTGGAAAATTGTCTAGTAACTCTTCGCTACCTTCTCAGTGAAATATTGATCCTTCCATCTTTATTTAGAGTTCAAAGTGGCTATGGTTGTGTTTTTTCTCTAAAACAGTTTGAATGTGGGAGAACAACGCAATGGAAGAGTTGAGGTAATGAGTCTAGTAATAAAATGTGGCATCATATATTGCGATGACAATACGCAGTCAGGTGTTGCCACAATGGTTGTTGCCCATTTGGCACCAATCATTCATTGTTGTCATTGTCAAGGGAGATATATGTTTCTGTTGTACACAGTCAGGGGTTTCCGCAACGGTTGTTGGCCATTTGGCACCAACCGTTCATTTTTGTCATGGTTAGGGGAGATTTTCCATCACAATAATTTAAAGTTTGATTAAGTACAACTTTGTGGGCCCATGCAGCATTACACTCACTCCTTAAATTACTTTCCTTAAAAAGTATTGGTTATAGTTTATTAGTTATCCTTGAATGCATATTATAATTTTGCATGATTATCAAGTTAACTTCATTGATTTGTAGGTTGTTCATATTATTTTCATTGTTTTCAGGATTAACTGCTATTGTTGTTATGTATGTCAGAACGTGCTTCAATTCAAATCACCTGATCTTGTGGCTGTAGATGTTGATAATGGAGAAATTTACAACAATTGAATTGTTTGTTTGGATATTTATACAATTATGTCCCTTAAATGAGGTTGGATCTATGGATTGGAAAAATGCAAGATATCACAATTGCATTTTGCATTTAACATGAATAAAGAGAAAATCATGATTGGGCTATAAGATATCTTGGTTGGCTTGTAACCAAGGGTATCTCACATAATTTGTTATTGAATGGGATTATTTAAGAATTCAATCTCATTAGACTTTTATTAGAGACTTTGTTGGGTGCAGGAATTGCGATTAAGCAGACTCCTTCAACACTTAATTATCAACTCGAGGGTTTCGTAAACTTAGAGGCAAAGCATAGGAAATGCTAGAAATGATATGAACTTTTCCTAACTCTATTCCTACTTCCTTAATTACAATCTTGCAGAATCAAAAAGAAAAGATCACCCGACAATTTACACCAAAGAAATTCTAGTGCTGGAATATGAAAGAAAGTACTTTTGCGAAGAAATAAATAAAAGGAACTTTCAAACTCTTGTAAGCAATCCTGATTAATTGAAATGAAAATCTATGTCTATCTTCAGTATAGTTGTATGTCAGATTAATAATTGGACCCTTGAAGATGTCTGACTTCTTTATAGATCTTTCTCCCTGCACTGAGCTGTTATTCCTATACTCCTAAAATATTCTTGCACCAGTACCAGAACAAAGTTTATATGCTAGAAGTATATTCTACACTTGTAGTGAATATTTATATCCTCATTCAGGGGCTCTAAGTCTAACAACTAGAGCACTATGTTCCTGTATCGAAATAGAGATTCCTGCACCAAGTTTTCAAATTTCTTTCATAAAAGAATAAAGAGTGTGTTAACTTAAGAAGATAATTTGCAAAGGTGAACAAAACTTTGAAATAGCTTTCACAAACAGAAATATTATTCAACCAAACTTCACTTCAAAAGAAGAATTAACTTTGAAAGTCAAAGCACACTTTCCTTCAACCAAGGAACTCTTTCATGCAAATAAAGAAATCATCTAATGTGACAACATGCTTTATTCCTGTAATAGTTATTCACACAAGTTCAATCTACCTTTTTAATCTTCTTAATTCAGAAAGGTTCACTTTGAAATAGTTAAATATGAAGTTCGATCCTTTCCTTAAAAGTGTAAAGTGCAGGTACATATTAATGTGTTCTAACAACGTTTAGCCTTTAATTACGAAAACACATTCAATCCAAAATATCAAGAATACTTCTAAAAGATGAACACTCACTTGCAGAAATGTATCGAGATCCTTGTGATAGAAAAGAACAAAAAAAAATTCACTCTAATTGACCAAAGAAAACAAATTGTAGAACTGTAAATGCACTAGTGCAGGAATAACGTGCTTGCATGATCCAGGCAGAAATAATACTAAGCTTTGAAAAGAAAAATTACAAAAGGGTAAGATCAAACTTAGTTAAGCATGCACACCACGGATCCATCACACAATGGCTATAAATGAAATCAAACTTGAACTTTGTTAAAGAATAGAAGAATCTACTTTAATTCACGCCTTGCATTAAAATGAAATCAACACACCTTTAACGAGAAAGAATAATGTGAGGGAGAACGAGCTAGGTTGGCTGGGCCCTAGCCAACCAGCTTGTTTCCCTATTTAGGAAACTTGGAAACTCAGCTCTCAACAACACATCAACATAGAATTAAAACACAGGATTGAAATAACATGGTGCAATCCCTTTATATTCAATTTTAGAATCAAAAAATGTACATGAAGAACTGGACTCCAACCTAGAATGAGGGCGATACCAGAAAGATTACAAAATACCACAGTTATAGTGGCCTAGCTATCGCTCCGCTCGCAACCATTTTCTATCTGAATCCTACATTATATACATCCCTTAAGGCTTGCGGATGTAACAAAATTACATTTAGCATTACGATCTAAGCCTTTTTGTTGTAACGAAATAATAATAATATTACATGCTAATCCTTTCTGCTGTAAAAAAACACTAAAGTTGAGCGTTCGGTCGACGACCTATTCTCTATCATATCCCTGACTTATCTCTGCTTCAAGCCCAACTCGAGATGACCAATTTTGAACGAGATGTCCACGTTAGCTAGTGAGTTGTCACAAAATTTTGAGATTCGCCAACGGTGCAAGAATCCTACCTTCACTCAACCATGCTAGAGAAATGATTAATACGTTGCTTACCAAATATTTTAGGAAAGAATATATTAGTTGCAAAGAATATTAAAGGTATAAAATCTATAAAAATAATTAATTAAGCACATTTGTAACCATTAGATATGAAATATAAAGCTAGTGTAGGAAATGGCATGATTCTTGGAATAGTGCGGGAATAAGGAGGTTGTGAGGTTAAAATAAAGGTCTAACGTTATGAATTTGAAGTAGGAAAGGGGTAAAAAATGTAGCAATTTAGCCTACCAACATCCTCCCCTTCCTTCAATCCTAAACGTGTATTCTAATCCCTTATTTCACTGTCTTTTCCTTCCTGCCTTGAGCCTTCTTGAGTTTCTTAGTCACCTCTTTAAGACATTTATAGCACTTTGAGGCCTGGAATTTCCATATCTTGACTTGTCTTCTCTGTTCATTCACTTCTCCTGCCAACTCTGCATTTATCCGCTTCTGCACTATATTCTTCTCTTTCATGGCTTGGTTTAATATCTCTAATTTGTAAACATGTTGCTTGAGTTCTTCTATCCGATTGTTCAAACAAAGGGTGGAGTTTTCTACTCCCAGTTCCTCTAGTGCAAACTTCTTGGCAGTCGAATCCAAACATGTGTCAACATCATCAGGGTCAAGGTTATCCTAGCTACCCAGTTCATACATTTCAACATCGTCAAGGGTTTCAACACCTGGAGTTTCAATGTCACTAACGTTCTCAGTACCTTGCACATTCATCTTACCAGGGGTTCCAGTACCCGTAACTTCAAAATTATTAAGGGCTTTAGTGCCCGAAATTTAATATCATCAGGGCCTCAATACCCTACACAGTCACCTTACCAATTACTTCAATACCTGGAACTTCAAAATTATCTTGGGCTTTAGTGTCCTGCACCCCATAATCCATCTGACCCTCCGTCAGGTCTTTGCTTGCACTCAACATCATTTTTCTCTTCTTCATCTTACCAAAGAGGACTAACAAGGGTGTGTCATCTTCCTTCTCCGCATAGTCTTCGTCAACCACTGTATGGGCTGCCACCTCAGTGAGGACCGAGAGGTTATTATTACCTGGTGAAGCAAGTGGTGAGTCATCCAATAGTATCAGGGAGGTTGACTGAACATGACCCGCCCTTGAAGAGGCAGTCCTTCTCTTGGCCGATCTCCTAGTCTCGGTAGGGCGCGAGGTCAGGGTTTCTGATTTTCCTTCCTTGCTTTCACTCTTCTTCTTGGACGACTTCCCTGCACCTTGTCCTTGAAACTCCTTCAAAAATTCTTCCCAGGTCATGTTTTTAACCTCCAGTTCCTTCTTGATTAAAATTGTGATCAGCCCGTGGTGGTATAACTTGTATGCAACCTGGCTTGACTTCCCTCTCTGAACACCTTTCGACATTTTCTATAAGCTCCTCAACAGATAATAGGGAAAATTAATGAGCTTACTAGACTCAAAATGCAGGAGCAATTGTATGTGATATAGGAAGGTCAGTGAATAACAACCCTCGTAGGTAAGAAACTTTTGTAATACGTAAATGAGGTCCTTCCATTTTCCAATCATAGCATTACGCTGGAGACCGTTCTTCCAGTCCACCTTTTGCTTCGGGTTGACCACGAATTGGTGCCACATCTTCTTCTCAATCTTCTCCTTCTTAAACCATTGTTCTCCCACTACTACTAAACCTGTAGCTTGAGATATGGACTCTTTTGTGACTGCAAATTCTAACGAACCCACCTTGGCTCAGCTACCATCAAAAGTCTGGATGAATGCTAGCACCTCAACTGAGTCGAATCCATCAATTTTTTGTAGAAATGGGAGGAACCCGGATTCTATTGAAAGCTTTTTTCTATACTCATCCATTTTCTCCATCTCCTTCACGAACTGTGGTTCAATCCTTACAGGCGCCATTTCTCTATTTGAATTCACCCAATCTTTGTCTAAAACTTTGAAAGAGTATTACAAATGAAGAACTCAAAGCTTTATTGAGGGATTCATGATGGTTGAGCTATACATTTTCCACTATATTGGCCACTTCCCAAATGGTCATGCTCCATCATTAATATTACACTCTTGGGACAGATGTGAATACGAATTGGTTCAAGTATAGGCAGGTGATGATGATTGGGAAAGGCAGTGGTTTAGATAATGATTTAATGTAACGGTCATGCAAGGTCGAATATGAGGTAAGGCCATTATTGATAGGTGATGAGTTTCTCAAGAAGAGGTAAGTATTGGACTTCGGGAGAATCGTACCATCCCATATTCACTTCATGATCTCACATAAGGTGTACTCAGTACTCATTAAAAAGATGAGATTTCATAACCTAAAATATCTTTGTACTTAAACGATTTCTTCTTAATTTAGTAAATGATAAAACAAAGTGTTAACCATAATACAAATTATTGAATGCCATGATCTACAGGTGGTGTAGTCATTCTGCCTGTACAAAAATTTATGAAACAAAGATAAGCTTTTCAATACACATTTTTGCACTAGGTGTTCTTGCACTAGAACATGTGTTTTCATAATTAGGCGTGCTCAACGGTGTGGATTCTTGTACTGAACGTGCCTACACTGAACATGCTTGCACTAAACATGCCTACACTTAAACATGCCTGCACTAAACATGCCTGCACTTGAACACACCTGCACTGAACATGCTTGCACTCGAACACACAATCCTGCATTAGGGGTATTTGTAGCATATCTAGAAAGAGCAAGGGTACCAGAAAAAATCTGATAGGATATAATTCATAGGGTGGATTTGAAAAATTTGCTGGATATACAAGGGAGGTTTTATTTTACATTGTTTAGTGTTGATATATGCCTTTCGATATTATTTGTGAGTTCACATCAGATCCTGCAATCGATCCATGAGGAAAAAGAAAAAGTGGGAAAAGGGGTAAATTTTAGAATGGGAGGGAAATTACGACAGGGAATTCAAGAGTGAGACCACCAAGAGGGACAAATCGAAAAGGGATTTTGGGGGAAAAAATTAAAGGGGAAAAGATGGAATTATGAAAACGGATAGGGAAAGTTTCTTTGAAGAAAGGGATGGTAAACTTCATGGGATAAAAAGAAGAAAATAAAGGGGAATTTTTTTACAAAAATGGGAATAGAAGAAGGGCAAAATTTCACCTAAAATCTGCCTATATAGTGCTGATCTGAAAAGTAAATGCAGCGGGAATTGAGTGTTTCTTGGATAAAAAATTTTGTGCCAGCTATCCCAAACTTGGATAAGGGCTTCGTTCCTGCACTTGAACCTGCTTCTTCTTGGTGACAGTGAACACATCTAAAAATAAAGCAACATTCCCATTTTATTAGAATTTGATCTTCCAGCTAGCAAGCTAGTTTTCAGGTTGATCCTTCTGCAATCATGTCAGTAAAACCGATTTTCACAATCACAGGAAAATATTTTTTTCTTAACCTTTTTATTTTTATTAATTTTTTTGGATTTTCTTTAAAATTCATTTCAAAAGAGAAGAAACCAGATCACAATAGGCTGGCATAGCCACCTACCAGCTGAAGCTCAGACTGCTCCTCCACTTGCTGCATGAAATATTCCTTTGTGATGAGCTGAAAGTATGCTTTAATCATATGCCCATTGAAAAGGAAAATTGAATTTCGCCCATCGATAGTTTTGACTTCTACAACCCCATTGTTGAAAACTTAAATTACCTCATGCAGTCCCATCCAATGAGTATGGAAGTTCCCTTTAAAATGTTTAAATCTAGAGTCACAGAGAAGTACCCAATCACCTAGTTGGAACTGTTTCTTCTTGATAAACTTGTCATGCCACTTCTTGTGTTGGTGCTGCACCAAAATATTCTTTTGAACAACATCCATTTGAAATTCATCCAACTCGTTTAACTACAATAGACATTGTTGTTGAGCTTTTGAGAGATCTAGAATTAATTGAACTGCAGTTCTGAAAGTCTTTATCTGCAATTCAAACAACAAAATGACTTGTTTTTCATACACCATCTCATATGGTGTATGCCTCATGCTATTCCTCCAAGTGGTTTGATAATCCCATAAGGCTTCAGGTAATCGAATGACCCAATCCTTCTTGTGCATGTTTACTATTTTGGTGAGGATGGATTCGATCACCTTGTTTGTAGATTCCACCTGGCCATTTGCTTGTGGGTGGTACAATGTAGATATCATATGCCGAATCTTATATTGATTCATGACTTCCTGTACTAAGTTAGAAACAAACTGCGGTCCATTGTCAGAAACAATTTCTCTAACACCAAATCTAGTAAAAAATTCATTAAATCGAAAATCAATAACAACTTTCTCAGTGGCAAAAGAAACCACTTTAGCCTCTACCCATTTAATAACCAAATCAGTACAAACCAAGATATTCCTTTTATTTAAAGATGTGGGGCTTATGGGTCCTACGAAATCAATAACCCATTTTTCAAAGGGCTCGATCATAACTTGAGGACATAAAGGCATAGTTAACAACCATCATAATGCCTAACATATTGCTTGCCATCCTTAAACAAACAAGGCCAAAAAAAACCAGTGCATAAAATTATATATGCAGTTCATGTATCAACGAAGTGGCCACCAAAAGGTTCAGCATGGGTAGATTTTAAGATATGAAACATTTCCTCCTCTCTCAAACATCTACAAATAAAAAAAATTGGTCTACTGTAAAAGAGGTCTCCCTGTATCCAAGAATACGAAGCACTTTTCTGAATGATATTTCACTTTTCACGAGCAAATACGTGAGGTGGTGTTTTTCACGTGACTAAATAGCTAGTTATGTTAGCAAACCATGGGGATTTTGCTGACATAGAAAAAGCATGTTCGTTAGGGAAATCATCATCAACAGGAATTACTTCACTGGGACTATTTAATCTAGAAAGATAATCAGCGACAACATTAGACTTTCCTGGTCTATCAATAATTGTAACATTGAATTCCTATAATAAAAGCAACCACCTAGTCACTCTACCACTAGTTAAAGGTTTATTCATTAAATATTTTATAGCATAATGTTCAATATGCACGTAAAATTCATATCCTGTAATGTAATGTCTAAATTTATTAATAGAAAAAATAACGACTAAAAATTATTTCTCAGTCATTGTATAGTTAAATTCAGCAGGTGAAATTTTTTTACTGATGTAATAAATAGCATAGGATTGTTTATTCTCCTCTTGTCCTAAAGCTACGCCAATGGCAGTGTTTGAGGCATCAGAGGAAATGTGAAATGGCAAGTATCAGACTAGTACTCTCAAAACTGGTGCTTGTACTAATTTTTCCTTCAATGTCTCAAATGACTATTGGCAAGCTGTGGACCAGGAGAATTCACTATCCTTAGCTAATAATCGAAAAAGGGGGGTAGCAATATTGGAAAAATTCTCAATGAATCTCCGGTAATAACCAGCATGTCCCAGGAAGCCTCTCACTTCCCTTTGTGTTTTGGGTGCAAGAAGACGAATAATAACTTCAACTTTAGTGAGGTCTACCTAGATACCTTTGTCAGAAACCAAATGACCAAGAACCACTCCTAGTTTGCACATTAATATACATTTTTTATCACTCAAAGCAAGATGAGCCTCTTGGCAACGTAAAAGAACTTTTTCTAGATTTTTAAGAGCTTCATCAAATGAGTCACAAAACATAGAAAAATCATCCATATAAATCTCAACACATTCAAGATTAGCGAAAATAGCCATCACAACCCTTTGAAAAGTGGCAGTGCATTACACAACCTGCAAGGAAGCACTCGATAAAAAAATGTATCGCAAGGTCATGTAAAGGTAGTTTTGTCTTGATCTAAGGGTGCAATCTGGATTTGGTTATACTCACTAAAGCCATCTAAAAATGAAAAGCACTTTTTGTCGGCAAGGGTTTCTAGCACCTGATCGATGAAAGGAAGGGGAAAGTAATCCTTGATAGTGTCTTTGTTCAATTCTTGGTAATCAATGAAAATACGCCATATCCCATCTTTCTTAGGGACTATCACTAATGGAGAGATCTACTGACTATAAGAAATGGGATAGCTTAAATTAGCGTCTAAGATTTTTTGTAATTCCCCTTTAACAATATCTCTTAGCATGGGATTCATTCATCTCTGGGGTTTTTGGAAGGGTCGAGCTCCCTCCTAAATATAGATATGATGAATACAGGTCTCAATAGGAATGTCTTTCATGTCTTCGTAACTCCAAGCGAATGCATTCAGGTGATCTTGCAAAAAGGTAGCAAGATGCTCTTGCTGAGATGAATCCAAGTCTTAGCTAATGTGTAAATATTTGCCTGGATTAATTTCAACAAGAGTGGTATTGAGCTCAAGAGTATAGGAAGATGATGCTACAATATGGGATGAGGAAGTCTGGGAATTAGAATTTTATTGAAAACCCAGACTAAATATCTGATGAAGTGTGTCAAAGTTAGGTATAGTGTCTAAATTGTTCAAAAAATCTCGTAATTCACCATCCTGGGTAGACTCAATATGATGATGAATCAAAGAAACATATTAGGTCTCCTCATCAATGTTGTCATAATCTAACCATAAAGTGTCCTTGAGTTCCTGAATAGATCTAGCAGGTGGATATAAGGTGACCTTTTTCCTAGAGTCTCCATGTGAAATGTACATATCACCAGAGTGACATCCAATATAAGCATCGGTTATTGCAAGCCATGGTCATCCCAAAATCAAAGGATTTCCTCCCACTAGATTCTTTGGAAGCACGATAAAATCCACGGGGTATTCCCATGAATGTATAAAGACAACCACATCATGAAATACTCCATCGGGCTTGATTTTAGATCTATCCGCAAGTTCAAGCACGATGGGTGTAGGACGAATATGGCCCAAGCCAAGTTGTTCCATGGTTTTCCTAGTCATAACATTGATGACCACCCCTAGGTCTATTAATACATTAGAGACAAGGATATCACCTATCTGGACATAAACAACTAGGTTTCCAGGATCTGTGTATTTCTCCATTGATACGCATCATGTCATCAACTCAGCTGCTCTACCAACAAACTGAATGGTCTGAGGTTCTACTCTCTTCCTCCTTGGATTTTTAAGACATAATTCCCTAATGATCTTTGTACAGATGGGAATTTCTCTAATAGCCTGAAGTAAAGGAACCTTTATGCAAATATTCCTTAACTCTGAAGCCAGAGTGGACTCGGGGTCACTCTTCTCCATAGCCAACCTCTCTGGATAGGGAGGTTGGTTTGAAGAAGATGGTGAATCTGAAGGTATGGGAATGGGCTGAATGGTGACATTGTTTTTCGAATGATCAAGAGTTGCCTCCTCATTTTTCTCCTCAATGATCACTGTGGATTGTTTTTGTTTTTCTGGTTTAACTACCCTTCCCAATCTCAATTGAAGCTCATTTATCCCAACCAGCAGGGTTTGATAGGTAGGAGAAGGGGACGGCCCAACCGAATGAATTAGTTGTACCACCTTATTATTAGGATTCGATACAGGTTAAGCAGGTAGTTGAGGCAGTCTAAATGGTGGTGGCAAAGGCAATGGTGGCATTGGTTGACTCTGCTGAGGTAGAGAGGGAAAGGATGGTTGTGACATATGGTGCGGTGCATATGAAGGAGGATATGATGGCATCTGAGCATGATAGGAATGATATGAATGGTTTGGCCCTCTCCATCCTTGTTGCCAAGGTTGAGAGGACTATCCATGGTGAAAATGGTTTCCGTGCTACCAATGTTGAGAGTGATTATTATTATTATTATAGGAATATGGAGGTGCATTATAACCATAAAAATGTGGTTCAGGAACCATACCTGCACTTACCTATGGCTAGTTCCTTCACGCTCCCACGACATGTAGTGGATCGGGTTGAGAATTCTCTCCTTCAAATACATCTTTCAATCCAAGTATGGAGGGGCATTCCTCGGTGGCATGGTTCTCTGCACAGATCACACATTTATTAGCACTTTTTATATCAGTAGGACACTCTCTTAAAGGATTCTTTTTCCTACATTTTGGACAAAAAATAGACAATGACTCTTGTTCTTTTTCTAGTTTTTGCTGAAATTTCAAAGATTCTATTTGTTTGCTAACAAGTATTCATTATTTCAATTTTCATATTGTCCATTTGATTCTCTAAGCCAATAATCATAGCATATGTAGATCCCAGTTTGTTAGTTCTACTTCAACCTCCTCTAGTGGATCTAGATGGATTTCGTGAGAACTTCCTGCACAAGTCACAAATTTGTTAAAAAGATTTCTGAGCAATATCTCCTTGTCCTAACAAATTCAAATTGTGTCTAGAATCCTCAGTAAGCCCTCGTAGGAACAAGGTTCGAAGGGTACTTAAATAAAATTTGTGTTTGAATATCTGGAGTATATACAAAAATCTCTCTAAGTAGTCCTCCAAAGTCTCATCATCACCTTGTACAATGGTGAAGATCTCGTCCTGCATTTCTCTAGTTTTACAATATTCCTGATATTTTTTCAAAAACACTCTGTTCATTTGTTGCCAAGAACTTACAGTGTTTCCTCCTAGTCCCATGAACCAGCGCAAAACTGAACCCTTGAGATTTGCAGGAAAAAAATATAATTTTTGGGCATGTGACGAATAATCATAACTCCTACATAGTATATCAAACTAAAAAAGGAATGAATCTCGATCTTCGTGCACCATACCATGAAAATGTGGAAGGACTGAAGGTGAAATATTCTTCATTTATACATTCACTTCAGAGTTCACTATTGGAAATCTAAAAGTGGATTGCTCTTCATTTACCTAATTCTCGTCAGTCCTCTCTACATGGTCTTCATGATCAGCCATTGTTGTGCCTCCAATCGGACCACTTCCAGAAGATGAAGGTTGACTACTGCTAAATTGGACTTTTCGATCATCGCTAGCCTCCTTCTTCCCCTTCTCGGGTTGTGTCACACCTGAACCACTGTTTCTAGAATCCAAGTGGACCGTTTCGACGTGATGAGTCTAGGTTTGCTTGGACTTTCTACCTGCAAAATAAGGTCCAATATGAGAAGAGTTTTCAGATTTTTCAGTGTTTCATCATCCTTTTATTGGGCTTCAGACCCTACCTTTCTTAGGCATTCATTTTAAAAATCAAACCCCAAAAAAATATTTCAAATGATGTAAAGAAAAGAATCCATCAATTGCTGCAAAGAATAAAAAATCAACACTTGTGAAATCCTTAAAACAATAGAAGAATAATGCAGAAAAAATAATAGCAGACTTACCCCCATTGCAGAAAATGGAAATTTCTTACCAATTTCAAATTTCCTCCCCATCAATGGCGCCAAAATGTTGGGTGCAGTGGTGAAACTCATGTAGTCATCTTGACATCAGGTGTAGTCACTTTTTTGTCTTATCTCTCTAGTGACTTTATTATACGTAATTACGTATATAATAAGGGTTCAACCGATCATAGGGCTCTTAGCTGGACATTCTATGATTAATCAGACTCCTTCAACATTTAATTGTCAACCCGGGGGTTTCGTAAACTTAGAGGCAAAGCACAAGAAATGCCAGAAATGATATGAACTTTTCCTAACTCTATTCCTACTTCCTTAATGACAATCTTATAGAATCGAAAAGAAAATATCACCCGACAATTTACACCAAAGAAATTCTAGTGCTGGAATATTGAAGAAAGTACTTTTGCGAAGAAATAAATAAAAGGAACTTTCAAACTCTTCTAAGCAATCCTCACTAATTGAAATGAAAATCTATGTCTATCTTCAGTATAGTTGCATGTTATATTAATAATTGGACCCTAGAAGATGTCTAACTTCTTAATAGATCTTTCTCCCTGCATTGAGTTGTTATGCCTATACTCCTATAATATTCTTGTACTACTACCGAAACAAAGTTTATATGTTGGAAGTATATTCTACACTTGTACTGAAGATTTCTGTCCTCATGTAGGGGCTCTAAGTCTCAGGACTAGAGCACTCTGTTCCTGTATGAGGATATTGATTCTTGTACCGAAAAAGAGATTCCTGCACCAAGTTTTCAAATTTCTTTCATAAAAGAATAAAGAGTGTGTTAACTTAAGAAAAGAATTTGCAAAGGCGAACATAACTTTGAAATATCTTTCACAAACAAAAAGATGCTTCAACCCAACTTAACTTGATAATAATAATTAACTTTGAAATTTAAAGCACGCTTTCCGTCAATCAAGGAACTCTTTCATGCAACTAAAGAAATCATCGAATTGTGATAGCAGGATTTATTCCTGTAATAGTTATTCACACAAGCCCGTTCTGCCTTTTTAATCTTCTTAATTTAGAAAGGTTCACTTTGAAATAGTTAAATATGAAGTTCGATCCTTTCCTTAAAAGTGTAAAGTGCAGGTACAAATTAATGTGTTATAACAACGTTCATTCTTTAATTACCAAAACACATTCAATCCAGAATATCAAGAATACTTTTAAAAGATGAACACTCACTTGGAGAAATGCATCAAGATCCCTGTGACAAAAAATAACGAAAAAAACTTCGATGTAATGAACCAAAGAATTCAAATTGTAGAAAGTTGTAAATGCACTACTGCGTGAATAATGTGCTTACATGATCCACATAGAAATAATACTAAGCTTTGAAAAGAAAAATTACAAAAGTGTAAGATCAAACTTAGTTAAGCATGCACACCACGGATCTATCACACAATGGCTATAAATGAAATCGAACCTGAATTTTGTGAAAGATTAGAAACATCTACTTTAATTCATGCCTTGCATTAAAATGAAATCAAAACACCCTTAACAAGAAAGAAGAATGCAAGGGAGAACGAGCTGGGTTGGCTGGGCCCTAACCAACCAGCTCATTTCCTTGTTTAGGAAACTTGGAAACTCAAATCTCAGTAATGCATCAACATAGAATTAAAGCACATGATTGAAATAACATGGAACAGTCCCTTTATATTAAATTTCATAATCAACAAATGTACATGATGAAATCGAATCCATCCCAGAATGAGGGCAATACCAACAATATTACAAAATACCACAGTTACAATAACATAGCTATCGCTCTGCTCGCTACCATTTTCTATCTGAATCCTATATTATATATATCCCTTCAGGCCTGCAACCGTAGAAAAATTACATTTAGCGTTACGATCTAAGCCTTTCAGCTGTAACGAAATAACAACAATGTTACATACTAAGCCTTTCGGCTGTAACGAAATAAAAACAATGTTACATACTAAGCCTTTCGACTATAAAAAAAACAATAAACTTGAGCATTCGTCCGGTGACCTAATCTCTATCATACCCCTGACTTATCTCTGCTTCGAGCCCAACTCGAGATAACTAATTCTGAACGACATGTCCGTGTTAGGTAGTGACCTGTCATGGAAGTTTAGGATTCACCAGCGGTGTAGGAATCCTACCTGCACTCGACCATGCTAAAGGAATGATTAATACGCTGGTTACCAAATAATTTAGGAAAAAATATATTAGTTGCAAAGAATATTAAAGGTATAAAATCTATAAAAATAATTAATCAAGCACGTTTGTAACCCTTAAATATGAAATATAAAGCTAGTGCATGAAAATGCATGATTCTTGGAACAGTGCAGGCATAAGGAGGTTGCGAGAATAAAACAAATGTCTAAGGTTTTGAATTTGAAGTAGGAAAGGGGTTAAAAATAAAAAAATTTAGCCTACCAACAAACTTGTATAAATTTAGCATGTGCTACTCATGGATAATAAATGAATGAATGTTACTAGAAGTTGGAAATGTGAAGAGCTATTGAACTCATTCTAAGGCCTTGTTTTATAACATCTTTTGGAGTCCTCTATTTGATAATAAAAATATTTATTTTGTTGTTCATTTTTGGGTTTTGTTTAAAGTGATTTTAACTAATAAAATAAAATTTGTAGAAAGAAATAGTGATTCTTTCCCCCCCCCTATCAGTATTTCCAACAGATAGACAAAACTAAACTGTAATGAAAATGACACAACTAAACTGAAATGAACTATTAGACACAACTGAACTGTAATCAAAATAAGACATCTGAATTGTAATCACAATGTAGTTCCATTAATAACATTGACTGAAAAATACATTTTTTACATACACGTGTTGATATATAAAAAAAGTACCAAAAAATAAAGTGAGCCCATCTATAAAAAATAAAGCTCATATAAATACATAAAAAATGATAATCATAATGGTTGTTTATGCTGCTACAATCTATCACAAGAAATAAGAACACCATAATAGGACTCCCACCATGATAACCCTAATAGAAATCACAAGAACAATCCATTCATTAACATGCCACGTATATTGATGTCTGTCAATGACAATTGGTGGAGCACATGATGGCTCCTCCACATATCTTGCACATCCATGTCCATTGGATGCTGCTTCACTGAGTATATCATCAGCAACTCTTTGGACATCTAATTGATAAGTTATGTTAAAACTTTGAAATTGTTCGATAATGTTTTCGGCTTGTTTGTTGAGGAGTTTCAAAATTTTGTTTTCTAACTTGTTGCCACTGTAACAGTGAGTTGTCGCCACTGTAACAATGAGTTTCCACCATTGTAACAGTGAGTTTCTGCCACTATAACAGTGAGTTTTCGCTAATAGGATAATAGCCACTGTAACAGTGAGTAATAGAACAACACCACTATCACTTTATCAATAAACTAGGTTAACATGATATCTCATATTAACATGATAGGTCCTCCCACACCAGGTTAACAATGAGTTGTCACCACTGTAACAATGAGTTTATGCCATTGTAACAGTGAGTTTCCCCACTATAACAATGAGTTTCCACCACTGTAACAATGAGTTGTTGCTAATAGGATAATAGCCACTGTAACAATGAGTAATAGAAAAACACCAGTATCACTTTATCAATAAACCATGTTAACATGATAGGTCCTCCCACACCAGTTTAACATGATAGATCATCTTTGCTGCTCCTGTTTCCTCTTTAATTCTGTAAAGATTATGAATTTTCCAATGGATGCATAATGTAAATATGAATCAATAAAAGTCTTCGTGATCTTAGTTATAAGAAATATGAGAATTGTTGGATGATGGAGATGTCTCATGAATTAGAAATTAGAAATTATAAAAAGCTAGAACTTTTTTCATTTGTTTCTATGGCACGCTAATTCCATTCCCATTTACACAATTTTATTAGCCTTCTCTATAATTCATTTTTAGAAGCTTCAAACCATTGTGAAGTTCCTTCAATAATACAACATTCAATATGGAAATGAAACAATGTCCTTATGTCAAAGGAAGACTCCTATGGAAGTACCTACACTTGAAATACCTATACCTGAATGGAGGATAAAAACAATATTCAATATGAAAATGAAACAATGTATTTATGGCAAAGGAAGACTCCTATGGAAGTACCTACACCTGAATGGAGGATAAAAACACATGTAAAAGAGGAATAATAAAATCATAATGACATTTATATTAGAGTAGGTATCAAGATAATTAGCCTATCGATGATTTTATATTAAAAACAATTTTCTTAGTAAGATCCTTTTATTTTTCTTTGAATTCACATTATTATATATAGATATACATACCTAATTTTACAACCAATCTTAATATAATAGTTATGACAGTTATTTCAATTGGTTCAATTGCCTCATTTTTTATTTTTTGTATTCTTTAATGTATATTGGTTCAAAGAAGACCCAAGTTTGATGTTGAGCCAAACTAGATGACAAGACAATGAAAAGGAATAAACCAATAAAAAATTTAAAGTAAACTAGATGAAACAAACTTGGAAGCAATACCAAAGAATTGATGAAGCCCACCAACAAATTACAAACAACGGTGACAAACGAGTTTCCGCAATGGTGACCAGTGAGTTGTCTAAATGATGACCCAGATAAGTGTCATATCAACAACTCACTAGTCACCATTACGATAACTCGCTGGTCACCGTCACGGCAACTCGCTTGTCACCATTGTGGCAACTCCCTAGAACAACATCCCAGAGAAAAAATAATGCAGATAATTGTAGATAATTTGTAGAAAATGCATATAATTTGTAAAAAAATAGTAAATTTACCTTTGCAAATGGTAACCCTATCTCGCTTGGCAGAAGAGAAATGCACTCGGAAAATTTCTAAAAACAGTAGCAAACTCTCCCTTGTTTTCTCACTCGATGGAATGAAAGAAACTCTCCCTTGTTTCCTCACTCACGGAATGAAAGAAACTCTCCCTTGTTTTCTCGCTTGACAGAATGAAAGAAACTCTCCCCTATTTCCTCACTCGATGGAATGAAATTAAAATGAGAGGAGATGGAGCTTCCGACGGCAAAATCTCAAACACGAATCGAGCCTTGTCTGACCTACCACACACGACATATTTGAGGATAATTTCTCACCAAATTTCTGAAAATAGTAAGCAACTCTCCCTTGTTTTCTCGATCGACAGAATGAAAGAAACTCTCCCCTATTTCCTCACTCGACGGAATGAAAGCAACTCTCCCTTATTTTCTCGCTCAACAAAATGAAAGCAACTCTTCCCTGTTTCCTCGCTCGACAGAATGAAATTGAAATGAGAGGAGATGGAACTTCTGGCAGTAAAATGTCAAACATGAATCAGGCCTTATCTCACCTGCCACACGTGGATAATTTTAGGATTATTTTACGGTACGCAACATTTATGAAGAACATTTACCCCCCACCCTATGGTTAATTTGCTAATGGATTTGCTAATTCAAATTTGAAAATGGATCCCTCACTCCATATACAGCTTGCAGGTGGCCATTGGTGAATGAGGGTGACCTGTCACTTCAACGAGTGTGTGGTTGCGTGAGTTAGGTGAGATTTCATGTCGTAATTGGCAAGCTGGCCTACAAACGGGAGTTGGACGGCGAGCTAGGAAATGAACGTTAAATGCAAACAAGAGTTGGATGCCAAGTGAAGAAATGGACATTAACATTGTGGAGCTCCATTTTGTTAACGTTGGGGAGGGATGGCACTCGGTAACCAGAAGGGATTCATCGATGGCAAGGAGGCGTGAAACATGAAGGGTGTTTCATTGACATGTCAGCCCACTACGTTCACATCAGTTGGAAAGGTTAATTGGATGTGACATTTTTTTGTCATCGGTTGCACTAAAAGTTAATTGCAAGTTTCAGATCACAGGACTTGTATGAAATGTTTTCTGTCTCGATGGAAGACCAAGTAGTTTTCTTTCATTTATTTAAAAAAAATCATTCAAAATTAATTTTAATTTATCTTTCTTTAAAGTAATATTTTTTTAATTTGTAATAATTAAAATATATAATATAAAAAATGTTATTAATTAATAATAATGATTTTTATTATTATTTTAACAATTAAGTTATGATAATTTTTTTAATAAAAAAAGATATCAAATTATATCTCAAATATAATAAGGCTTAATTATATTCATTATGATATGATAGGGTAACAAATAAAAGTTATGGATGTTTGGTGGAAATTATGTACCCTATAAGGAGAAAAATACTATAAATATAGATGAGTTGTAAACGAGTGGATTTATGTGAGGTGTAGTTCCTATCAAATCTTAGGTTCTAATCTCATACGAGGGGTTGAGGATTAGAACCACCTTTGGGTAATTTTAACTACCCTAAGGGGTGTCCAAAGTTTCATGACTCTAATAAATATTATTCATGTCTACAACTAATTTGACCTCAAAAATTGAATAAGGATTTCCTTCCTCTATAAAATTGAATGGGAAGTAAAATTTAACTCTTTCTAATCCTTCCAAGGTTTTCAAACCAATCCTAAAAGGGTAATTCAAAAGGTTCCATTTCAAAAATTGTTGAATTATTAAATTTATTTCACTTATGAAGGACAATAAATATTGCAAAATTTCAAAAGAATGATTCCATTTTCAACAATCCATCATAGCTCCAACTCTTGGGTGCTTAAAAATCATTGTACCTTCAGTATTAGACAAGGATATATGTCAATCATCAAGATTCAAATTCAACAACCATTACTAGACTTTGGTGTTTAAAGACTAAATCATCTATATTCTCATTGGATGTTATTGTTTTCACCTCTAAAACTGAATAATGATTACCTTCCCCTCTCAAATTGAATAAGGATTAAAATTGAACTCTTTCTATCATTATAATGGTTTCAAACCAATCCTAAAAGGGTAATTCAAAATGTCTCATTTCAAAAAATGGTGAATTTTTAAATTGATTTGTCACTTATGAAAGACAATAATTATTGCAAAATATAAAAAAAATGATTACATTTTCAACAATCCATCATAATCCAAACTCTTGGTTTCTTAATAATCATTGTACCTATAGTATTAAACAAGGATGGATATGAATCATCAAGATTCAAAATTCAACACCCACTACTTGACGTTGGTGTTTAAAGACTAACATCATCTATATTCTCATTAGATGTTATATGCTCCTTGAGGTGATTTACCCTTTCACAATATTAAATCCATCATATAGCTTATGTCTACAACTCACACCCACAATATCTTACCACTATATTTGCATATTCACCATTTTAAGTGCCACTTAAGGAAATCTTCCTAGAAAAGCTTGGAAACCTTGACGTTCTAAAAATGCACTTGCACCCATGTGTTATGAGCATTGTCGTTTGATGTAAATATGATAATTTACATCATATTCACTATCCATAATGTGTTTGGATCCCACCCTTTCCATAATGAGGTTTAATTTGTTATCTTTTCCTCCACTCTTAGCTAAAGAATTAGTAATGTGTTATCCATGTAACTTGCAATAACAATAAAAAATTATTAATTAGATCAATTGCAAATATGTGGCTTAATGATAATTTTGGAGAGAAAATAATAGATATCTAAAAAACCCAAGGAAACTAGCTCATTTCTCTCTCTTCGTGTTCCCATATTCCATCTCTTTATTAAAGATATATAATAGGATAGTTCATAGTTATTATTTTTCAATGGAAATGCTAAGTGTATATCAATTATTAGTGATGACATGGATATGACATTGGTATCTAATATTTATTTATTATTTGAGCACATTTAATGTTGATGTCTCCACATCTTAACTTGTGATTCATGGCACCCCATCATTGTAATAGATGTTTAATGGTAACAAAACTCAAATAAATATTGGGATGGAAATCCCTCAACAATCCATCAATATTTCAGTAGTCTGGCCAAGCTCATTATAAATATAATGCATAGTTTTCTTGTTTCACACATATGTGCATTACTGATTAGGTTTGGGATTAAAAAACTATATTATGCTCAATGAATTTTTTTAACTTTTATGTTCTTGATTAAGTTTATGTATAAAGTTATACAAAATGAAATTCTCACTATTGTAATAACAATTTTATGTTTTTTTATGGTAGCATAAAAAATCTTAAAATTGTGATTACAATAATGAGAATTGTGATTATTTTTCATTCAATTTTCTACATCATTAACATGATCAAACCCTCACTTCCTTGATTTCTAGATTGATCATTCTCTTTTCATGTTTTTAGACATCGTCATCTATCACAATCTTTAAATTTCTTTCTATTGTTTCTAGCAATTGATGTTAGTGTGATGATAACTCACATGCCAAATATATTGAGAATGTCTCATAGCTCTATTTCCTCATGCCTCAATCCCAAGGTCTACGAGAGATATTGTTTTTAGAATTAATGTTTATAAAAACATTTTTTAACATTGGGTGGGATTCTTAAACAAACTATAAATACTATAACATAATTATTGTTATTGTTAGACCTATGCATTAAGGATTAGAATTTAACATGCATTTTTGTTTAGTTTGCGAGGTAAAGCCAAAAGTTTAGATTCTCAATATGAATAACATATTTAGTGTTCATGACCAATAATTCCATTTAGATATCTTCTTGTATGGGCCTTAGAAATATCCAAATCATAAACATCTCACCTTGAATAATAAACAACAATATGGACGTTAGGAAACTCGAAAATATGAATAGCTTAGATTTAATAATAAGCATTGGATGAAATCATGACAAATTTGCATGTTCCTAGAGGCCTATTAAGTAAGTGGGGTCTCTTTATAGCTCTTATAGTGCTTTTATATAATTTTCATCCTTTAATAAAGGCCTCAACATTTACTACAATTTCACTTGTTTTAAAAAGTATTTACAATGAATACACTAAATATGTTTGGGACTTTAAAAGATGTTAACTCCAATGGTTAACCATAATTGTGATATGCTCAAAATATGAACCAAGATGTAATCCTCAAGCATCATATAAATAAATGGAACAAATTCTCTCTTATATAGATGTCCATAAAGCCTAAAGGGGTTGGATCGAATGGTGGAAAGTGAGGAGTTCTTCACCATTAGGCAATGTTTAAATCCCATGAGGGCTTCCTTGAAGCCATGGGGGAACCTTGAGGTAGTGGTCAAACATGTGGTTGCACCCAAATATATCACATTAAATAGTTTCATGACCTATGCATACATGAGTGGATAAAATCCAAACCCTCATGTCCTCCTTTATAAGACAATGGTGGAAAGTGAGGAGTTTATCAACATTAAGAAAGATTCAATTCCAATGAGGGATTCCTTAGATCCATGGGGGCACCTTGAGGTAGTGGTTGAACAGGTGTTTCCACCTAGAGAGACCATATTAAATGGTTCCATGACCCATGCACACATAAGTGGATCAAAGCCCACCCTCATGTCCACCTTTAAAGAAATCCAAAGGATCTTAGCTCAAGTGGTTTTGTGAATAATTGGTTTCCCCAACCACATGGGCCCATTTGTGATATTTATGAAATAGTTGTATCTTATAATTACCGATTCTCCAAAAAATCTCATTCTAGTTTATATATAAAATTTTATATTATTATTTTTAATACCTAAAAAATTAGTGTCTTTATTGTTTTAGAAATTATTTATTTATAATATTATAATTAGTTTAAAAATACTTCTAAATTACAAATATATTTATTATTATTTAAAACAAAAATTAAAATAAAAAAAATAATTTGTAATTTTTTAAATAATATATTTTATTTTATTCTAATAATTAAAATATAATTACTTTTTTTTAAGTTTGGATGTATATATAAAAAGAGTAACCCATTAAATTTAATCTCTTAATTTTGATCTCCTTCATAAAGATAGAAATCAGCTTAGATCCATCTTAACTCTGGATTTACCAAGTGTCGAGAGGAATCAAATCAATTTTCAAAAGAATTTTTCATCTCAAGAGATTTGATCCCTCTAGGTGCTTGGTAGATCCATAGTCAGGATAGATCTAGGCTGGTTAGTAGTACTCTAATAAATTATATTTAAATGATTAACATAAATTGAATGGAATCTCCTAGTGACACTACCTAGCGGTTGGATGAATGGTATCCCATGGCCCATATTTCTTCAATGAGTTACCAATCCACCATTTTAAAAAAAGAAAATAAAAACATAAGCTCCCCGACCTTCATGGATTAAGTTATAAATTTAAAATTATTTAAAATTTATTATTATTAATTTTGAAACGTGTACAACTTTCAAACTACACTATAGAAACTCAGTTCTTTATCGTAAAAACAAATCATGAAAATCAAAAACTTAAAAATAAAATTTAATTTAATTAAAATTTATGAAGAATATAAATATCAATAACAAAAATTACCTCTAATTTTTTTATTATCGCAATTTATAATATATCCATAAATATATATTAAATATTTTATCTTATAATTTAATTGTTATTAAACTTAGCTTACATAATAATAAATAATAAGAGATGATTCAACAACTATCAAAAATATATTTATGGTTCTTATCAACCTTCATGGATTGTAGACACAAAGTTCTTATTAGATAGAATGGTCGAGACGAAGTTGGGACATCGATATATCATTGGTATCTTACAAGCTATGTTGCTTCTTTTCAAATGCAATCATCGAATAATGTTGTAACAAAGAAATTGAAGGGTCAATTTATATATGGAAGAGATTACCATGAAACTAGGCTTTTAGATATATTGCAAAATTATTATTATTAATTTAATTTAAGTTGATGTAGTGGTTGAATTGATATAAAATAGATGTGGGAATAAATTTTATGGAAACAAAATTTCCCTTGTTGGCTTTTTCCATCATAGTAATGAGTTTTTTCAATTCTTCATTGTATTCAAGTTTTCATATTAATTTTTTTATTTAATATATGGAGAAATGACCATGAAACGAGGCTTTTAGAGTTATTGCAAAAGTATTATTAATAATTTAATTTAATTTGATATCATCATTGAATTGATATAAAATAGATTTGGGAAGAATTTTTATTGAAATGAAATTGCATTTGTTGACTTTTTTCCATTTTAATCTTGAGCTTTTCCAAATTTTCAGTGTATTCAAGTTTGTATATTAATTTTCTTGCTTTAATATAAATAAATTTAATTGGTTGAAGCTGAGGTTCTATCTTATTAATATTAATATGTTGACTTAATATTAACATATTTCACATCTTATAAATTAAATATATTAATATAAATTCAACGTATTGAGCCGATATTTAAAAATGTTGGCATACAATCTTTCCTACATTATGCCTAATGTCTACACATCTCCCCCATACTGGGTTGTAGAGACCTCTCGGCATATCAAAATTGAATCCCCACCAATCCCCACCAATTATGACGTTAATAAAAATAAATATGGATAGTGACACTTGTGGAACCTAGCTTACAAATGTTATTCTCTTAACCTGCAAGATAATACCAGAATACCAAATATGCGAAGAAATATACCCAGAACATACAACAATGAGAAATAACAGCAAGTATTTTATTATTCAGAAAGCAATGTTCACTTGCCTCTTCGAGGGGGCAACCTCCAATAGAGTTGAGCTCAATTACAAAATAAGACACGATGCTACTCAAGGGGAGTCTCTATCGTTTATATAGGATTCATACATGCAATACCATGGGGCAATACCATGGTTCTTATTAATACCATCTATCTAATACCATGGCCCATTTGCAACTAACTGTGGTCCCTTCATTAAATGCGGGTTAACCACTTACAATTATTAATATGGGCTTTATTGACTCTTTACTTAACTATAACTATGACTCGATCCTATTACATAAATAAGGGGGTTAGGGTTGGACCCTAACATGCCCTCCCCCATAAGAATAGCCTTGTCCTCAAGGCTGAAGCTGTGGAAACTGCTGAAGGATAGTGGCTGGTTCCCAGGTTGCATCTTCCGGAGAGGTGTCTTTCCACTTGACAAGGACTTCCTTGATCGTGCGGCCACGCAGGTGTCGTTCTCGTGTGTCAAGAACCTGTTCAGGTTGGAGCCAGATTGACCCTTCTTCATCCACTTCAGGTAGACTGGTTTGAATTTTGCAATGGTTCCCAATCACTTTCTTGAGGCATGAGACATGGAAGACTGGATGGATTTTTGCAGTGGGTGGCAAAGCTAGCTTGTAGGCGACTTCTCCAATGTGCTGAAGTACTTGATATGGTCCGTAGAATTTTGGAGATAATTTCTGACAACCCTTGTCTTTGAGTGATGTTTGCTTATATGGTTGCAGCCTCAAAAATACCTGATCCCCTTCTTGAAATTGGCATTCTGAGCGATGTTGATCTGCCTATTGCTTCATGCGGTTTTGGGCTTAATGAAGATTCTCTCTAAGGTGGGCCAGCATGGTTCTGTGGTACTATAGGAGTTGATCCATTGCTTGTACCTTCGAGCATCCCTTGATATAAGAAGTAGGGGAAGGAGGGAGTTGACCATAAACTGCTTCATATGGAGTCATTTTGGTGGTGGCATGATAGTTGGTGTTATACCACCATTCGACTAGAGGTAACCATTGTACCCAGAGATGTTGTTTTTCTGAAGTGAAACACCTAAGGTAGGTCTCCAGACATTTGTTGACTGCTTCAGTTTGACCATCAGTTTGTGGATGATAGGAAGTACTGAGTTGTAGTTGGGTACCTTGTAGTCGGAAGAGTTCCTGCCAAAAGTTACTGGTGAAGATCGGGTCACGATCAAACACAATGGAAGTGGGCATGCCATGCAATTTGAAGATCTGATCCATGAAAGATTGAGCCACCAAAGTCGTTGTAAAAGTGTGGGGTAGGGCGCAAAAATGAGCATACTTAGAAAGTTTGTCCACAACCACCATGATGACTGACTTGTCTCCTGACTTTGGAAGACCCGTAATGAAATCCATAGAAACCTCTGTCTAGATTGAGGCCAGGATGGGCAATGGTTGTAATGTGCTTGGGGATTTGACTATTTCTCCTTTGTGGCACTGACAGACGTTGCATTCAGCTACAAAAGTAAGAATGTCCTTTTTCATGCCTGTCCAAAAAAATGATCTTCGAGTGCGAGCATACATCTTCTGAAAGCCTGAATGTCCTGTAGTGGGAGATGAGTGCAACTCTGCCAAAATGCGGCTTTTGAGGGTGGATGTTGGTGATATTACGACTCTGTCCTTGTAGCGAAGAATCTCATCCTACCACAAGTAGCCCGCTATGGAATTTGGATCCATCTGCAATTGATTAATGAGTTGGGAGAGCTAGGGATGTGAAAACCATTCCTTGCGAGCCTTTTCAATTCATTCTGGAATGGGAAGGGAAATTGTGAGCAAGGTACTTTCCTCCTCAAATTGGCGGGATAACGCATCTGCTACAATATTTTCGCGCCCTTTCTTGTAAATTATCTCATATTCATATCCCAGCATTTTGGTGAGCCATTTATTTTTTTGTGGTGAGGATAGGAATTGCTCCAAAAAATATTTAAGGCTTTGATGGTTTGTGCGGATTTGGAAACATCGCCCCAATAAGTATGGTCGTCAGGTATCTACTGCATGTAAGATGGCCATCATCTCCTTCTCATAGGTAGATTGTCCCAGATTCTTCCCACTTAGTTGTTGGCTCGTGAAGGCCAAGGGTCGACCTTCCTGGATTAAGACCGCCCCAATACCTGTACCAGAAGCATCACATTCAATCACAAAAGATTTGGTGAAGTCAGGTAGTGCTAAGACTGGAGTGGAACACATGGCATGTTTGAGAGCTATAAAGGCCTGTTGTGCTTCATCATTCCAGAGGAATGAATTTTTCCTGAGGAGATGAGTGAGGGGCCTAGCAATGTGACCATAATTGTGGGAAAATTTGCGATAGTAGCCTGTGAGACCCAAAAATCCTCTCAAGCTCTTCAAGGTCTTTGGTTGAGGCCAATCCTGCATTGCCTGGATCTTTTTGGGGTCCACCCTGACACCTTCATGCCCCACAATGTGGCCCAAATACTCAACTTCTTCCATGCCAAAAGAGCACTTGGACATCTTGACAAATAATTTATGCTTGCGGAGTAGTTGCAAGAGCAGATCTACATGTTGAAGATGTGTGGCCCAGGTGTGACTATAGATGAGGATGTCGTCAAAGAAAACAAGGACAACTTTTCTGAGATATTGTTTGAGCAGGTGGTTCATAAGGCTCTGAAAAGTGGATGGGGCATTACAAAGACCAAATGGCATGACCAAGAACTCATAATGGCCTTCATGAGTTTGGAAAGCAATCTTTGGAATGTCTACTTCTTTCATTCAAATTTGGTGGTAGCCCGAGCGAAGGTGGAGCTTAGTAAAGAATTGAGCCCCATTTAGTTCATCCAGCAAATCATCGACAATAGGGATGGGAAATTTATCTTTTACTGTCAACTTATTGAGGGCCCTGAAGTTTGGACACATATGCCATTCCCCATCTTTCTTGAGCACCATGACCACTAGCGATGAATAAGGACTAATGCTGGGATGAATGACGCTTGCTTCCAAGAGTTCCTTGATTATTTTTTCAAATTCATTCTTTTGAGCGAACGGATATCTATATGGGCACAAATTTGGTGGTTGGGCCCCTGGGACCAAAGTAATGCTATGATCATGTTCCCCTATCAAGGGTGGAAGCTCATGAGGCTTGTCAAATACTGGTAGATGGTTGTTTAAGATCTATTGCATCTCAAGATGAATATGAAGAGAAATGGGTTCGAAGGCCTGTATGGCATTAAATTGGTCTATAACTCCATGGTGGCCCTTTTTTAACAATTTTTCCATCCGATGTGAGCTGATGACAGAGGGAGCTCTCACCTAGAGTCCACGGAGGGTATGTGTGTGGTTGTTTTGCTTAAAGCTCATATATAACTCTTGGAAATCCATTATGATTGGGCCAAGTGTGTGAAGCCATTCAGCACCTGGGACAATGTTGCACCCTCCCATGTGTATGGGAAACATGTGGGTCTTTAACTGATAATCCCCCATTTGAAGTTTGAAATTTTCACAGTGGCCTTCACACTTCATTGTCCCCCCATCAGCAATTTGGACCTGGAAGTTAGAAACTGCTCGGACAAAACAATGCACTGCTTCTGCGACTCTTTGATGGATAAAATTATGTGTACTGCTACTATCAATCAAGACTACTATTAGACGATGCTTAATAAAACCTTTGATTTTGAGAGTTTGGGGAGAAGAAATCCCTGCCAAAGCATGCAGCGAGATAACTGGTTCTTCAGGTACATTGTCCTGCTGGTTGTCCTCTTCTTCCTCCTCTGGTTCCTCAAGTGGTGGGGCTTCCTCCGATGAACTGTGATCAATAGCATCAATTTGAAAGAATTTGGGCTCCTTGCATTTATGCCCGGGGGAGTATTTCTCATCACAGTAGTAACACAATCCTTGCTTTCTTCTTTCCGCCATTTCTACTGGTGACACCTTTTGAACCTTGAGTGTTTGGGTAGTGCTTTGAGCCTATGTGGGGTGACCCTTGGCAATGAAATTTGGGCAATTGGACTGGGCCGCTAACGCACATTCTACTTCACGAGCTATCCTGCAAGCATGCAGCCATGAGCTAGGGTGGTGCAGTCGGACGTGGGCTTGTATGGCTTCTTTGAGACCACTGACAAAACATTCCACGTAGAACTCATCATGTAGACCTCTAGTGCGGAAAGCTAAGGCTTCAAAGGCTGTAATATATTCATTCACTGTTCCTGTCTGTCGGAGCTTAGTGAGATGACCCAAAAAATTAGATTCATGGTCAAAGCGATCTGTAAGATATTTTTTGAATTTCTGCCAAGTCAAGGGCCTTCCATAGCAATGTTGATGCCATTGCCACCATTGCCATCTTTCATTGTCCAAGTACATGATACCCACACTAAGCTGAGTCGCATCATCCAGGATGTAATTTAGTGTGAAATATTGCTCCATTTGTGCTATCCATGCAGCCGGATGAGAGCCATAAAATTTATACATGTCTAGCTTGGGTGGTCGCAGATGGGATTGTTGGTGGGTGCCAAAGAGGTGAAGAGATTGGCTAGACTCGCCCTCCATGTTTTCATTGCCAATATATGCCTCCACACGTTCCTCCACCTTGCCCTTAGAGAGTGTTTCATTTAAGTTCTTCAGCTGCAATATGACATCGTTCAATTGTGATTCAATTTTGTCAATCCTCTCATTGGTCATAGCTTGAGCTCCAGTTTGTACCATGCACCGATCTGATGTACTTGAAATTTGGGACCACCTGAAATTTTTAGGCACTAACAATTGAATGGTACACTTGGTTAAATTCCTCTAGAATCATAACATAAGTTGGTTTGAAAGTTCTCAGTTGTGAAAAGGGATCAAAAACCAATTTTGTTAAATATCATGCAAATTTAGGGTGGATCCATGCATTTGTGGGAAATAAAATCTAAATGGGCATGTGAACATGTGCATTGTTTAATGACATTAGCCATTGCGTAACTCTAGGTAGATCTGGTGATTATCGATGCTATGTGGTTGATACATGGTGGATGGAGCACAAACCTATATGATATTTAATGAAGGTTATGCCCCCCTTTTCTTTCCAACCTCCACTACATAGAATCTCTCTAACCAATAGAAACATGACACGTTGCTGCCAAGTGGACAATGTGGACCCTTCAACGACATGTTAACATATCACATGGATTATGACGTAGCAAGTGCACCCAATGTAAAGTTGACGGGTGGTGACATGTGATTGGTGCATAGATGATGAAGTGGTAGTAAAAATGACATAGTAGTATGAAAAATGACATGGAAGTACGAGAGGGTGCCATGTCACACACCCAGTCAACATTTTTGGGTGGCCAATTGGGTCAAATTTGAGTGACACATGGCACCACTCAAAGAGTGACATGAGGCATGATGACATCACACTGATGTCAACATACATTTGAGCATGTACCCTTAAGGACGTGGTCACATGGCATGATCATATGGAAAAAAAGGGAAATTCCATGGGATTTCCTTGGTCATGGTCTAAGCACTAAATCCGATCAAATGGAGGTTTGAATGTCAACCCTAAGTTTGAATTAACATCAACCCCAAGTTGAATTGACATCAGTTCAGGGGCATCCACACATATGTGTGTGTGTTTGTGTGTGCATGGTGGAATGCTATGGCAATGAATTTGTTCTAAGTTATAATGAAGATTTAGTGGCACAGTGGTCAAGCACGAAGGTATTCAACTTTGAGGTCACAATGTCGAGTCTTGGTTTGATACAGTGGGAATTTTGTTTTGGTTGTGGATTATCGTTGCAAATTTGGCTTCATTTGTGGCTTATCGTTGGGATTTTATTATGTCTTGGTTTCAGGCTGTGGTTGAATTCACATTAAAACAATTTTGGACGGATGGAATAAATGAAGAACACAATAGTACAGTTAGTATTGGGTGCAGTTGCACCACAGGAGGTCACAGATTCAAGTCCTATTGTGATCACCAATTTTTTTGGGTTTGGATTTTTTGTCAAAAGAAGTAAATTTTTTCGAACCTGGAAAGAGGATTTTGTTGAACTAATAGGGTGAATTCTTTCAACCACACATTGAAAAGTGCATTCTTTTGGCACTTTAATTTTTATTAAAGTTTATTATGTTTTTGGGGTTGTTTTGAAGCCTAAATTAATTCTAAGAAATGATTTATTATTCTTGTGACTTAAAGGGCTAATATGCAGAGTCATGAAGATGAGATATTGAAGACTAGAAGTTGAATTCTTCTTTTTTTATTGTGAAATGTTTTGGGGATTATGTACAAGTTCAAATTTGAGAAATGAAAGTGATCCTACCATTAACGATTGGGAAGCCATTTGATGTTGGATTGAGATGATCATATTTTGAGGCATATATGTGTGTGTGTGTGTGTTGAGCTTGTGGATCCAATTTGAAAGATTATGAAAAGTGATCCATTATGTTTTCCTCAAGGAGGTGGTTACCTCTATCAAAGGTTGGCACCTCAATCAGGTTGGAGCCTATAACAAGTTGGTGTTTGAATATTTTGGAGGTGCTTGGCTCCATTAGGTTGAAGCCTACATCAAGTTTGTGCCTACATCAGGTTAAATCCTATAATAGGTTGGCACTTGCATATTTTTGGGGTTCGATGCCTACAAATTGATGTAATCAAAAACTAAATAAGGTAAGAATATTTTTGGTTTTCTCCCACGAGGGTTTCAACAGGTATCTTTTGTTTATGTGTATTGATGTGATGATTGATTTTATTCATGCACTATTATGGTTTTAATTATGATGAATTATGAAATTGTTTTAAATTTATTAAATTGACAACTACATTGATTCACCCACCCCCCCCCCCCCCACCCCCAACCCCCCCCCCCCCCCACACCCCCCCCCCCACACCCCCCCCCCCTCAATGTAATCATAATCCTAACAAATGGTATCAGAGTAGGTTCCTTCAGGAACAATCAATCACTAAAAATTTGATCACAAGGAACATGGCCAATCTCATGGGATCTTCAAGTAAGGCTCCTAAGTTTGATGGAACAAACTATGCTTTCTAGAAGATAAGAATGGAAACCTACATCATGTCTTTATGTATTTATGTATGGATGGCTATTGAGAATGGCTACCAAGTGCCTACAACTCCTCCAACTAATGCAATTTCTAAAGCTCTCTATAAATTTAATGCAATGGAAAAAAAATCCACTTAAGTGATCTATGCCATACTGAATTTTTCAAAGTGATGTGTTGCAAGTCAACCAAATAACTGTTAGACAAGCTTAAAATATGTCATGAAGGGGATGAAAAAAATAAAGGAGGCCAAGTTACAAACTTACATAGATCAGTTTGAAAGTATGAAAATGGAAGAATATGGAAATATTGCCTCATATTTCCTTAGAGTAGATGGAATTTCCAACACAATTAGAGGTATTGGTGAAATAAAAAATACTAAGATCACTTCCCTTAAGGTTTACTCCTAAAATATTATCCATTGAGGAACTATCTAACATTCAAAAGTTAAACATGGATACCCTTCATGGAACTCTTACTACATATGAACTAAGGACAACAAAAGAGAATGAATGATCCAAATAATTCACACTCAAAGCAACTAAGGAAGCAAGCATGGGATATAATATGAATCCAGTCATGAATCAAATGAAGAGGAAGCCAAATTTGTAAGAAAGCTAAAATGGGATCTGGAAAGTTCAAAGATAAGCTTCCATTTAAATGTTTTGTATGTGGAAGAATAGGACACTGTGCTTCTAAATGTCCTTATGTAAAATTAAATGATAGTGATGATGAAGTAAAATTCAAATCTAATGGTCATAAAATAAGACAAAATGCCAAAAAGAGAAGATTTTATTCCAAAGAAGACAATGATTGTGAAAGTAATGAAATCATGTTTGATGATAAAAAAGGAGAGATATTTTTCATAGCCATAAGTGATCAAGATATTGGAGAAGAGATTGAAGAAGAAGTAGACTTTGAAGGAGAACTCATAAGTTCCTTGGAAGAACTACTACCACTAAGAAAAAGGGTAGATCAACTAGAAAAACAACTGCAAGAATATAAGGATAAATAATATGGTGAAGATTATGTCATCCTTTTAAAAATTGAATGGAAGAAACCAAGAAGATAAAGGATATTTTGTCAAAGTAGTTAAAAGAAAAGGAAGAACACTACGAAAAATTGGAAGAAGAAATTGTTCTTTTAATAAAAGAATTAGAAAATACCTCAAACCAACTTAATCAAAACTTGAATCTCATTAAAGGTTTTGAGTCATTACATCAAATCCTTAGTCTTCAAAGATCACCATTATTGAAAAAAAAATTGGGCTATGTTGGTAAATCAAGATCAAGGACATCAAATGGAGAAAAATTCAAGAGCATTGTTTAACTAGTTCAAGAATCCAACAACAAGGGTACCGATCAAGTAAAGGACCAGCTTAAGAAAGTCCATTTCAATAGCTCAGGTGACATGTTGACTTATAGGGGCCTACCCAGGTTTGGAAGAGTTATTTAGCCAAACAAATCCCGTAGCTACCAGCCCTTTCAACGAAATCCCACGAAGCGCGGACTGAGGTCTCACCTGAGGTAGCAAGGGAGGGTGCTGGAACCAGGTTTCCGCACCCTTGGGATGTCTAGATGTGGTTTGTGAGGTTCGCACACCATTTTGTAGCCTTGCGCTGCACAGATTCGGTTACCCTTATTGCGCTTATTACAGATTGGATCAATTATTACTATTTTGATCTAGTTAGAGCAGTCTTTAAGCAAACTATTATTATTTCTGGTTACTTTCATGCATCAAGAATAAACCCAGTTCACAAGTATTCAACAGTAGAAATGCATAGATCATAAAAATTCAAAAAGAGAAAAGTTGTAATTGACATAGAATTTAGGGTAAAATTATCTTTATTAACAATCTTCACCAATACATCCAGATCCAGGCTGCACACTTGGCTGCAGGGGTCCGCGCACACAGCTGCGGAATTTCCAGGCCTCTGCACACATAGCTGCAAAGCCTTTACCTACTACCCTTATCCCTTGACTCAGACTTACATAAACTTTTAGATTATCTTCTTTTAGAACCCATTACCATTCATATTCCCCAAAAACAACTGCCTTCCCCTCATAGAGCCTTGCTTTATTTATACCCTTCCCTGGCCCGCAACCCCTGCGCGGGCTGACTCTATTTATATTTATTTACATTATTTTTGGGTAGACTACCCTTTGACTCGACTTATTACAATTCGCGCTTCGCGCATTCAACAGAGTATTTACCCTAACTTTACCAAAAATGTCTTGTTTCGGGCCCCTTAACCGTTGCGCGGGGCTTCTGCTACCCAACAATCCCCCAACACAATCATCGTGACTCGTCCCGAGTCACTGAGCTGGTGTGTCCATCTTTGTGCAGAGGTTGGTCAACAACTTCAGTGCATCACTGGTACTAGAAGCAAATTATTCCGTCATGTGTTGCATCTATTCCACCTGTGGTACTGATATTTCTGCCCTTGTCTCGACTGTCTCCATTATAGCACATTCGACCTTCATGTGTGCTACCTTATGCTCTATGGTGGTTGAAACTACAAATTCCTCATCCAACCTTGGCTAGATATGGGCTTTCACCACTACCTTCTTTTATCTCGCGGCTTCGGCTTGGAGTTTCATGTCTTATACCTCCCTCATCTTGGCCAAGCATTGTGGGATAACAACGGTCTGCGCAATCCCCCTGAGCTGATCGTAGGCTTGCTGAAGTTCCCGGGGCTCTGCTTCCAATTTACGGAGTGTGGGATCTTCCTGAAGGATAGTGAGCATATTGATCGACTAATTGAGTAACTCGGTACATTCCTCGAGTGACCGTGTATGCATTGCATGCCCCATAGCAATAATGTTCCTGCATTGTGGTACAACCTCTGGGGGCATTGGTGGTGGAACCTGTAATCTTAACTCGGCAATCTGCGTGCTGAGCTCTAGTTGGACCCATGCGGCCTCCTCTTTTGTCCTTTGGAACTCTGTAGCCAGCATAAATTTGTGCTTCAAAGGGCAAGTCCCCTGTAATTCTTAACGTCTGGGCGCTCGAACAGGCTTCCGCTACTACCTTTTCCATCTGTTGTTTTTGTCTGATTGCTTCATCGTGTTACAGCCATAGTTATTCCTTATTAATTTTCTGCTCGTGGAGTATTTGGTCGATGCGGCTGGCCCTAGTGCAAAGTTCGATTGTGGTACTATCATGGAGTTGTTGCAAACTATCGTGCGGAAGTGCAGCCACGTTCAGCCCTAGTTCGGTAAGTCATTCTAGTATGGCTCGATCCATCAATTGGTTGGTGACCAACGCGCCTGCCAGAATTGGAGTAGAATGAGCAACTTGGGCTCTAGGCAATGGTGCCATTTTTGTCATACCGGAAGTTTCTGCAGAAACGTTAGTGCTTACCTGCACCATTCTTGATCCCAGTTCGCATAACTGTGTCTGAAGCTCCCCCAACACAATGTGTTGCTCCGACATAGCCTCATCAACTGCCTCCCGAGTAGCTTCGCGAACGATGTTTTCGATGTCATTTAGGTTGCCCTCCATTAGGGTGGTTACTTCACTGTCTATCTTAGATGCTTTTGCTTTCTTTCATGGCTTCGAGCACTCTAGTGTGGCTGAGTGCTTCAATGGGATACCTGTAGTAGTGGACGACATATCCATTACGGTCAGCTAAGTGGTTTACTTCTGAGTGCCTTGTCTTTTACTGGTGTCTATGCGCTTGGTAGTGGTTTTTCTGTAGTGGCTTGTTCTTGTGATAGCTCATAAATGCGATTTGGATGGTTATGCTTTTGCGTTAATGGCCCACCGCCCGCTTCAAGGTGCTTTAAATGCACAATCATACCATGAGCAATATCTTTAACGGTCACTTTCCATCTTTCCTTTGCAGTAGCGAATCCCCAGGGATGCAGACGTGGTTTCTGCATGGATCTGGTGGTCATATCGCACAACTTTACAGCAGCCTATTTTATAGTCACACACCCTCTTCCAACTGCTTGGGGTGCTGGGACTGAACCTCTGATGGATAGTCAGAAGGGCGAACCCCTCACGCAGGTCTTCTTCTTACCCACTGACCCGAGTCGCGAGCACCCTATACGTCCTTCTGCTTCCATTACGGAACTATGGTGTGCGCACCCCTGTGGCTCTAGGTGCAACCGTATCAAGGTAGGAAAGCCAGCCATGTTAGTTTCCTTGGGCAATTCCTTTTCGTCATCTAGGTAGGCCACTTCTAATTGAAGTTTCACGATGGCTTTGTCCAACTTCATACTATGGTCATGGATTTGGGCCTCAGTTTGTTCCAACTCATCCAGTCGTCATTTTGCACGCAGAATGGCATCCCACAGCTGCTGAACCTTGTCGCAGATGCCATCCCTGGTGGGATAAGTTGTACCTATAGTGGTTGATTTGGCTGTAGGGAGGAGGTTCTCCCTAGCTTGATGATCCTGTGTTCCACTCTGGTCTTTTTGAGGTGTCGGTCGTTCGCCATACACTCGTATTCTTCGGGCTATTGTTTTATGCCATCTTATCCACCGTGCATATCTTCCAATCCAGAGTCAAAACTTTCGCTTATATCTGAGCTTCCACGATTCTTCTGCTGGTACGCATAACCTATCTACCAACGCACTGGGTTGTTCCTGTACTACGCATGTGAGCTGTTCTTCAGGGGTCATATCCTTCCTTCCTAGGGGGCATTTTTTGTTACATCGCGCTGATTGAGTCACCCTATTACAGTTGAGTGTTGTAACATCCTGCAATCAATTCTGCCATCGCTCTGCTTCCTCCTCAGAGTCCATGGTGCAGATGCTATCGCGTTCCCATGGGATTCCTCTATTCTCGGCAGCATGCATCCGATCTTGTTCTTTCACTGTTATCTGATAAATACAATCAAGTTCGTCATCACCTTCTTCATCGCGTACAGGTTCGGTATAGCATTTTCCTTTCGCTGGATCCAACGGAATTACCACCTATAGTGACTTCTATTCAAAGGTGATTGTGCACCTTTTTAAGTTAATAATCCCCTTCATATCTAAATCCCAATCAATTCCCAGCAGCACTGGGTAAGAATTGTTGTCGTCAAAAATTTCTATAACTTCAAAATCGATCTGAGTACTCACACCATCGATATCTACCGTTATTCCTTGCAATTGGCCCATTGGTAAGATCTTTTGCTAGTTGGCCATTTGTAATTGAATTGGGGACCATTGCAGTGTGGGTTTGCCCATCCGTTCCTAGGTTTGTTTAGGCAGTACGTTCGCATCTGAGCCTAAATCCAAGATAACTTGATCCATTTCATAGTCACTGATTTGCGCGGTTAGTCTCATCTCGCGTCCGGTGCGTAGAGCATGTCTTCCTATCTTCCGAACGACCTGCGGTTCACTGAATCCGGCGCATCTGGTGATTAGCTCTTGCAATCCTTGAACAAAGTTACGATCGCGCAACAATTTCATGTAGTTTTCGAGAAGGGTAGTGACCATAGAGACGCCCACTCCTGACTCCATTTGATCCCTCCTATCTGGGGTCAAAGCGTCCACGAATCTCTGCTAAGCTTCTGTTGGCCCCATCCTTCCTTGCTTTGACTCCGCACATTGTTCCTTCATAGGTGTGTCGCACCTATCCCTACCTTCATTTCCTTTAGTTGCGCCACTTCTTAGTACCATATTTATGCTAGGGTCCTCTTCGCGAGGTTTCGCACACATCATTTGGATATTCTGGGTTGGTGGAGGTTGGAGTACTCCCTTTTCGCTTAATTGGCCAATTAAAATCGGACAGTCTATTAATTCGTGATCAAACTGCTCACAGTAGGGGCATGAGATCTTGGTTGGGTTAGTGCAGTCGTGCGCATAGTGTCCCTATCCTCCACAATTATAAAAAATTAATTGACCACAACCCTGTCCAGGCCCCAATCCTCTTCCCCTACCGCGTCCTTGAAACCCTCCTCACACCTCAGTCTACACCCGGTAGGCTGGGGTTCTTTCTAGCATTAAGTCATAACTTCAGCACGTTCGTTCATCGTGTCCCACCGATCAACAAAATTTGCAATACAGCTGTTGCGAGGTCTAGGTGTACTTCTGTAATAGGTGGCAGTTATCTGTCGCATGCTTCCCTCCCTCCTGGAAAATCGCACACCAAAGTGCCTGCGCAGTACTTGGTCCTGCTTGTACTTCTACCTTTAATGGCATCAGACCTCCTCCTACCAGATAGTTCAAGAAAACCGGGCAATGGTCCTTGTCATGCATTGGGCTCTTACATTTGATATAGCCTACCTCCAGGCATACCTCTGGTCAAGACATTCTTCCTTGCTTCAGACTCTGCACTTCCAAGCTCAAGTTTTGAAGTTGCGCGTGGATTTGCTGAACTCCCAACCCTAGGTCCGGTATTGGGGTCGCGTGTAGCCTCATTGCTGCCTCCAATGCCTCGGCTTGGGTTGAGATCTTATGCTGTGACAAAGCCATCCTCAAATGGGGTGTCAAGGATGCCACAAACCACATGCAATGTTGCCCATCTATTAAGGTCATGTTCGCTTCGCGAATAGCATTTTATAATCTCTGGTCTAGATCCCATGGAGTTTCACCAGGCAACATTGCTATCTCTTTCAATCCAATGATGAACTGGACTTTAGACTTTGGTTGGCCAAACTCTTTATTCAGTGTGTCCTGGATCACCGCTATTCCCTCATTTGGATGGTCGGTTGAGTATTTTATGTACCATGTCAGTGCGTGGCCCTGTAGTGCACTGACCAGCATGGCCTTTTTAATGTTTTCATTTGTTATGCCTTACGTGTCCCATACAGATTTTATCATAAACCAAAACTGACTTGGCTCTTCATTCCCTATACCTCGAAAGGTCGATAACTTGACTGCGGTCGCCATCCCGACATTTGGTGGTGGAGGGTGTGGCAAAGGTGTTGGTATGTATGGAATCGATGGGGGTGAAGCGGGTGGCGGTGTAGATGGAGGTGCTATCAGTAGGAAGCGTTCTCTAATCAATCAGACTACACTTCCTGGTGAGAACCTGGTGAGATCCTCCTCGCTTTCCCGCGAGACAGAAATCAACGGGCTATTCTCTACTTCTCTTATTCTTCGATAACCCCTTCCACTT
Source organism: Pinus tabuliformis (assembly GCA_031772625.1). NCBI lineage: Eukaryota > Viridiplantae > Streptophyta > Pinopsida > Pinales > Pinaceae > Pinus > Pinus tabuliformis. Next base: position 751,155,815 of record CM062804.1, read on the forward strand.
CGCGTTACCCCAGACATCAATACACACGCAAAATCTATTTTTCGCACAATGGCATCTTAATCGCAGTATTTAATGATTTGATGTACCTACCCCGCGTCCTTAGAGAAAGTGCCTTTCTTCTTCACTGTAACTTACGATTGTATCTATCACAAATTTAGTGATAAATTCTCCAATGATCTGATCTAACCAGTGGTCTACCACGCGTGTAATTCTATCTTCGATGGCTTCCAGCCTTCGCACTAGTTCCGGAGTCCACACTATGGGCTGGTCCAATCTGCACCTTCCCACGCTATCAGCTAACTTTCCGAAGCACTCATACAATTCTATAGGGAATGTTACGAAGAAGATCTCATGTATGTCCATGAATATATAGCGATATAACCATTGTTCCTCTGATATCCACGAGTTTTTGTTCTCCTGAACCACGAACTCGTGGAGCTTCATATCCCACCAATCTTCGAGTTCTTTCTTTGTAGGATTCCAGTGTTCCCACATTAGACACCCCTTAGGCAGATCCCGGTCCCGGCAACGGAACCATTTGTTGGCTTATAGGGGCCTACCCAGGTTTGGAAGAGTTATTTAGCCAAACAAATCTCGTAGCTACCAGCCCTTTCGGCAACAGCCCGTGGAGCACGGATTGAGGTCTCACCCAAGGTAGCAGGGGAGGGTGCTGGAACCAGGTTTCCACACCCTTGGGATGTCTAGATGTGGTTTGTGAGGTTCACGCACCGTTCTGCAACACGATTACCCTTATTGCGCTTATTACAGATTGGATCAATTATTACTATTCTGATCTAGTTAGAGCGGTCTTTAAGAAAACTGTTATTATTTCTGGTTACTTTTGCGCATCAAGAATAAACCCAGTTCACAAGTATTCAACAGTAGAAATGCATAGATCATAACAATTCAAAAAGAGCAAAGTCGCATTTAACACAGAATTCAGGGTAAACTTATCTTTATTAACAATCTTCACCAATACATCCAGATCCACCCTGCGCACTCAGCTGCAGGGGTCTGCACACATAGCTGCGGACTTTCTAGGCCTCTGTGCACACAGCTGCAGAGCCTCTACCTACTACCCTTATCCCTCGACTCGGACTTACAGACAGTTTCATATTATCTTCTTTTAGAACCCATTACCATTCATATTCCCCAAAAAGAACTGCCTTCCCCACATAGAGCCTTGCTCTATTTATACCCTTCCTTGGCCTGCGACCCCTGTGCGGGCTGACTCTATTTATATTTCTTTACATTATTTTCAAGTGGACTACCCTTTGACTCAACCTATTACAATTCACGCTCCGCATGTTCAGTGAAGTCTTTACGCTAACTTTACCCAAAATTTCCAGCTTCGCGCCCCTGAACCGTTGCGCGGGGCTTCCGCTACCCAACATGACACTCAAGAAGGAACCAAGAATCATCAACATACAACTAGCTGAAGCAAGGGAAGACACCAAGATGAGGGTATGAGATCTGATACATCATAATGTTCTTTGAAGAGATCCACAAGAAACAATGGAGTTGGATACAAGGATCAACAAAGAGATGAATATTTTCCAAGTAGGAACAACTTCAGGAGAAATGCTTCAAGATAATCCTACTCAGCCAGGTATCAAAATACATTTTTTGGTCATTGTTTTTCATGTATAATATTTGGACATAAAGCAAGGGATTGAAGGACTTAAGTCAAGGATGGTTATGTCAGAGATAGAGGTTATAATTAGATTTCTAGGAACAAAAATATGGATAATCAAATCAAAATATACAACAATAGATCTTATGGGCCATTTATACCAATGTCCAATGAAAAAAATGCAACAATGAAGGGTATATTTCTCATGAATGTAGGATCAACATGAGATGGTTCAAGAAGAAGGTTTCTATGCTAAGTTAAGGAAGATTATTAAATTATGGATAAGGAAACAATAAAAACCAAGGATAGATCAGACCACTTAGATCTAGTCCATTGATGAAAGCTTCTTCAAGTATATGTATGTTTGAGATGAAACTTGAAGAAGTAATAATATTTGAGATAGATTGAGATATATTTACTAAATATTTACCAAGATAAATCTTTGAAAATTTTAGACAAAAAGTGGGAGTGATTTCTTCACCACAAGAAGGAAAGACTTATTAATATCAGTTGAGGAGTATATCATTAGCTTCCAAACTACTTACAAGGGGAGTATGACTATAGCCACATGAGAAGAAGAATTTATTGGATTTGAACTTTTCCACAGGGTGAGAGCTCATTCATAGGGAGAGTAGGTTCATAGGTAGATGCAATAATAGTTGTGCAACATTGGCTCGGTAGTAAGCAGTCACTAGATGAGCAATCATTTTTAGTGGGTCCCTCTTCCATTGATGTCAAAGGGGGAGAGAAATATGACATTTATTAATGAGAGAGGAAGGATATTTTGGACCAGTAGCTTGATAGGGGAAGTTCAGTCCAATGACCATCAATGTCTGGTGGTGTTTCCATCAATGACAAAGGGGGAGATTGTTGGACAATGTGTTGTCATTAATGAAAATTAATTTCATGTCATTGATGTTAAAGGAGGTATGATACCCTGGAGATAATTGAGCATTTGTTGAAATTATGATGATCAAATGAGTATGTAGAAGGTCTGGTTGGACAGGTTTCTTTGAGAGCTTTCGAATGGTACTACACTTGGTCAAAATCTTCCAAAATGTGCACATAAGCCTATTTGAAAGTGCACATTTGTGAAAAGGGATCAAACACCAAATCTGTTAAAGATTTTGTAGCCTTAGGGAAGATCCACACACTTGCGGGAAATCAATAATAGATTGGCGCCTGAACATGTGCATTGTTTAATGACTTTAACCATTGCGCAACTATAGGTGAATCAAGTGGTTATGGATGATCTATGGTTGATACATGGTGGAAGGAAAATATTGTACAATAGTTAATGGATGTTACTTCCCACCCCATTCCTTCCAACCTCCACCACGTAAAATATTTCCAACCAATAAAAACATGATACATCATTGTGAAGTGGATGTCATGGACCCTTCAATGGTAGGTTAACACATCACATGGATTGATTATGTCACAAGTGTACCCAATGGTGGGTTGACAGGTGGCAACATGTGATTGGTCCACAAATGATGATGTGGAAATACAAATTATGCAGAAGAATGAAGATGATGTGGCAATGCAATAGCGTGCCATGAAACATGCCTAATCAATAGTTTTGGGTGGCCAATTAGGAAAATTTTGAGTGAAATGTGGCACCAATCATAGAGTGCCATTCAGGGAAAATTTTAGGGGCTAATATTCAAAAGTGGGCTAATTTTCCATGCTTTTTCCAAAAAATAGATTCGCTAATTTCTATTTTTTCTAAAAATTATTTGCCCAAATTTTATATTATAAACTTGTTTTACCTTAAAAATTGCCAAAAAATTATATAGAGACTACATAAAATTATTAGAAATTTGAATATTTTTACAAACATATTGCCAAACATTTTATAGATTGCATATTATGGAATAGTTAAATTCACTAAGGTTTCTAAACTTTAAAATAAATTTCCATCCTTAAAATTTTCCTTGGTGCCTTGTGGCACAATGACATCACACTAACATCAATATGTGATTGACCGTGGACCCCTAAGGACTAGGACACATGACATAGTCATATGGAATAAAATGGCAAGTCTGAGGGGCTACCCTAGTCATGGTATAAGCACTAAATCCAGTCACATTAAGATTTGAATATTTTCCCCATTTTTTAATTAAAGTTAGCCCCAATTTAAATTTATTTCGCTTTGGTGGAATCCACATACATACACACACACACACACACACACACACATCCACACCCACCCACACACACACACACACATAGATATATATGGGATGGCAAGGAATTTTTTCTGAGATATAATGAGAATTCTATGGCACATTGATCAAGCATGGAGGTCTTTGGCTCAGAGGTCATGAGGTCGAGTCTTTGTTTGAGCCTATTGAAATTTGGTTTTCAGTTGTGGCCATTTGGCTTTGACTCTAGATTGTTGCCATTTGGCTTTGACTCTAGATTATTGTTGGAACTTGGCTTCAGTTATGGCTTATCATTGGCACTTGGTTTCTATTGTGTATTATTATTGGAACTGTGGCTTAATTTGTGGCTTATCATTTCCATTTGGTTGTGGCCTAGATTTGGCCTATCATTTAACTCACATTAAAACAATTTTGGATGGATGGCACAAATAAATAGAACGACAATACGGTTGGTATTGGGTGTGGTTGTGTCGCATGAGGTCACAAGTTTGAATCCTGTGGGACTCATCAAAATCTTTTTGGGGTTTTGAAATATCTGTCAAAATGAGAAGTGTATTTTTTTGAACCCGAAAACTGCATTTTTCAAATGATGGGGTGCATTCTGTCTAGTGTACACTAAAAAGTGCATTTTGTCAACACTTTATTTTTTATTAATTTTTAATATGTTTTTGGGGTTCTTTTGAAGTCTAAATTAATTCTAAAAAATGAGTTATGATTCTTATGACTTAAAGGGTGTTAAGGGAAATCTTCCCCTAGGGCTTTTGGGTTGAAACCCTAGCAGACTGAAAGTTGTCTATACAGAGAAACACACATTCACACAACCATTGTGCTATTATAAGAAAATTCTATGATAAGGGAGCGTACCTTAGGTCCGACGTTTGAGAAGGTCCTTTAGGGTCCAAACCCTTCTTCGAGTTCCTCTTGCTTCTTTGTCCTGCAAAACAACCAATTCCAGAGAGCACAACAATATATGGACAAAACCTTATAAAGAAACCATCTTCATGTTATAAAGAAAGGTAGTTAGTTATGAAATATAAACAACCATTCACATATGAATTCCAACATGAATATCATAAACATAAAGAAGATTTATATCAGGAACCAAGACATGTGTTTCTTTTATTATAGACAAATAAAGTACAGAAAATGAATAATTTCACCTGAGTCACCTTTTGCAGGCTCCAAGCAAAGCTTCCTTCCGGATTCGTCCAGCCTCAAGCCTTTAACAAACTCCTTCCATGACTTACTCCATGATGTCACAAGTAGTGGATGAACATCAACACATAAGGAAACAAGGGTTTCCTGTACAAATGGGGGAAGTGCAGGAGGCACAAGGATCTTCAGACCTGGTCAGGGGAAAAATCTCAGCATAATAACCTTTCTCTCTCTTCTCTCCTCCTTTAGGCCTTCCCATTGAGGTCTTTTTATACCTCTCCCAAAGTAGTTTTTTACTTTGGAGTTGGTTGGGAACAGTTGGGCCACGGGCACTAACAGGTGATCAGCAGGTAAAACCCGCGATCTCCACCCGAAATTAAGGAGTTTTATATTTTTTAAAGTGTTTTAATACATACACGCGGGTTAGGTATATGCCTACCTGCGTATACACGCATTTAACTTAGGGCAATGTCGCGTATAAGGGATAAAACACTGTTTTTTAAATTTTGGACCAGGTCTGGAAGGAGGGGTTGCCCTAGGCCATGAGTGTAGCATCAAAAACCATAAGAGTGAGATTTGGAGCTATAACAGATGCCCCCTAGTATATGAGGTCAGAAGGGGTACATGATGGCCGAAATGTATTAAGCAAGTACATGGAAAGGAAATCTGTCAAAAACTGAGGAGGACTTCACCAGAATTTAGCCTGCCAATCCACAAAAGGAGATCAGAAAGAAACACTATCTGAGGCGGGCATACCCATGCTCAGAAAAAGTAAAGCATGTCCGCATATCAAGTACAAGTGGATCCACTAAGTATACAAGTATAAATGACTGGAAAATACATAATGGATCATTTGATCATGATCGAACAAGTACATGTCTGAATATCACATATAAGACTGTCAATGATGCTGAAAGATGCAACGAATCACTGATATCAAAGACTGATCCCAAAAGGTACCAACTGAACATGATGGAATAGGATGGTACTACACTGAAAACTCAGGTGCCAGCATATAGAATGTCACCATGAATGACTGCAACATATAAGGTGGAGTGGTGTCAACTAGCAGCAACAGGAGCAACTATCAAGTGAACCAATGAATGCTGATACAACCTGAGGTCTTCACCGACCGCCGTGGTACATTTCAACACCATGGGAATAAATGATCTGAAGTCAACCATGTGATAAATTGTTTGATTACCGGTCATTGATGTATACCGTTAACAAACGCGAGACTACTCACCGATAATGATAATGAGCGTCAAGGTACCCAGTAAAATCTAACAAGTGTGAATAGATGAGCTAGAGTCGAACACCTGTAAGAATCTATCGATCAAGAGACAATTATGGTTTCCCACTGTTGATAGCGAAGGATCTGCGACTAATGACTGCAAACCCCAAGGTACTGCCAAATGGACTCTAGATCTTTGCCCCAGAGCAATGAGTCAAAGTCGATAGGGAAAGATCGGCTAGAAGGAAGGCATTAAGGCATCCTTCATCAATCTAGCGCGAGTGTAACCCATAGGCCAATCATGTGGAAGGAATCAGACGAAAGAGATGTAGTAACCCAACCGAAGTACGTTTTCGGCGTACACAAGATGTGGCTAGCGCACGATAGAAACCCTCTGAACCAACCAATAATGAAAGCTGACACAGAAGCGAGGTATCCACCAATAGGGTCAAATGGAAACCAAGGTACTACATGAATCCCAATGTGTGATAATGTAAGCTGATGTCGAACACAAGGGAAACCACTCAGTCAAAGACCCATGATATTGATCGATGCTAAGCACAAGGTGACCTATCAATAATGAAAATAGGGCCAGGGTGCGGCTCTAGGCCTGTCCTCAGAGCAAGATGTCGTCGTCGATAAGGACAAGACCCACCAGCAAGAAGTCAATGGAGACCTTCTCAAACCGGCATGAGTAAAGGACCAATATAGCTGATGTGATGATAGACATGATACTGACAACCAGGGATGGCCGACTGAAAAATGAGTCAAGAGACACCGCAGAGAGGCCGACTCAGGCTAACTTCCCTTGAACAAAAGCACGACTCAATGTGACTATGTGGCAGCATATGATGACTCTGTATAAGTTCGTCATGCAGGAGGCACGAACGAACCCTCCATATGATTGGAAGAGATAACCAATCAGGGGAGAACTGACTCAATAACAAGGTTAAGGCATACCTAAGTCAAACTAAATCCCGCCCAAACGGAGGAGACTTTGCTTTGAGTGCTTTGTTCAAGGGCGACACGACTGACTCTAGCTGCCAACAATAAATGGAAATACTGTCCCGTTCCCGCTCTTTTTGGAATATTTAATTTTTTTGTCTTTTTCTGTTAAGCTTGAAAAAGAATAAAAGAATGCTATGGTATAGTGGAAAGAATGAGTGTCGATGAAACAGATGATCTATTTCCTGGGAATGGAATGTTCCTATGCTCAATGCAGGGAGGTGAAAACTGGTCAGTGACACTCAAAGGTGCGTTCCTTCCACGGGTCAAGGTGTGTCAAGCTGCAGAAGTCAAAGGTATACAAGGTTGATTTTACAGTCGTCATGGTCAAAAGTTGTCTTAAACACGAGTCCAAGTGAAGCCAGCTCTAGGCCAAAAGGTGCAAGTGGTCAACATGCAATGCAGTAGTACAACTCAACACAAAGGAGCCTCTAGGGTATAAGGCCAGAACGAAGCGAAGAAGCTAAGAGGAATGAGTCTTCAACGCATAAGTCATGGCGAGACTACAGAGGACTTTCGAGCCTACTCAAATCGGAGCAGCATGGGCAAAAAATGTCAGTGAGGTGCTAACTACGATGCCCATGTAAAGGATGGCTCTACCATTATGTCATGATTTAAAGAAACAGCGAGTGAAGATGGCTTGCGAACCATAACACGATGGGGTCGACCCTATGGCAAATGTATCGACAAATGGAGGCTAGTATGCATAATGCAACGGAAAAATGGTGTCCCTAACCTATATTCCAGTGAGAAAACGATACCTGCCATGATGGGTCAGCAGTCATGGAACCGTCTCGAAACTATCGAAAAAACGTCCAAAATGTCCTGAAAAACAAACCATTCTCGACATTCCAAGCTCCCAAGTTAAAAGTCACATGAGGCCAAGCAAAATAAAATTTTGAAAAAATTTTGCATTTTCAAAACCTATAAAAGAGCTTTTGGACTCACCATTTTCACCATCTGAGTTTGAGAGCAAAGAGTTGGAGCAAAAGGAGCAAACTTCCCGTACGCCAAATTCAACAATTCAAATTCTTCAAAAACCTCCAGGTAACTCTTATACTTAGCTTGCAATTGACTGTGACTGGTTTTAAGATTTTTAATTGATGTTTCACCGTTGAATTTTTTGCCAAAAATTTCACCGTGGCGTATACGCGGGTTGGTAATATGAAACCCGCGTACACGCGGGCCCTATATGCGACTGTGTGCACAGGGACCCGCGTATACGCCGTGAACATTTTTAACCAAAAAACTAATGGTTGAAAATCATTTTTTGCTCAGAATGCTGGTCACCTGATGAGAACGAGAGCATGCAGCGCTGGATAATGAAGACATGAACGATCCTGATGCTTTGGAAGCCCTACGGGGATGTGGTTTGCTTAAATTCTTCAAACTGCCGAATATGAAAGCAAACACACGTCTGCTTGAGATGCTCATTGATTATTGGGATGTCGAGGAGGATGCCTTTATGATTGACCAGATGCCACTCAAAATAGAAGTGGAGGATATCTATTTCATCACGAGCCTTTCTCGAAGGGGAGAGGTAGTACATTCCCGGCGCAGGACATGGAGCAGTCTCACGATCGAGGACTACGTACAGATATATTGCCCGAGACATCCCAGGAAGGTTGGGAGCCAGATTTCCATCACACATGTGGCGAGTTTATCACTGAGGATAATCCTGTTCACCATAGCTTGAGTGAATGGATCAGCCTCTCTGCATCAGGCATCACGACTAACCATGAGCGTGGCAGTTGACTGTCTCACTACTATATTTGACTGGTGTACTCCTCTTCTGGCCAACATGAAGAGCCAGCTCACTTCTATCAAGAGGGGATAGACCAAAAAATTTGGATATGGGACTATCCTGTGCTCTTTCTTTTTCAAGAAAGTCCCCGCACTCCGCCCTAGGGTAGCAGTTTCCATCAGCACCCCACGAGATCCACGCATGGGCCGATGGCCTGACCTGATGAAACGTCTAGGGGGTGGGGAGGTCCCACGGACTGCATTTGACGATGACTTCTTCACCTGGTGGGATCAGCAGATCATCGCCGTAGATGACTACCCCTATGCTGGGTTGGATTTCCGAGGAGATCCTGATCTAGCATTACCACCGAACGCAGCATGGGGCGACATTGGTAAGAATTTTGATTTTATGATTTTTTTTGGATTTTTTGAATATAACGATGAATTTTGAAAAATATTTTTGATGGGATTCAAATGACTAATATGATGATCATGTTCCAGATATTGGGACGGTACGACCAGATGGGTTCCCACGGCATGGACGGCGCGGCCGAGGAGTCGAAGAGGCGGCTGCTGATACAGAATGAACTCTACATAACGTCCAACGACACTTGGCGAGACTGAGCTTCCGAATACTGATGGCTGCCATAGAGGACCTTCCTGAGGATATGCAGCGTCATGTGGTTGGCATGCCACGTGACTGGGTTCGCACTTTTCGGCGTGTGGCCAATGTGATAGTTACCTACTTAGCCGCTCATCCTGAGCCGGGGCATTAGATATGCCGGACATGATTATGGGTGTTTGAGTCCCAATTTTGTATATTTTTGGACAAACATATGTACACTGGAGACGCTTTACGATATATATATATATATATATATATATATATATACAGTTTTACTTTTTGACGCTTCATTTTATTGTGATGAATGATTGATGTGCCAGTCTAATGCTTGATTAGCGATAGAATCAGCTAACCAATTATGAGATCTTGGAATGTGCAAATAATTAATATAGGTAAATGATCTTTGCAGCAACCTCACCCTTAAATACTGGCGATATAAACATGGATCCCTTACTCGTTAAATGTTGTTTAACTGTGACACTATCAGTTGAGAATCAAGATAAACTACCAACGAGTCGATCTCGTGAGAAATTGCCTCGGATAGTAAATTAATAACGGCAGTATACTCAGCCATATTGTTTGAAGCAGGACTAATGCATACGCCTCTTGATACCATCAATTGACCAGTTCGATAATAGAGTAGCCAAGCTACGGAAGCGAGATTCTGAGTGTGCCGACTAGCACCATCGGCGAATCCAAAATAGACCAAGTCATCCATCAACACCTGCCACAATAGACCAAAAAGTGTTGAGATCAAAAAATTCTCGATGATATATGTACAAATATACATAATGTACAAAGAAGCCATTGCCTAACTCCTACTTAAGCAAAGTACTTCTTTAGGTAGAGCACGTTTTGGGGCTCCGCCAGCTTGTTTCCCTCAAAATCGATTAACTCATACGACCCTTTTTCTAAAACTCATTTAATAATGAAAGGACCGTACCACATAGGCTTAAACTTGCCTGCCCCCAAGGTGTCTTTATCTTGGTCATAGACCAAGACAAGGTCACCTTCAAAAAAGACTCGAGGACGGACAGATTTATCATACTACGTTTTAACCCTTTTCTTATGAGCCTCATTCATCGTGGCGGCATCTCGACGCTGCTCATCGAGATGTTCCAAGTGAAGGAGGCGCTCTTCGAGACTCGAAGTCTCTGGAAGGAGCTCAACAACTAACTTAAGAGATGGAATTTCACATTCAACTGGAAAGATAGATTCCATCCCATAAACCAACTGAAAACGTGTAAAACCAGTAGCAGTCTTTACGGAGGTCCGGTATGCCCAAAGAGCCGAATACAACATAACGTGCCAATTGGACCGATTTTTATCGATTGTCCATTGGAGGATCGTCTTAAGAGTTTTATTGACTGCCTCGACCTGTCCATTGGCCTGAGGATAATAAGGAGACAAATGCTCCTGCTGGAAACCCAATTTAAGAGCCAATTCAGACATCAGTTGATTCTGGAAATGACTGCCATGATCAGTGACAATCTCTCTTGGGATACCGAATCTTGAGATAACCTGATTAAAAAGGAACAACGTTGCCATGTCACTATCATTTTTATAAGTGGGCATGGCCTTGGCCCACTTCGTAAAGTAGTCTACAGCCACGATAATGTACCTGTGATTCGGTGCTGAAGGCGGATTACAAGTTGTAAAATCAATACCCCACTTAGTAAAGGGACCGATGGTGACAACAGGAAAAAGAGGAGCTGGATGTGCACGTATCTTCCGAGTAAAAATTTGACAGGGGTGACAGTGTTTGACTGCTTCCACACAGTCTTTAAAGAGTGAAGGCCAAAAATAACCGGCACGTAAGATAAGAAGAGCTGTAGCAAGCCCTGATAGATGACCACCACCAGCTCCACTATGGCAGTCATTTAGCACTGACTCTGCTTCCTCTAAGGTTAAACAGCGCTGAAGGATTGAATCAACCCCTCGACGGTATAATGAATCACCAATGATAACATAATTTTTAGCCAGGTGACATAATTTTCGACATTCATCCTTGGAGAAAGTAGAGGGAAACTTCGAAGTCTGGGGATAGACAATGATATCTCCATACCAAGAGTCGAGTGAAGAGATGAGGAATAAATGTTCGTCGGGAAAACTTTCCTCATAAACAATATCCTCTCAACAAGGCAGCTCAGAAATTAGCTCAACGAAAACCATGGATTTCGTAGACTTGGCAGACAAGAACTCGAGATAAAATTCTTGCAAAATGATTATCCATCGATTATATTTGCCCCCAATCACTCACCTACTGAGGACAAATTTAAACGGATTGACCGCCGCTAAGACAAAAGTTTTGCGTAGCAGGATATAATGACAGAGCCGCTGGATAGCATGGACAGTTGCCAAGGCCAACTTCTCAACCGGAGAATAGCGAAGTTCAGGACCTATTAAGCCTTGGCTCAAATAATAAATCACATGCTCAGTGAGAGCATCACCCTCCTGAACAAGAACCATACCAATGGTTGATTTTGCTGCAGTGAGATATAAAAGGAAGTCTCTACCATAATCCGGTGGACTCAAAAGCGGGGCAGAGACTAATGCATTTTTCAAAGCATCGAACGACCGCTGCGCAAAGTCGTCCCACACAAATGGAACTCCTTTCCATAGCAAATGCATGAACCCTTTAGTGATCTTGGCATAGTTCACTATAAACCGTCTTAAGGAATTAGCCTTCCCTTGAAGACTTTGAAGTTGTCGAATTGAGGACGGGGGAGGCAACTGAACTATTGCCTCAACCTTCAAGGGATCAACTCGAATCCCTTCATTTGACACAATGAACCCTAACAACTAACAGGATGTAACCACGAAAACGCACTTGTTGGGTTTCAACTGGATTTTATAAAAAAGACATCACTCGAAAACCATTCGAAGATGACTAGGGTGATCAGTTCTCTTTCAAGAACGAGCAACGAGATCGTCCAAGTACGCTTCGATGATATGTTTGATGTCGTGGAAAGCATGTGACATGGCCCGTTGAAAAGTGGCTCCAGCATTTTTAAGACCAAAAGGCATTTTTCTATATGCAAAGGTACCCCAGGGACATATAAAGGCTATCTTATGTTGATCTTCAGGACAAATAGAAATTTGATTATAACCAGAAAAACCATCCATGAAGGAAAAAATCTCATTACCCGCACACTCGTCGATAATCTGATCAATGAATGGCGTGGGGTAATTATCTTTCAGACAAGCCTTGTTTAGGTCCCTAAAATCGATGCATACTCGGATTGTTCCTTGCTTTTTATCCACAGGGACTGGATTAGAAACCCAATCAGTAAGAGGAACAAGGTATATGAAACCCACCTTTAGTAGCTTCTCAACTTCAGCTTTGATAGCTGCTTCTTTCCGAGGGTTAGCTGGCCGAAGCCTTTGATGAACTGGTTTGGCGTTTTTGGACGTCTTGATCTCATGTTGAACTATATATGGGTCAATGCCAGGCATTTCTTCATAAGACCAAGAAAATACATCTCGAAATTCCTTGAACAGGTCGATGTAAATTTGAATTTCTTCAGGGGAACATTCAATTCCGATGAAGAGATTCTCGATCACGTTAGGGTCCCTAGAGATGTTTATAGGTATCGTTTTTGAAATCACCGACATATTACCTTCGGCACGAACATGTGCTGGAGCCAAAGGATTTGACACTGTACAAACATCACTAGTAAAGAGCTCAGAGAATCTAGATTCTACTTCCTGCAATGGAGGAAGAAAGTATGAATGATGGTGTAAGTCTTCCCAAGGTCGATCTATACCCATCATTGCTTCAAGGATTGCTTCTTCAGAAGGTAAAACTGAATCTAAGCAGTCCAAAGCATAGGTAGAATCAAGGCTCCAGGCCGGGGCCACATCACCATCTAATTTCTCTTCGGAAAAAGGAGTAGAGTGGTCGTCTGCAAAGCTAACGATAGACTGATATCTAAGCTCAGCTACAGATATAGGGAATGCCATTCCATTTACTTGTCCTTCAACTAATGTGGTCGTAGGTGAAGGAAAGGTCCAAGGGTCTGAAAAATAACGAGTTCGGAAGAACTCTTCTCGAGGAGACTCCTTAGATGATGAAACGGCATTGATTCTAGCGAAAGGAGAGGGAAGATCAAAGGTACCCATCAATGAGGAATACATCCCCACTCCTAAATTCTCAGTAGGCGGACGAGGGTTATCCACTAAGGGAATAGTAGAGTCAGAGCTTGCTTGAGGATTGACTAGAAAATAATCCAATTGATCAACCTTAACGATTTTCCCCTCATGAGGAAAGCAAATGACACGAAACAGAGTCGAAACAACGGCGTCCATTTCGTATACCCAGTTCCTTCCTAAGAGGAGATTGTAGTCTAGGTTAGCATCTATGACTTCTACTTCAATATTGACGACCTTCCCCCCAACACATATAGGAAAGGCCAGGATAATCCCATGCGGCTTATGAGAATGACCATCAAATGCAGTCAAGACGGTAGGTGAAGGAATAGCCAAAGGCGATCCAATAGCCTTCCAACATGACATCGACATGACGCACGTGGAAGCTCCTTCATCGATAACGGTACGAAAAATGTTAATTTTCCGGTATGTAGACTTTATTTGGAAAGCCATATGATGAGGGAGTCACTTTTTGACATTTAACATGTCAAAAGTGAGCACTAAAGAGTTAGTTGGATCGACCGCCCCAATCGCGGAAAGTAAAGCACTATGCTGAGCTGGACACGACTGGAGAACCTCTAAAGCGGACATGGCGCATGGACTCTGAGCCAGATCCTCAACAATGGAGTAATTCTAGGCGGCCCTAGCATTAGGATTAATAGTCGCATGTTTAGCGGAACCTTTCGGTATCCGTGGTATAGTCTCGACAGGGGGTAGCTCAATATGAAGGTCGGTATTTCCGGGAGCAGTCTTGTCCTTGGAAGTTTTGGCTTCACTGTAATCACGTGACCGAGTAGCCACATGGATGTTAGAACCCATCATGAAAACATTTGATGATTTTCCCCTTCCTGGTTGCCCCCTGTGGAGGTTCCAGGGTTTGAACTCGCGTCGGCAAGAAGTTGCTGCCCTTGGGGAAAAGGATTGGTTAGCACAACCTGAGAACTAGAAGTCGCTTGCTGCCCTAACAAGCGCTGAGCATCTTCAATATTGGGGCAGAGGTGAGTTAAATGGTCTCCACTGCACAACTTACATGGAAACTTGACTTTCTTTCTAGACTCATTTCTACCACCACCAGCATTATTGCCAGATTTATTTGCGTCAGCCTTCCCATCCTGGTTCTTTTTCTTACCTCGTCCTTTCTTTCTTCCATTGGAATTTTGATTTCCTTTGGGGTTATCAGATTGGACGGCATTAATCGAAGAGGTTTGGGAAGTCGGAGGGTTAGACGATGTGACTTGGTTGTTAGAAGCAGTTTGTAAAGACAACTGCTTCAATTGGTTCAACAAGTTCACCGCATTTGTGTCTACCGACCCAACGATACCATCCGCATGGGGACTTGGCTTCGACTTGGCTATGTCAACCTTAGACCTAGGAGCATCTGGCAAGTATTTTTGTAGGATCCCAGACTGAGAGTAGATCAATTCTAATTGCTAGGCCCTAAAAATGGCTTGCTCCTCAGAATAGACTCTAGACATGGAGACATCCTTAGAGATCTCGGGTTGTAAAGATTTCAAAAACCATTCAAGACGGTATTTCGGAGGGATTTCGGCTTTAATGAGCCTCTTTCTCCATCTCCATTCCTGAATATGGTCAGAAATGTGAGTTGCCTTATCCTGACGAAAAGTGGCCAGAAGTTCAGTTCCGGCATCATAACGGACAGGAAACTGGAAATGATTTAAGAAAATATTAGCTAAGTCAGCGAAAGATGTAAAGCTGCCCCCTGGAAACTCTATATACCATTTGGCCGCATTACCAGTCAAGGTGCGTTGAAAAAGTCTCAACCTAATCGAGTCATCGATAAGGGAGTTCGATGAGCACCACAAATGGAATGTGGTTACATGGTCACCTGGGTCTTCACCGCTCTTCCCTTCGAATTTTGGAATGTCCGAAGGGAGTTTGGTTGGGACCGAAGGCCAGGCCGGATTGTACTTGATTGGATCGTTTGTTAACTTAGTGAGATCTGGCAAGTTCAAAGTTGCCAGAAATGGAAGCCTAGGAGGACCTTGGGGATTCCACCCAGACTGGGCGGAGCTCCCAAAGTTCTGAAAAGATTGGCCTGGATTTTGGAAGGCACCAGGCTGCCCGAAGTAACCAGTAGAACCGGTTGAACCAAAAGGCAAGCCTTGTGATCCAGTAAAATTCAGAGTTTGACCAACTCCGGCCGCAAAGCCTCCATAACCAGCAAAGTTTCCTCCTAAAGGATTATAAGGAGTTGATAACCCCTGATACGGATTCCAAGCCGAAGCTAAGGGAGGAATACTTTGAAATGAACTAACTGTGGAGTACGGCCTATTCCCTTGTTGGCCGAAAAACGGATTCCCAGTTCCCGCGCCACTAACCCCAGGGTTAGTCCAACCTTGGAAAGGATTGCTGCTTTGTCCTATAGAAGAAAAAGGCATGGATCCTATCGTCGGGTTGGAATGTGGTATATGACCACTTCCGAAAGGAAAACCCTGGAATGAAGCCGATCCACCCATCATGGATGTGGTGGCACTAAACGGAACTGATGGAATACCCTATGAATGGGTGCCAAATGGGAAGAATCCAGAACCAAAAGCATTGGTTTCAGAATTTCCACTCGTGGACGGAATGGAGGTAGACCCAACTAAAGATGTGCTAGCAAAAGATCCAAACAAAGAAGCAGAGGAGATGGAAATCGTTCCTCCCCCTTGTACCGATGTTGGAGTCTGCATAGTTGTAGCACTTGTAGTAGAAGCCATGCTTCTAGTAGTGGTCATCGATGGTAAGTGCGTAGCGTAACCTGGACTTGACGGTCTATGCGTCGGAGTCCCAACGTATTGTAATACATCTGGATGACTAGATGGTAGGGGAGAATTCGGAGCCGCTAACGACTCTGAGAGTTCTTCTACCTCTATGTTATTCTCTGCTTGAAATAGAACTCGAGAAAGAACTGGAGTGTTCCTCTCTTGTTCCGCGGAAGTGCCAGGCCTTGCTTGAACACTAATGCCCCCGAGAGG
Source organism: Pinus tabuliformis (assembly GCA_031772625.1). Classification (NCBI taxonomy): domain Eukaryota; kingdom Viridiplantae; phylum Streptophyta; class Pinopsida; order Pinales; family Pinaceae; genus Pinus; species Pinus tabuliformis. Next base: position 751,172,505 of record CM062804.1, read on the forward strand.
AGGATCAATCTCCGATGCATCAACTGTCGTGGGACGAAACCCACCAGCAGTATTACCTCTGCACCTTCTAGGAGAAGACTCTAAACTTGGTGGTGAAAGACCATGAAGTCTTCGAGACCGTCTAGGAGATCGATCAGCCACATTGAATTTCTTGTTAAGATCTGACTAAAGACTCAAAAAATTGAAAGCTAGGCCAACTAAGAGCACAAAGAACACACTATAAAGACCCTAAAGATAACAGACAGTCAAACAACTTCCAAGTATTTCCGTTTCGGGTGATTAGGACCGGACACCAAAATACAAGAAAGTGAATTAAGGGGCCTTCTGAAGATAGTCTGGGATGATGAGGGCCCAGTCCTATCAGCGAAGGTAACAGAGGAAGTTACGCTGACCTCCTAACAACAACCTGCACCGGTGCAAGCCCCCAAGCTTCGCAAGGGTGCCCTCCAGTAGTACCGTTGAGAGTGATGCAACGTCGACCTCAGGTGCCATGGGATTCCCCTCCATAGCCACCTGTGTAGATCACTAGGAGTAGCAACTATGGATACCAACTCGTCGCAGAAGCCAAGTGGAACAGTCGTGAGGTAAGTTTGGACAAGTAGGAGAGGGGGTATCTCTCATCCCTGTCTTCACAGGCCCTCGTGCTTAACTCCTAGATCCGAAGCTTTCCTGGTCTTCCTAACGCTATTGGATTTTCACTCACTATTCAGACTCCTATGTTTGACAGTTTAAATGGCCTTGGAGAGTTAACTCTCCACTCGCCTAATCCAAGGCCTTAAAATCCTCAAACTTGTTGGTGTATCTAACTTAAAAAAAAGTTATAGTGAATTTTAATTAGCGCTTGATTTTAAAATAGGTTGTTCTTCAAGTCACGGGATAAACGGAAGTGAAACTAGTGGTGTTTTTGACGCAAAAGAAATTAATAAAAACCAAACTACATGCACATCCACTTGTTTTCGTTTTTCGATGAAAAGAAATCTCTACAGGGTTCAGAGGAACTTCAAATAAAACAAATTTTCTTTTCCTTTCTTTAATTCATGCTTCACACTCACAAAAGTTAACAAAACTATGGATGCCTAAAAATATTTGCAAATCTATCCTAATGCAACAAATATATGCTGATGCAAGATTCAAAACTACTCTAAAATCAAGAAATGAAAGTTGCTTGCTTATCAATTTTTATTTTGCCACTTAAAATGTCCAAATGGAATATGAGATGGTACCATTCATTTCGTCTAAACACTAAAAACAAGTTTCAAGAAAAACAAAAAGCACTTTCATTCACTAAAAGGAAACCAAATGAAAACAAAGTTCAAGAAAGAAAAACTAAGTTTTTCAAAAAGTTTTCTTCAAAAGCAACAACAAAAGAGTCTTTTCAAAAATTCTCTCAACAAGACTGAAACTTTGTGATTGAAGAATAGGTAACAAACACTTTTGCAAGTTGACACCACCCAATGGATGAAAATTCAACAAAAAGAAATGTGTTTAAAGATGCTCTTAACAACCAAAAGCAGCAATGAAAGCTTTGGCAACAAAGACCAAAAAGATCAAAAAGACAAATTTCAAGAAAGTATCAATCAACAACTTTCATGAAACAAAGAAGTGGATGGTCACAAAAAGCGGTTTTGTCAAGCAAACAAAAATTCACCAAAAGGAATATTTAACACAAAGATTGAGATCAATCTTCCTACCCTGATGAATCAGAGCAGCCAAGATTCCAAGCAAGAAATCTTGCGTGCTTAAGCAAAAAACGATGACGCTTGCAACAACAAAAACAAGACCAATACTTATTACAATCAGAGAGAATTTGGAACAAGATGCTTGCTGTAAAACTAACAACTGATACTAGAAAGTGATTGTTTCAGATTGAATCAAACCATCAGACAGACCTTCAGAGATAAAAAGATTTAAAAATCTTGAAAATTGCTAGATATACGCGACTGTACTTATGTACAGATTGCGTGTATGCACTACTGTGCCTGAGGAAACCTACGTATACGCGGGTTTACTTAAGGAAACATGCGTATATATGCTTCTGTAACTAAGAAAAATAGCGTATATAAAAGATTTCAAGAAAAATAAAAAACAAACTGAAGAAACTGGCAAAACTTAGAATTCAAGAACAGACCACACAGCAACAACAAGCAAACAGGCAGCTGAGCCCTGATTGGCTTGAAAACACCCAAACTAGGAACAACAACAATGTTGTCCCCAGTGGAGTCACCAATTTTGTTAAGGGAAATGTTCCCCTAGGGTTTTTGGGTTGAAACCCTAGCAGACTGAAAGTTGTCTATACAGAGAAACACACATTCACACAGCCATTATGCTATTATAAGCAAATTCTATGATAAGGGAGCATACCTTAGGTCCTACATTTGAGAAGGTCCTTTACGGTCCAAACCCTTCTTCGAGTTCCTCTTACTTCTTTGTCATGCAAAACAACCAATTCCGGAGAGCACAGCGGTATATGGACAAAACCTTATAAAGAGACCATCTTCATGTTATAAAGAAAGGTAGTTAGTTATGAAATATAAACAACCATTCACATATGAATTCCAACATGAATATCATAAACATAAAGAAGATTTATATCAGGAACCAAGACATGTGTTTCTTTTATTATAGACAAATAAAGTACAGAAAAGGAATAATTTCACCTAAGTCACCTTTCGTAGGCTCCAAGCAAAGCTTCCTTCCAAATTCGTCTAGCCTCAAGCCTTTAACAAACTCCTTCCATGACTTACTCCATGATGTCACAAGTAGTGGATGAACATCAACACACAAGGAAACAAGGGTTTCCTGTACAAATGGGGGAAGTGCTGGAGGCACAAGGATCTTCAGACCTGGTCAGGGGAAAAATCTCAGCATAATAACCTTTCTCTCTCTTCTCTCCTCCTTTAGGCCTTCCCATTGAGGTCTTTTTATACCTCTCCCAAAGTAGTTTTTTAGTTGGGATTTGGTTGGGAACAGTTGGGCCACGGGCACTAACAGGTGATCAGCAGGTAAAACCCGCGATCTCCGCCTGAAATTAAGGAGTTTTATATTTTTTAAGTGTTTTAATACATACACGCAGGTTGGGTATATGCCTACCCACGTATACACGCGTTTAACTCAGGGCAATGTCGCGAATAAGGGATAAAACACTGTTTTTTAAATTTTGGACCAGGTCTGGAAGGAGGGGTTGCCCTAGGCCATGAGTGCAACATCACAAACCATAAGAGTGATATTTGGAGCTATAACATAGGGATGATATGAAGAGTCACAAAGATGAGTTATTGAAGGCTAGAAGTTGAATTCTTCCTTTTTTATTGTGAATTTCCTGGGGGCTTATGTATAGCTTCAAATTTGAGAAATGAAAGTGATGTTGCTATTAATGATTTGGAAGCCATTTTTTGTTACATTGAGATGATCAAACTTTGAGGGATGTGTGTGTGTGTGTTTGTGTGTGTGTGTGTGTGTGTGTGTGTGTGTTTGATTTGAGCTTGTGGATATAGTTTGAAAGATTGTTAAAAGTGGTTCACTATATTTTTGTTAAGGAGGTGGTTGCCTCCATCAAAGTTTGGTGCCTCAACTAGGTTGGAGCCTACAAGAAGTTGGTGCTTCAAGATTTTAGAGATGGGTGCCTCCATCAAGTTGAAACCTACATCAGGTTGGTGTGTACATTAGGTTGAAGCTTATAATTATTTGGTGCTTGCATGTTTTTGTGGATTAGTTCCTCCAGTAGGTAGGTTCTTGCAAATTGATGTAATCAAATATTGAAGAAGTTAAGAAGAATTATGGTTTTATCCCGCAACGATTTCCACGTATATTTGGTGTTCATGTTTATTGATGTGATGATTGATTTTGTTGATGCACTCTTATGGTTTTAGTTATAATGAATTATGAAATTTTTTAAATTGATTAAATTGGCCATTACACTGATTAAACCCCCACCGCCCCATTATAACACATGGTTGTATTTAATATTGATAAATTATGTGTTGAGGAAGTAGTTTATTCATCTAACGTTTCTCACTCATCAAATCAAAGCATTTAATGATTTAAAATTTTGGTTAATTTGGAACTTTGGTTGATTTTTTTAGCGTATGGGTTTGTTTAAAATTATGCAACAATCGAGGGAACAAGGTTCTGAAATGCATGGAAATATGATTGTGTGAAACTTAGGCTACCCCTAGAAATTTAGTTCAATTCAACTCCACTTTTTCCTAAAAAGTATATATCTTTTCTATAAGTTTATCCTATTCCATATGGTGAACAAAGGATCATATTTTTTTTTTCTTTTTGAAGGAAATTTCGGATGGCACTATACACATAAGGAAGCCATCTATGCAAAAATTGTGGTGATTTAATATGGAGCTACACATTCCATTAATGCATGCTCATCTTCAAGCCTTCATCTATACCATGGGACCAAAGGATGGAAGCATCAGGGTTGTCTAATGAAAAAGGACTTGACATAATATCCATATATGTAAAGTAGAGGTGGTTTCATTGGTAGTGTAATACAAAGATAGGAAACACATGCATTCTTATCTTGAGTAGGAAGTGACATGCACTTGTCAATACCATCTCAATACGCTAGCTCCCTCACCTTAATCCTTATGTTTATCCTAGTAAGAAATGACATGCAAACTGTCTATGAATGGATTAATGTAAATAAATTAGTTTCTTACTTTTCATGTGAATCATCCATTTCCTTGTCTTTCATCTTTTTAACAGTGAAATGGAAATCCAATATATAATGGTAGTTCCAAGATTAAAATAATGTTAACTTACCTTGTATAAGGTAAACTAAGTTATTTCCCTTCATGTTGGTAACATAGTGTTGGCATGATGTCAACAAGATGAGTTTGCCAACTATGCCTTGATGTCAACATGATAGTGGGGTTGTGTTGATGATCAGAAGGTTGACAGAGATGTCTTGGCATGATGGTTGTAGAGGTTTATGTAGGTGGAATTATTTTTGGATGGAGGATATTTTTTATTTCCAAGTTTACAGAGACTACCGCAGGCTTGCCACTATCGACCACCGACACTATCACTAGTTGGTATATGTTTGAGTTAAGCTACTAGGGTTTATGCCAGAATTTGTATTGTAGAAAATATCATGATTGCATTTAATTGAGTAAATAATAAGTCGGTATAGTATGAAAATTGATGAAACAAGGCCCACAGTTGATTTATTTTATGCTTGTGGTCTTAGTTTGAAAAGACATGAAATGTAGTCCACAAAAGTATGAGGGTTGGGGCTTTCAATGCAATAAGTGGTGGATTACTCAAGGAGAGATGTCCTACTTTCGGTGGTGGTTGGAGGAACTATTGGAGGTAGGGGTCTCCATATAAATAGGTGGTGGCATACATAATTGAGGAAGTGGTGGCTTCGATCAGGTAGTATCTTGGAGCGAGTGGATACTTGCGTGCATTGCAAGTTGGGGCTTGCATGTGGTGTTATGTAACCAGGTATGAAAACTAAAGAAAATATAGATCAATAACTTGAAAATAAGCCTCTTTGAGGGGGAAACCTCCTATGACACCACATAAATGAAAATTTCTTAGATGATTCAAATGACAAGACCTTCTTAGTATATATAGGAGTATTGGGGACAAAATATAATTAGGGCCTATGTAACAATAATATTGGAAGGGAACAACAGTAATAATAGTGGGATTCTATGGGGGCTACACTAGTATTATGGGGACCTAACATGCCCCTATCCTTGAAAAAAGTGTTGTCCTCAATGCTTGAGTAGTTTTGGATACTTCTGAATAAAATACTCATCCTCCCATGTGGAGTCTTCAACAGGTAAGTTCTTCCACTTAACGAGATACTCTAAAATTGATCTATTTCATAATTGTTATATTATTGTCTTCATGATTACTTCAAGCTCCAATATGATATTTCCTTCCTCGTCAAGTTCTGGAAATATAGTTTGAACTAGGATCCTATCACCTATAACCTTCATTAAGCATGAAACATGGAAAACTAGGTGTACTCATGAAGATATAGGCAACTCCAATTTGTATGACATAGAACCTATCTTTTTCAACATCTTATAAGCGCCATAGTACTTGGGTGATAATTTATCATCCTTCTTAGTTTTCTTGAGGGACATTTGTTTGTATGGTTATAGGCATAAAAATACCCAATCACCCACGTCAAAACTTATTTATTTGTAATTTTGATTTTCCTGTTGTTTTGTTCGATTATGTTCCAAAGTCAAGTTATCCTTTACAAGTTGGAGAAATTGTTGTTGATGCTCAATGTGATCTTCCACTGCTTGAACCTTAGGATTGTCTCTTAAAGATGATGTGATAGACAGTGGATGATATCCATAAAGTGGCATAAACAGGGTCATTTTTGCTATGGTATGGAAGGGAGGGTTATACCACCATCTGTCAAATATATCCACTTGATCCATTGTGTTTGTTTATTAGATAAAAAGCAACACATATATACTTCCAAACATTTGTTCACTATATGAGTTTTCCCATCAGATTGAGGATGATAAGATGAACCATGAACTAATTGACTATTGAGACAAGAAAGTAATTCTATCCAAAAAGATCCAATGAAAATGGGATATCTATCACTTACAATAATCTTTGGGTTTCCATGTAGATTTTGAACTATTTCCACAAACACAGTAGCAACAATACTGGCTTTGAAAGGATGAGATAATGCACAAAAGTGTGCATAATTGTTAAGTCTACCAATTACCACCATGTTGACATTATTTCCTTAGGACTTGGCTAAAGCTATGATAAGATTCATTAAGACCTCCTCCCAATGTTGACTTGGAATGGATAATGGTTATAAAAGTCTCAGGGTATTAATTTATCAACTTTATTTTGTTCGCAAACCAAATATTCGTCACAAGACTCTAAATATTATATTTAATGCCATCCCAAAAAATTCCTTCTTGACCCTGTGGTAAGTTTTTAAAAATATGAAGCGCCCTCTTATAGGAGAGGTATGAAATTCTTAAAGAACCTTTTTTTTGAGTTGGCAGTTCTTACATAGATATAAGTAGTATTTGTACCACAATGAATCATTTTTCCAAATAAATGTATAAGATGCACTAGGATCTTGCTACAACTTTTGAATGAGGGTCCATACCTCTTCATCATTCTTCCATTCATCCCTTCCTTTAGTTATCTAATTAGGTTGGATAATAGAAATGGCACAGAGAAATGCCTCCACATCCTCATCCCTTATTGAAAGTGCATCTGCCACAATATTTTGCTTCCCTTTTTTGTAAATGAATTCATAATCATAACCCAAAATCTTTGTGACCCATTTTTTCTGCTCTTTTGGAGATAATCTTTGTTCTAAGAAGTATTTAAGACTATCATGATATTTTTTTACCTTGAAGTTTATTCTCATTAGGTAATGGCACCATTTCTTCAATGCTAGTAGTATTTCCAACATTTCTTTCTCACAAATAGGTTTCTATAAATACTTCCCTTGATTGGATGATTTTCAAAAGAAATGAGTCTTTCTTCTTGCATTAAAACAACACCAATACTAATTCCCGAGCCATCACATTCCATAATAAAGGATTTTATATAATTATATTTTTAAATAATAGAAAAATGTAATGAAAAACAAAAAAAAATGTTCACAACAAATATGTAAAAGTGGATATAAAATTTTATTTTATTTAAGCTAACCATAATGTTGTATTAGTGTTTTGTTATAAGAAACTTAAAAATAAGTATAAATAAAAGAAAAATTAAAAAGAATCATACATTTTAATGCAATGAAGTAAATGAGAATGAAAATTAAACATAATTAAAAAATAAAAATTTAAATAAGACACGTATCTATAATAACTTCATAATTAAAATAATTATATATATAATAAAATAACCACCTAAATTATAATTACTTAAATTAATTATAAATTTAAAAACAACTAAAATTAATAAAAAATTAAAATAGACATCTAAAATAATAAGAATATTTAATAATTTGAAAATTAAAGATAACTACACAACCCAAAAAAAATTAGTATTTCATAACTTGAATATTTATATATGGTTTAATATTAGAGTTTTTGGGGTTTTACTTATTAGAGTTTTTAATACTATATTTAGAATATAATTTATAATAATAATAATAATAAATAAATGTTATAAATACATTAATATAATTACTAATATTAATAATACATTATTATTATTATTTTATTAATATCTTCTTCTTTTTTCCCTTGGAAAAAGTCGTAATTTTCATTAATGAGGAAAATTACATTTTGCAGATGCCAGTGGCATATACTGTACTATGGGCTAGAAGCCTATCCTGTTGAGTATTCAAAATAGAGAGAGGTGTACTCCACGCAGGGAGACACTGCTCTGAGCTATGATTTTCAAAATGCTTTATGTACTTACTCTATGCAGAGAGTATCAAAAAATAACTGTCATGTGTAGAAACTACTTGATAAAAAACTTCATATAATATTTATATAAAGACAACAAAAAATATATAGCAAAAATTTATGTCCAACTCCCATTGAGCTTTACTAATATGATATTTCTATAAAAGGTCTATGATAATACTGATGGAAGGTTCCATCAGTTTGCTCCAGTATGCTCCACGTTCCTATTGGCTTATGTGCTGCTTCCTTGGATAGTAGATCGGCAGCTGTGTTCCGCTCCCTGATGGTGTTGTCAATCCTCATCCTGATCCAGTGGGGAATGGGCCTGTTTTGCCTCATCTTCTTAGCCAACTTCTTCTTGATGCGAAAAGTCTTGTGTGACGGTATTTTCGCTGACGACATTTCGCGCCGCTCCTGCTCCGCCTCTTTTCTTCAAACTACTGCACCAAAGAGAGTTTTATTAATATCATTTTAACTTAATGATATTATTTAAACTTTAATAAATTTATAATAATAGAATAATAACTATATATTATTGCATTGATTTATAAATTTCCACATTTAATAATATGTTAATTTAAACACTAACACATTATAAACATGATCAATCTTCATTATCAATTTTCTCAAAGATATTGAACATGAAGATCACGTTGAACCATGATAATTGATAAACAATATGTTTAACATGCTTATAATTAAGCATAGACACATATCTAGAGTCATCATGATGACATAGAGAAAGATATTTAACCTTTGTAGACAATGTATAAATAGTCAGCCATATTCACTGCTAATCAACTATATGTTTACCATACTCAATGATAGTCAACATTGTTCACTCATAGTTGTCCTTAGTCAAACATGGTCAACCATGGCCAACGATGGTTGATCATCGCATTATAACAAAGGTTGTCTCAATATGATAATCATGGTCGGCCATTGTGAATCATGACCTTGGTCAACCATGTTCAATCATGTTTTATAAAATCAAACATGGTCATCCATGGTCAATCTGTTCAAACATGGTCGAATGTCGCATTATCACAAAGATTGTCTTGATATGAAAATCAACCATGGTTTATAAATTACCCGTGGTTAATAATTAATTATTATTAAATAATAATTTAATTATTAAAAGTTTAATAATGATTACGTCATAAGGCGTTTCTCTCTGAAATGAACTCCCCTATGTGCCATGTGTAGTGTCTTGCACTGTTTATTTGATGTGTTAGACGATTGAAAAGATTCCCACCATCAGATTATCATGAGCATTTATAGTAAGTTCATTACCATAATGATACCCACACCGCTGTGAATCTTGAAAGACAAAAAATGGCGAGAAGTTATGCCACCCCTAACTTTCTTAGACGTTGTGGAGTCTCCCCATCATAAGCCCCTCCATAGCAATGGCCTTCCCTAGGAGCTCTCTTCCTGTTCCCCTAGTTTCGATTTTTCCCAACCCTTTCTTTTCCAATGGCAGTGGTGTAGGCATTGTTACTACACCCATTTCTTGGTTCGTTGCATGACTGTTATGGACCTCTTGAATGAGATGAAACACTTGTGGGTGGTACTTCCCATCATAACCCCCTCCGTAACAATGGCTTTCCCGAGGAGGGCTCTCTTCTTGTTCCCCTGGTTCCAATTTTTCCTAGTCCGTTCTTTTCCAATGGCGATGGTGTAGGCGTTGCTGCTGCACCTGTCTCCTAGTCCATTGCATGGCTATTATGGATCTCTTCAACGAGCTAAAACACTTGTGGGTGTTGCTTCCATGGGTAAGGAAGTGGTGAAACAAGTAGTAGATTTGAAAATAAAGTTTTTCAATTACCAAACACTTTGTGAAGCAATCCAGGCACACATTCAAGGAGAAGAGTTGCTGGAGAAGGCAATGTGTGGTGATATGGACATAATCTGGGAAGCTATAGACTATTTCAAGGTTTCCCTTCATGTTGCAGAAGAAATCATTTAGAGAACAAGGCTATTGTACTGAGCTGACTTGGGAATCATATTACTTTGTTCTAAAAATGGACAAGAAAGCCCATTCCTACCACTTTCAGAGCATCAAGATTGCACTTTACATCATGTCAGCATAGATTGCAAGTTCTGAGTGGTACATATATTCTTCTGAAGTAGTAAAAAAACACCAAGAGGGAGTAGTTGAGCAAGACAAAATAGAAAATGCAGAACTGCAAAGGTAGGGAAGAAAGAATGAAAGAAATGATAAGCACGGAAGGGAAAGGGAATTGTTGTAAAAAATTCAAATGACAGGCTTCACACTGTAGATGTTTCTTCAAATATTTTCCTATTATTTAGCTTTTTCTCAGATTTGGCTTCTGTGGCAGTACCATAAATGTATGAACCAAACCCACAAATTGTAAGCACAACAGAAATAACTTTGAAGCCACCCATATAGTCATGGAAACATAAAACTCCTGCAATACTAGTCACATGGGACTCGTACTGCATTAAGCACTCTAGCCATCAGCGTTGATGCCACGTAAAGAATTGCTACCCTTACTAGTTTCCAATCTAGAAAATTAAAACCCCCATAAAAGTACCATATAGTACGAAACTGCCCCACGTTTAAACGCAAGTGCCTCTAACTTCATAGATATGAAATCCTTATTTATGATTACACCAATTGTTGCAAAAACGAAACCGAATAGTGAAACCATAACCTGATATTCTAGGACAACATGAAAATATTCCCTTCCCAATATATTAATGAACATAAGCTCTGATAATGCAAAAATTAGGCCATGCAATCCAGAGCCTAAAATGTCCAATATGAAGCCAGCAACATTTTGGTGATGGCTTACACTAGTTGGCTTATTAGAGTTTAAGTCTAAGCTTATAATCACAACTGTTGTAGTTAAAATCACTATTGAATTCAAAGTGGAAGCATTCAACTAGTTTCCCACAATGAAATAAGAAAATATTGCAGTAAATGTGAGTGATGATGAAGCAAGAAGAGAAGCAGTTGATGCAGGCAAAAATGAATAAGCCCGTGCATACATTAGTTTGTCAATAACACTGAACAATTTTCCAAATAAGTGGTGTAGGTGAAATTCCTTTCTGAAAATAAAATGGAAGTAGAAAAACATTTGTTAGAGGCCATCCTGCTACTATTATCCATAACAGGAACAACCTACTCTTCCCACCATCAACATAGTATAAACGAGAAAGGAGGCAAGAAGCTAGGAAAGAAACAAACATTGTAGAATTTCTTAGGAAGAAGAGCACCTACTGAATAGGTGTTTTCCTTCCAAAAAACTCCCCCAACCTAGAACAAGTCAAGCAGCTTTCTGAAAATTGGAGATTATTCTTTGTTCCTAATATTGACATGTTATATTGAAAACGAGTCAAATGTTAAGAACTATTCAAAGTTATAGTAATATTTCAAGATATCTCCATATTTACAAATTTCTCTAGGGACCAAGTTTGTTCAATGCCAAGAGAGGAAAAAAACAGTCAGGAAAGATTCTTTCCAACAATCTTTGTAGGTGGGAAGTGAGTCTAACCATAATGAAATCTATATGGGGCAACATCCCATTGCCTCATTACCTTTTTTCACTTGTCAGAAACAACAACCAGAGATTGAGGAATAAAATATATCAGATTTGAAATGTCAGGGACAAGAATCAAATCATGTTGATACAGAAGTTTCTATTGTTATTGCTAATGATATTTCTTGTTCTGGTTCATTCCCAGAGCATATAAACATTAGGAAAGGACTTGAGAAGAAGCGAGGTAAAGTGGAGAAAACGATTAATTTAGAAGTTCTTCAGCAATACTTTGTTGGAAGCCTGAAAGATGTTGCAAAGAATATTGGTGGTAAATACTTTATCTAAATCTATAGAAAAAAATTTGAGTCAAGGGTGGGGTTTTACATATTTTAGAAAATAATAACAGGAAAAAGGAGAGAGTTTCAAAAATTCATAAAAGGGAAAAAGAGATAAGCGAGCAAAATTCAATTGAAAAAATTACTTATTGAAGAAGGATTATTTGTGGTTTGTTATATCTCGTTACCTCTTTTTAGATTGTTGCAATTGGAAAGTACGGTATCGGGTGATTTCCTTTCACAATGGTGATTTTTTCAATTGTTAGCAATAACAACCAGAGCTTGAGGAATAATGCCAAGTTGGTAAAAGTGGGGTGTTGTTACAACCCCCACCAAGTTTCAAGTCTCACCTAGGACATCCTTGTGTTTGTGTTTATTGTGCACCAGTACTTGCGACAATTCTTGGGCTTAGCTGCAAGTTCTAGGTGAAATTTGTTCTCATAACTACTCCTTATTTGCTGCAACATGGTGCACCAATACTTGCAACACCACCTAGAACCAGGTGCAAGTTATGGCTTAAATGTTTTGTCATGGCTACTCCTTAGTTGTGGCAGCTTAGCCCAAGGCTTGCTTTCACAAGTCCATGTACTCATGTTCATGTTGACTGGAAGCATCCATTAAAAAAATGTGTGCAATTTATGGGTGAAATTTGTTGTCGTGGCTACTCTTTAGTTGCAACTTATCCTAAAGCTTGCTTTCACAAGCATGTGTAATCATGTTCATGTGGACTAGGAGAATCCATTAAAAAAATGTTTTGTTTTGGAAGATAGGTACCTATAGAGTTGGTTTCTGATTCATTTTACTTGTAGATTCTCAATGTTTATAAGTGCCATACTTGAGAGAAAGCTATTCTACTCTTTTTTAATTTCAACATCACTCTTTCTATAACTTACCATCCTAGTCAAGGACATATAGAGAAAATAATCATATAATGAATCTCTCCAGGTAATAAATTTTCCTTTAGGGAACTTTATCTCCAAAGATCGTCGAGTGAAAAGTTAAGTAGAAATAAAAGTAGCATGTTGGAGTTAATGTATGTTGGTGCTACCAGAACTTTTTGCCTTTATTGATGTTTGGTTTCACATACAAAGCTCTTAATAGGTCATCCAACTTATCATGGGAATTTTATAGATTTAGATTTCCTTGAGGTAGGTTGAGTTATGTGATGTTTTAGGGCTATTTAAGATCAATGACAGGTAGAGCATGTTTATACTTCTTTCAGGTATATGATTACAGTCCTATATAAATTGTAATCACTTGTGAAATTTCATTGAACAGATATGATGTTTTTAGGTACCCCATTCGATCTTAACTAATTAGTTAATCCAAATTATTTATGCTTCAAATATTTAACACAAAGTAAGTTTGGCTGGCCATTTTGAGAATAGGCATATATGCAGGCCATTCAATTGAATTCATGTAGATACAGGCATAGATAATGTATCGTTCATTAAATTAATCTAATTAGATGGTACCTTATCTATGAATGCTTGAGAACTTCAAAAAATACATGAAATTTTTTTTAAAAGAGTTTGAGAACTTATACTGTCAGAATGAGTTTCCAGAGGATAAGCAATGGACATGTTATAATAATATTTCAAGAATATCTCCAGATCTTTCTCCAGGGACCGAGTTTTTTCAATGCTAAGAGATGAAACAAATAACCAGGCAAGATTATTTCCAATAAGATTTGTAGGTGGGGAGTGAGGGTGATCATAATGAAATCCAGATGAGGCAACATCCCATATCCTCATTACCCTTTGTTACTTGTCAACAACAACAACCATAGCTTAAGGAATGAAATCTATCAGATTTGAAACATCATGTACATGAATCAACTCATGCCAATACAAAAGTTTTTGTTGTTCCTGCTAATGATATTTCTTGTTCTGGTTCATTCTCAGAGCATACAAACATCAGGAAAGGATTTGAGAAGAAGCGAGGTAAAGTGGAGAAAACGATCAACTTAGAACTTATCACAACCCCTTCAATACTACAAACAAATATCTATATGGAAGGGAAACATAATTCTTCTAAAAAATTCAAATGGCAGGCCTCACACTGTACATGTTTCTTCAAAAAAATTCTTTTAGTTACTTGTTTCTCAACTTTGTCTTCTATGGTAGTACCATAAATGTATAAACCAAACCCCCAAATCGTAAGAAGGACAAAAATAACTTTGAAGCCACCCATAGGTTCATGGAAACATACGACTTCTGCAATACTAGTCACAAGGACTTCTATCGTGTTAAGCACTCCATTCATTAGCGTCGATGTGAGGTAAAGCATTTCTACACTTCCTAGTATTCCAAGCTAGAAATTTAAAGCCCCCAGAAAAGTACCATATAGTACGAAAATGTGCCATGTTTAAATGTGGGTACCTCTAAATTCATAGCTATGAAATCTTTATTTATAATTACACCAATTCTCATAAAAATGCAAATGAACAGTGAAACCATAACTTGTTATCCTAGGACAACATGAAAATATTTCCTTCCTAATATCCTAATGAGCAGAAGCTCTGATAATGCAAAAATTAGGCCATGCAATGTAGAGCCTAAAATTTCCCATATGAATCTAACAACATATTTGCGATGGCTTACACCAGCTACCTTATCATAGTTTGAGTCTATGCCTATAATCACAACTGTTGTAGTTATAATCACTATTGAATTCAAAGTGGAAGCATTCAACTTCTTTCCCACAATGAAATAAGCAAATATTGTAGTCAATGTGAGTGATGATGAAGCAAGAAGAGAAAATGTTGATGCAGGAAAAGATGAATAATCCAACGCATACATTAGGTTGTCAATAACACTTACAAGCTAAGCACAACATATGACATAACCAGTTTCCAACTGAGTGGTGTATGTGAAATTCCTTTCTGAAAATACAATGGAAGTAGAAAAGAAGTTGTTAGAGGCCAGCCTACTACTGCTATCCATAGCATAAGCCGCCTACTCTTTCCACCATCAACATAATATAGATGAGAAAGAAGGTTTGAAGCTAGAAACAAAAACAACATTGCAGAGCTTCTTAGGAAGAAGAGCACTCAGTCAGTAGGTGTTTTCCTTTCAAAAAACTTCCCCAACCTGGAATAAGTCAAGCAGCTTTCTGAAAATCCAGAGAAAATTATTGGTTCCTAATATATACTTATTATATTTAGATGAGTCCAATGTCAAGAACCATTCAAAGTTATAATAATATTTCAAGAATATCTCCAGATTTACATTATCAGTGAACATACTTTTGAAATGGAAGCATCCATTAAAAAAATGTGTGCAATTTATGGGTGAAATTTGTTGTTGTGGCTACTCCTTAGTTGTTGCATCTTAGCCCAAGGCTTTCTTTCACAAGCACATGTAATCATGTTCATGTCGACTGGAATCATCCATTAAAAAAATGTTTTGTTTTGGGAGATAGGTACCTGTGGAGTTGTTTGGTGATTCATTTTACTTGTAGATTCTCAATGTTTGTAAGTGCCATACTTGAGAGAAAGCTATTATACTCTATTATGATTTCAACATCACTGTTACCATCCTAGTCAAGGACATATAGGGAAAATAATCATATAATGAATATCTCGAGGTAATAAATTTTCATTTAGGGAACTTATCTCCCAAGAGCATTGAGTGAAAAGTTAATTAGAAATAAAAGTAGCATGTTGTATTTAATGCATGTTGGTATTACCAGATCTTTTTTCTTTTATTTATGTTTGGTTTTCACAAAGGAAGCTCTTAATAGGCCATCGAGATTATCATGGGAATGTTCTAGATTGAGCTTTACTAGAGGTAAGTTGAGCTATGTGTTGTTTTAGGGTTATTTAAGACCAATGACAAGTAGAGCATGTTTATACCTATTTCATGTATATGATTACATTCCTATATAAATTGTAATCATGTGTGCAATTTCATTGAATAGATATGACGTTTTTAGGTACCCTAATCTATCTTAACTATTAGTTAATACCAATTATTTATGCTTGTAAGATTTAATACAAACTAGGTATTTGGATTACCATTTTGAGAATAGGCATCTATGCAGGCCATTTAATTTAATTCATGTAGAGATAGGCATAGATAATGTATCGCTCATTAAATTAATCTAATTATATGTTGCTGTATCTATAAATTCTTGAGAACTCTAAAAAATACTCAAAAAAAAAGTTTCAAAGGAGTTTAAGAACTTCGACTGTCACAATGAGTTTCCAAATGATAAGAAATGGACAAGTTATAATAATATTTCAAGAATATCTCAAGATTTGCAAATTTCTACAGGGACCGAGTTTGTTCAATGCTAAGAGAGGAGACAAACAATGAGGCAAGATTCTTTCCAACAATATTTACAGGTGGGGAGTGAGGGTGATCATAATGAAATCTAGATGGGGCAACATCCCATATCCTCAATGCCCTTTTTTACTTGTCAGAAACAACATCCAGAGCTTGAGGAATCACATATATCATATTTGCAACATCACGGACATGAATCAACTCATGCCAACGCGAAAGTTTCTATTGTTCCTCCTAACGATATTTTTTGTTCTGGTCCATTCTCAGAGCATACAAACATCAGGAAAGGACTTGAGAAGAAGCGAAGAAAAGTGGAGAAAATGATCATCTTAGAACATATCACAAACCCTTCAATACTACAAACAAATATCTATATGGAAGGGAAAGAGGATTCTTGTAAAAAAATCAAATGACATGCTTCAAACTGTAAATTTTTCTTCAAAAAATTTCCTATTAGTTAGTTGTTGCTTAGCATTGGCTTATGTGGAAGTACCATAAATGTATGAACCAAACCATCATATCATAAGCGGGACAGAAAGAAATTTTAAGCCACCCATAGGGTCATGGAAACATAGAACTGTTGCAATACTAGTCACAGGGACTTGTATTGCATTAAGCACTCTAGCTATTAGTATTGATGCCAAGTAAAGCATTGCTAAACTTCCTAGTATTCCAAGCTAGAAAGTTAAAGCCCCCCAGAAAAGTACCATATAGTATGAAATTTCCCCATGTTTAAACACAAGTGCCTCTAGCTTCATAGCTATGAAATCCTTATTTATAATTACACCAATTGTCGAAAAAATTCAACCGAACAGTGAAACCATAACTTGTTATTCTAAGACAACAAGAAAACATTCCCTTCCTAATATCTTAATGAACATAATCTCTGATAATGAAAAAACTAGGTCATGTAATGCAAAGCCTAAAATGTCCCATATGAAGCCAAAAACATAGTTGCGACGACTTACAACAATTAGCTTATGAGAGTTTCAGTCTAGGTATATAATCACAACCGTTGTAGTTATAATCACTATTGAATTTGAAGTTGAAGCATTCAACTTATTTCCCACAATGAAATAAGAAAATATTACAGTAAATGTGAGTGGTGATGAAGAAAGAAGAGAAGCAGTTGATGCAGGAAAAAATGAATAAGCCCTCGCATACATTAGGTTGTCAATAAAACTAAACAAGCCAAGCACAACATATGACATAACAAGTTTCCAACTAAGTCATGTATGTGAAATTTCTTTCTGAAAATAAAATGGAAGTAGAAAAACAATTGTTAGGGGCCAACCTGCTACTGTTATCCATAACAACAACCACCTACTCTTTTCACTATCAACATAGTATAGACGAGAAAGGAGGTCAGAAGTTAGAAACGCAACAAACATTGCAGAGCTGCTTAGGAAGAAGGACACCCAGTGAATAGGTGTTTTCCTTTCAAAAAACTTCCCCAACATAGAATAAGTGAAGAAGCTTCCTGAAACTCCAGAGAAAATTCTTGGTTCGTGATATATACCTGTTATATTGAGACGAGTCAAATGTTAAGCACCATTAAAATTTATAATAATATTTCAAGAATATCTCTAGATTTACATTATTAGTGAACATAATTATGAAAAAACAGATATTGATGGCATTCCTCTAACTACCATCTTTCCTAACCGTTGTAGCTCAATTGCGCAAAGTTTAAAGAGAAATGCCAATAAAGAAAGAAAATTGCATAAAATTTTAACTTTTTCCTTCTATTAATTGTGAGGCCTGTTATTGGGGTTCGAGCCAAGTTGAGGACCAAACATGGTGGCCATTTTGGTGCCACATCTAGTGAGAAGGGAAAATTTGGGCTCACGAGTTTGGAAATTGTTGGCATCTTTTGGAAATTGCAGAAATTGGGGATGTTGGATTGTCTCCAGCTTCTTCATTTCCATATTGCATCTTAGATCCCATGCATTTAAGTTCTTAATGATGGTGTGAGCGAAGCGATGTATATATACTGTGATTTGGTTAAGTTGGGCGCTAATATGAAGATCATTGACATTGGAGGAGGGCTTGGTATTGATTATGAAGGTACCAAGTCTTCTTGCTCTGATATGTTTGTTTCTTACAGTTTGGAAGAATATGCAGTGAATGTGGTCAAGGAAGTCCCTATGGTCTGTAGCCAGAAATGGGTAAACCATCTCATCACATGCCATGAATGTGGGAGAGCTCTGGTTTCACACCATTCTCTTTTGGTGTTTGACGTTGTGTCTTTGCATGAAAACATGACACCAAGGAAACAATGGGAAGGGTCGTCCAACCACATCAAGCAAACACTTTGTTTACACCACACATCATTCCCCTTCATCCAATATCCATACGCAGAGAAAATGCTTTATGTACAACATATCTTTAGGAACCAAAACTTTTTAGAATATATTTTCTCGTTTGGATACTAAATTCTGCTACTTGGGTATTGTTAGGGAGTGTGATGACTTACTTGATTCTGCATGGAATGGGCTCTCTTTTCATCAGATGTCATATATGCCTTCTCTGCCATCTTCTGAGCCTGATAGAATGGCCCCTTTGGAGGGTTTTCAAATTTCAAAGTTCAAACTTCATATTTTAAATTGCATTAGTTTAATTTATTTCGTTGATTGGAAATATTTTATAAATTAAAACTTAATAATTGTTAAATGGAATTGGGCTCTCCATTTATGAGGCATGTTTTAAACCTATTGTAAAGTTAAATTCAATTATTACCTATTCTTAGTAAGTAATTTATGTTTCAAAGGAAATGGGTCCAAACTAGGAAACATCTAGATCACATAACATATCACATATTTTTCCATCTAATCTATTATTCCATATGTTATAGCCATACGAAGTTTCCTTTGCAACATGTGGTGCAATTGCTAGTTTATTTAATAATAGTAATAATAATAATAATCTTCAAAATGAACCATACAAATGGTTTGAAAAGGGTGGGAAGATTTCTTCGCGTGCAATTCATGGATCATAGATACCCATGGTTAATAATTAATTATTATTAAATAATAATTTAATAATAATAATAATAATAAATTAACTAATTAACTAATAATACTTAGTTAATCGATTTTTTGGCCATCAGCGAGCTCTGCAACCAAAAACCTAATGGCAGCCATGTGGTAAAATCGGCAGGGAGGAATCAAGAAAGGTAAGGGTGCAGACAACAGAGAGTCACAGCAGCAGACAAGGTAGACATCTGAGAGACACAGTCATGACAGAAGAGGTCAGGAGGGGAGAGATCCCCTCCTATCGGGATGCAGCGACAGGGGAAGGTCAGAACAGTCAGTCGGCAAAGGAGAAACAAAATGCAGGTCTGGTTCTGGGAGCGACATGGCAGGCGGGCAGAAGGGGAAAATGCCTGCCATGTGTGGAGGAGAAACCTAGGTTTGTGATTCCACCAAATAAATTGGAAAGGTACAGAAGCTACATGAAGGATCATGCCCTTATCTGCAAGTTTGTCGGTGTATGGCCATCTGAAAGAGACCTTACCAAATGGATTCAGCAAAAATGGCAGCCCCAAGGACACATCGAGCTAAAGTTGGGAGCGAAAGGCTTCTTTACGGTAATCTTCTCTAACTTGCAAGATAAGGAAAAAGTGTTTGAAAATGGCCCTTATTTTTATTATAATGTTGGTCTATTTATGAGATATTGGGAAGAATGCTATAACCCCGATAAGGAAAAAAAATTAGCAGCTCCAGTATGGGTTCGATTATTTGGGTTACCTATAGACTTTTGGGATCCGGAAATCTTGGAAGGGATAGGAAACACAATAGGTAGCTTTGTGAAAATAGCAGAAACTATGAAGAAAGGAAGGTATACATCGTATGCCAAGATATGCATGTATATGAACATTGCGAACCCAATCCCAGATTCCATGGAACTAGAGTATCATGAAGAAGTCTGGCAGCAAAACTTAGACTATGAGCATATACCATTTAGATGTCGTAGATGCCATGAATATGGACATCTGGTTAAGGAATGTCCTATTACAATGGAAGAAGAAGAAAGGAAAAGTAAGCAGCAGAAGAGAGGGCCAGTAGACCAGGAAGGATTCCAAGAGGTAAAAAGTAGACGGAAAATAACCAAAGAAAACTCCAAGGAAGACAAGAAGGAAAAACAAACAAACCCAGGGAAATCAAATAGCTTTGAAATACTACAGGAAGAGGGAGAAGATGAGGATCAAACCATGGAAAATCAAGAAGATAAAGAGTCAGACAATAGCTCCAGCAGTGAAAGAGCTCACACAAAGAGGAAAGCCCCGAGTGAGGTCACGGACAAAGGCAAAGAACAGGTAGAACTGGTAGAACAGATGGAGACAAAAATGGAGATAACCAAGGATGATCTTAGTAAAGAAGAAGAAATTCTAAGAAAATTATTAAACGAATGGAGGAACTTGGACGAGAGATTTATCCCAGAAGACCAAAAGAGGTTGTATGTGGAAACCTTTCAGCAGTATATAGCTAAACAGGAAAAAGGTAAAGCTGTGCCTGAAGAATACCAAGAGAACCAGAAGGAAAGCAAAACAGATCAGCAAGGACAAGTCAAGGGAGGGAAAAAAAAGGAGGAAGGAAAAATCTTAAAGACTCCATCCAACTAATGGGAGAAATGCTGGTGAACACAGGGAGAGTGGTTCCGCTTTCAGCGGTGTTTCAAAACCTAAATCAAACTCCTCAATGATTTTGACATCATGGAATATTAGAGGCTTGAACAACAAAGGGAAGCAGAGACATTTAGCGGCAAGATTGAGGAAAGACAAACCACAGATAATGCTTATTCAAGAAACTAAAATTTCAGGCCAGAAGATGGAGGAAATACTCAATAAAATAAATCCAAGATATGAGCAAGTAACCATAGATGCTAAAGGAAGTGCGGGAGGGATAGCAGTAATTTGGAACCCAGCAGAAGTCCTATCAGACTGGTGGATAGGAATGCCCAGAATCCTGACCGGCAGATTCAGACTCATTGGGCAGAGTGAATGGGTTGTAGTGTCAGCAGTATACGGGCCCCACACCCCGGTAGATAGAGGCCTATTCCTCAGTCATTTGGAAAAAATAAAAAATATGCACCAGGAGCAAAGGTGGATTATTGCAGGAGACTTCAATATGATAACCTATAAAGAAGAGAAGAAAGGAGGAATCAGCAGGGAAGACCCAGAGATGGAAAGATTTAGAGATGTCCAAACAGACTTAAGGCTAGTAGACATACCAACAATAAATGGGAAATTCACCTGGAACAATAGAAGAGGTGGGAACAAACAAATAGCGTCAAGATTAGATAGATTCTTAGTCTCTAAACATATAATAGGTATGGACATCTTCTACGAAGCCTCCATCCTCCCCTCTATAGGGTCAGATCATTGGCCAATCAAACTGGAAATAGCTATGAACAATCAGAATAAAAAGAGACCTTTTCGTTTTGAGTCCTTTTGGCTAAGAGATCCAGAATTCTTAAACAAAGTAAAAAACTGGTGGCAGGAAATCAAAATGGGAATGGAAGGTCGAAACAAAATGCACACGTTCCAACTTAGACTCAAAGACATAAAGGGAAAAATTAAGAAATGGAACAGGGAGGAATTTGGCAACATTCAGAAAGAGAGAGGGAAACTACAGACCAGAATGGAAGGAATTCAACAACAAATCATCGAGGAAGGAAGAAGCGAGGAGTTGGCTGAGGAGGAAGGAAGGATAATCAATCAATTAGAGGAAAGACGAAAGCAGGAAGAAATTCTATGGAAACAGAAATCACGTGTCCAATGGTTGAAAGAAGGGGAAAAGAACTCCAAATTCTTTCACAAAGCAATGTTGAACCACAGACAACACAATAGAATCTTTTCACTGAAAGATAGTCAAGGAAACAGAGTGCTGCAACAGGAAGAAATGGAGAAGCTCCTGGTGGACTATTTCAAAGGGATCCTAACAGAACCAAATATTAACAGGGAGGAGGAAATCGACAGAGTCTGTCAACATATACCTAAAAAAGTAACTAGAGAACAAAATCTGGCTCTACTCAGGGTAATTACAAAGGAAGAAGTGGAGGAAGTGGTTAACAGAATGGCGAAGAATAAGGCCCCGGGACCTGATGGATTTACCATTGAATTTTACCAAGCAGCCTGGAGTTTTATGGGTAACGACTTGTTGGACCTAGTGGAGGAATTAAGGTGTACAAAGCGCATGCATCAGGGTCTTAATGTTACCTTCTTGGCATTGATTCCAAAGACTGGAAACTCGGACGAACCGCAGGGATTCAAACCAATATCCCTATGTAATGTAGTGTACAAAATATTAGCAACAATTATGGTGAATAGACTTAAGCCAATTCTGCCCGACCTCATAGCTCAGGAACAAACAAGTTTTGTAAAAGGATGGCAGATAACAGATGGAATTATAGTTGCCCAAGAAGTAATCCACTCCTTGAAAAACTCTCGAAATCAAGGCATGATAATCAAATTAGACCTGGCAAAGGCTTATGACCGCCTTAGTTGGGCGTACCTAGAAGGCATCCTCAAAGCCCACGGATTTGATGAGAGATGGGTGAAATGGATCCTGTCAATGGTGAGCACACCGGTGATGTCAGTCATGTTGAATGGAACCCCAACCGAAGCTTTCAACCCCTCGAGAGGGCTAAGACAGGGAGATCCCCTGTCCCCGTTTCTCTTCATCCTAGCAGCAGAAGGACTGGGCAGGCTGGTAAAAGCACAAGTAGACAGGGACCAGATAAAGGGGCTAAGAATCTGTGGGAATGATCTCCCCGTAACACACCAGCAATTCGTAGACAACGTAATGTTTTATGGCCAGGCCTCGCTTAAGGAAGCCCAACAAATCGTAAAAACCCTATCTGAGTTCACTCAAGCATCCGGGACTGAGATCAATAAAGAGAAATCAGAAATATTTTTCTTTAACACACAGCTAGCGGCCCAAAGATTTCTGGCTCGAACAATGGGATTCAGAATTGGAACCTTCCCAACGAAGTATCTGGGTATTATGCTTAATGAGCACCAATACAGGGTCGCTAACTGGGGACCTCTAATAAATAAAATCAGGAAAAAGATGGACAATTGGACTTTCCGGTCGTTGAACACCCCCAGTCGGATAATTCTTCTAAAAGCAGTACTACAAGCTATCCCAATTTATCAGATATTGAGCCAAGCTGTTCCCAAGTCCATTAGCCAAAAACTAGTAGCCATGTTCAAGAAATTTTTATGGCAGGGAACCAACAAAACCAGAAAATGGGCTTTACTCTCTTGGGAGTGGCTAAGCAAGCCAACCAAAGATGGAGGCTTAGGATTGCGGGACCCCTACGTACTCAACCAAGTGATGGGGGCGAAGCTTTGGTGGAGGTGGACACAGGGCGGCCAAGACCTATGGAAGGAAATCTGGGAAAGGAAATATGAGGCAGCTGAGAAACCAGAAGACAGGATGAGAAGCCAGACAGAGGTAAAAGGCTCCGCAATATGGAATTTGGCGAGGAGTAATAAAGAACTGATAAGAGAATACAACTTTTGGGAGATAAGAGCGGGGGACAAAGCTAAGTTTTGGGAGGAATCCTGGCAACAATGAGAAACGCTTATCCATAAGGAAGCCCTTCAAGTCATCCAAGCATTCACCTCCCAGGCAGAGGGGGACGTGGTCAAAAAATTTTGGAAACCAGGTATAGGGGAATATTGGCGTAATTGGAAACAGAAGGAGGATTGGGTAGCGGCCCCCGACTCTGAAAGGTGGGACGATTACCACAAAGAAATGGCATCCCGTAAAGTGGCGATAAAAATAGGGCAAGATATCCTAAGATGGGGAACCCGAATACAAGGAACCTTTTCTATAGCAGAAGGGTATTACTTAAAAGCAAAACAGAATCAACAGACAGAGACAAAGAAATGGAAAAACTTATGGAAAATAAAGCACTAGCCGAAAGTCACTTTCTTTTTATGGATTCTGTTACATGGCAGGGCGCTTACCTGGGATCAATTACAGAGGAAAGGGAGGCAGGGACCATCACGATGCGCACTCTGCAATGCACAGGAGGAGACGATGGAACACCTTATGAACAGATGCATTGTCAGCAACACCTTGTGGGACAGCCATTACAAGATGTTTGAGCGCCGCTATAGAAATTTCCAAAACATCAAAAATACCTTAGAAAACTGGCCGAGGAAACCTTACCAAAACCTAGTGTTAAATCGTGCATGGATGTTGTCTGCTGGGTTCCTACTCTGGAACATCTGGAAGGCACGGAACAGTGTGATCTTCAAAGAAGAAAAACGCACCCCGGCAGACATATGGGAACAAACAATCAGGAACACGAGAGAAACAATTTTAACAGAACGCTGGAAGGAAGAGGACTGGAAGGTCATACAAACAGAGGCGAAGATCTTGCAGAGGCTAGAATTAACCCAGAGCATGATATGCAGTGACCGAAGAAAAGACCAAGTCAGAGAGGTGGAAGAAATTAAACAGTATAGGCATTCCCCACAGGGATTTTCAAAATTAAATTTCGACGGGGTGGCCAAAAACAACCCGGGAGAAGCAGGAATCGGGGGATCTTTAGGAATGACAGAGGAAAAACCTTGAGAATATTTACGATGGATTGTGGGGAAGCGACTAATAACGAAGCGTAACTACATGCGCTGAAGCGTGGCCTTGAAATTGTGATTAAAGAAAAGTTTATGAGCCTCAAAATTGAAGGAGACTCAAAATTGGTGGTGGATATGGTAAGGTAGCTGCAACAGAAAAAACCAACGGAAAAAATAAGTAAGAGTTGGTGAACAGCGTGGCTCATCAGTGAAATAGGGAAGCTACTTACCATAATATAATATCTGATCCCCACCCATGTAAGACACTCATGCAATCAACCGGAAAATTGGTTAGTGAACTGGGGAAGCCGGAACAAGGGAAAGTTGATAGACAGCGGAGGAATGGAGCTTTTGCTCCCGGAGGAGCGCAAACAATTGCAGAAACTTCTCGACGTCGATAAGGGTGGCCATGGTAATTCCGAGGAGAACGGCCAGGAAAAGTTAGTAAGTGGCAGATGCGGGGAAAGATCACAGCAGGTGGTGACAGACAGGATAATCGTGAGAAAGGACAGGGGTGGTGCAAGTGACGGAGCAGGGCAGCTGACGAGGCAGGGAAGGGTAGGGTCACTTGATGGGGAAGAAGAGAGAATCGAGACGCCATTAAGAAGGGAGTTGGAGGGAGTGTGGGGAGTCGGGACAAGAGGCCGCGAAGGGTTGGCAAGTGGCAACAGTAGTACAGAAAGGGTACGGTAGGAGCAGCTGGGAGAATGTAGTAGTTATGACGAGTAAAGGTGGTCAGACAGGTAGAGACAAATCCCGAGGAAGGGATGCGGGGATGAGAGCAGGGAAAACAAAAGGACAGGTGGAGGTAAGGACGGAAGGATGAAGGGGATTATACAAACAAGGGCCTGAGGTGGCATCAGGATTTTACATGCAGCAGAGCACGAAGCAAGAAGGAATGACGAAAGGTGGCAGCAAGGCGTAGAGATCAGACCAAAGCTACGGTACCAGCGAGGAAAGGTGGTATGTATATTCACTTTCCTATCCTGCTGCTCTCGAGATAGATAGAAGTAGAAATTTCTGTTATTTCTCATAGATGTCCATGAAAATGAAGTCGATAGGCAGACGTAGGCAGGGAAGAGGCAATCCCAGAAATGGGAAGAAAAATCTCTACTCCATCAGATATGATGGTGTCCCGGGAAGAAGGAAACACGGATCTCTGAGGAAGGAAAAACCCAAGTCCAGGAAAGGTTGTTGGGTGGGGAGGGTAGCTAAGTTGGGAAGAGTAGGGTTCCCTGTTGGCCGCAGGAACCATGACTATGTCTGCTACATAGGCAATTCCCGGAAGGCAAAGAGCAGAACTCCACCGGTTAACAGGTGGGAAAGTAGTTTACCCCATCAGTCGGGGAGACGAGCCATGATGGCTTCTTACATAGATAACCAACAAGAGGGACATCGAGGGAAATATAGAGAAGCAGAGAGTGGCGTGAGGGTAAGGGGCCGACTTGCAGGGCAGGTCGTGGAGTGGCCCGGGACCTCTTGCCAGAAGCAAACTCGGGATCACCAGACTAATACAAGGGGGGTAAGTGAGTGGGTTGAAGTAGGAATTCGAATCAGAGTTACTGACTTGTGGTCTGTTGTCTTGATAGGTAGGCAAGACACAATCAAGAACAGGTTTCAGGCAAACAGCAAGATGGCTCCGAAGAAAGAGAAACAAGTTCGGACCCAGGAAGAAGGATCGAGCAGCAACCCGAAGCGGCGAGGAAGGAAACCAGAGTCCGAGAAAAGAATGTATATGATCAATGCTTACATGGCCGGGAATTCCCCCGAAATCTGAGAATAGATAAATGGGTGGGAACAGGAGCTGAGATCCATTAGCTCGAACAAGGAGATTCCCCGGGGGGAATGGGAGGATTTAGTTCCAGATCCAGGAAATACCAGGAGTCACAATTCACTGTTTAATAAGTCGATCCAACATTATTGGATTATGAAGCACGTGGTAGCCCGTGCAATGGAAATGAACCAGGCAGTCCAGGAGGAAGAAGAGGAGGAAAGAAAGCAGAGGGAGGAGCAGCTAAGGAGTCAGACACAGGAAGAATTAGAAAATATAAAGTCCACACTCCTGAAGGAAATTGCTGCGGTTCAGATCCAAGCCGCGAGCAATAATCTGATTCTGGGAAAAATGGAACAAATGATGCAGGAAATGAAATGGGTTCTGGAGCAGAAGAATGTGAATCCAGGTTCAAGTGCCATGGCGCCCGCCCCGGTTAATTCTTCAGATGAGGAATGATGAAGCTGGTTTCTTGGATAGTTTTGTTTAAAATGCTTTAGGAAATGAACTGTTTCTGGATGTTTTATTATAGACTAATAGATAGAATAGTTAGTAGCGTTTGAAAGAACAGATATGACAAAATCAAGGAGAAGAACATTTTCAAATTTTGGTCTGGGTATAATGCTGACAGGTGGTGGCTTGGTTTCCTACGGGCAGGCTAGCCACCTGAAACATAAGTTTGATGTAAGAAATTTTGATATCATAATATAGAAAGTACTAATGCCTAAGTTCACAAAAAAAAATAATACTTAGTTCATCATTAATAATCAATAACAAATAAATATTAAATTATTAATAGTATGAATTAATAATCAATAATAAGTTAATAGCGGTTAACAATAAATTAATAATTAAAGATTATTATAATTATTCGAAAATAACTATTGCTACTAATATTATTATTATATATTAATATTATTACTATTATCAAATAAATATTATTATTAGATAATTAATTTATATTACATAATTTAAAATTAAATAATAATAAATTACATTTATGATTAAATAATAATAAATTACATTTAAGATTAAATAATAATTAATATAAATTATTAATTATAAAGATAATAATAATATTTTGATTGTAATAGATAATATTTTAATTGTAATAATTTTTTTATATAAATTTATTATTATATTAATAGTAAATATAAATGCAGTATTAGGTTTATATCAATTACATTAATATTTTTAATGTGGTTGTGCTAACATTATAAAATTATTTTCACACTTATTTCAACTTATGGATATGGGTTTTGATTTTTTAATAAATGTATGTGTTTTGTTTTTTCAATAAATGTATAGACAAAATTTGATTTCAAAATTCTTGTTGTTACATCCTATCATAATTTGTTGTTACATCCTATCATAATAAGAAAGGGATTGACTAGATTTTCAGTTCCAAACCTAGGAATAATAAATTAAATTTAAATATAATTTATTTAGCAAATTGAAACCATTAGACCAACTTGAATGGAATCTTTTCATTTCCTTCTTAGGTGTGTGAGGGCAATCGATACGCTTGGGTTCAATCACGGTCCTCTTCGTTTTAAATATTGTTATTTTATTGTCTGAAACCATATAATAACTGTGGTTAGCTCTTATTGTTATTTTTTTAGCTGGAGTTACTTTTATGAATAAAAAAGAATGAAATATATTTTTTTCCACTGGAAAAATCGTAATTTTATTCATTTAAGAGTAAAATTACATGTTGTAGATGTTGTATAGCATTGCTGTAATAAACTTGTCCTGCTAATCAGGAGCTAATAATCGATCAAATTGTCAACCTAGGCTTTCCTACTCTTCTTTTTTTCCACTTTCCGCCAACCCTCATTGTTAGGCGGAGCTGTTACAATAATCATTTTTGTTTCATTTGTGGCAGCCATGATGTCCTTTTCAGAATCTGTGCTTGTTGGTGAACATGCTCGTTTGCTGCCTCCTATTTCCTGCCTGGAGTTCTCATATTGTTGCTGAGGGTTACCTGTATTTGTGTCTATTGTTCCTTCAATCAGATTTTCCTTGTTCTGTAGGTAGCGTGGGTAGCTTTCTTTGCTGATCTCTGGGTTGTTCCTTTCTTCTTCATCTTCTTGTAGATCGCTGGTGGTTTCTGCATTCTTTTCCTCTGCTATATCCTCTTCTATATCCTCCGCCCATGTGGCTGAAAATTGCCATCCTTTCGGCTTTGGTGGTTGTCTCCTTTTCCTCTCTTTTTTGTTTTGTGGGCATGCATTCTGTAGATGACCAGTTTGTCTACATATGCGGCAGCGGAAGGCGGTGTTTTCATAATCCAATGGTTGTGCCCATTGTTTTCCATTATGTATTAGGAGAATGTGATCTGGTAGGCCTTGACTGAGGTCTACCTCCACGCATATCCTGGCAAAAGTGTAGATATCCTTGGATAGGCGCTCATGATCTGCTTTTAAAAAAGATCCCAGGGTATTGCCTATTCCTTCCAGTACCTTGTAGTGCCAAAAATGTATAGGAAGGTTGAACAGTTTTACCCAAACTGGCATTTTGGTAACCACCATGCTGTTTGGATCGAATTCCGGGAACCAAGCTTTCAAGAATAGGCCAGCGTTTCCCCAAAACCATGGACCCTCGTTCAATGCATATTCTTTGTCCTTTATGGTGTCAAATTTGACAATAAAGAATCCTTTTGAACAGAGGTGGATATCACAGTTTTCTGTCCATATGGAGTATATCCATTGGCGAAGGGCTTCCGGCTTGGGCCAAAATCCATTGAACCTGCATATCACTGCTTTAGTTGAGTAATCAGATTGTATTTCATTTACCTCTGGTAAGGAGATTGTTAATGCAGGGTTCTGTGTTGTCTGCTCAACAATGTATGCCCCTGGTGCTGTAGCTTGTTGTTCTGGTTTCTTTTGTGGTTCCATCTTCCCTTTGACTGCATATTTGAAGGAAGCAGGTCCTTTTGAACTTGTGCCGGGGCAGCCTCCGCGCAATCTTGTGCTGAGACAGATCGTAGAGTCCTTTGCTATGCCGTATTCCATTAGTTTGAACCCCTCCTGAATTACCTTCCCTGCATAGAGAAGGAGTTGTTTGCCTGGTGGGATTCCAGTCTTTTCATGTATCCTCTGTTTGAGGATTTTTGTTGCCTCCCATATCCCATCACGTAGACGTAGACTTTCGGGTAATGGGAAAAAACAAATAATAATTTAAATATGAATAAATCTAAAAAAATGATTTAAAGGTAAATAATTGTTGTTTAAATCAAAATAATTATTTTTTAATTTGTAACTATTTTTTATTGGAATGTGGTAAAAAAAATTAATTAAATTAACATAATTATATAATTGGTATATGCAAATCTATATCATTAATATTATTAATAACATTGATAAAAAGATTCAAGACAATACTTCTCAAAATGGAATGTTGGACCATGGTTGATTTTCATATTGAAATCATGTTTGTCATAATGTGACCATGATTGACCATGGTTGATTTTCATATTGAGTGTGATTAATCATGATTGACCATGAATGACCTTGATTGACCATGCTTGATTTACATATTGAGACAATATTTATCACAATGCGATGTGGGACCATGCTCGGCCATGGTTGAACCCTTATATTAATAAATCCAAGTGTTTGATATTATAAACCGAAGAGAATAATAAACCTAAGGGATTACTACTAAAACCCCAAGGGATTACTACTAAAAACCCAAGGGATTATGAGCGAGAGGAAATAATATTAAACCCAAGGGATTAATATTATAAACCCAAGTTATAGAAACCCCAAATAATATAAACCCTAAAATAAACATGGTTTACCATGGGTGATTTACATATTGAGACAATCAATGTCACAATGCGACGTTGGACCATGCTTGACCATGCTTAAGCTTGATTGATTTTCATATCGAGGCAATCTTTGTCACAATGTGATGTTGAACCATGGTTGACCATGGTTGGTTTTCATACTGAGACAATGTTTGTCACAATGCAACATTGGACCATGATTAGTTTTACAAAACATGGTTGAACATGATTGACATTATAAACCTAAGGGAATGATAAACCCAAGGGATTATAAACTCAAGGAAATAATATTAAACCCAAGGGAACAATATTCAACCATAGGAATATGGACCCTTACATGAATAAACCGAAGGGATTAATATTATAAACCCAAGAGATTAATACTAAAATTGCAAGGGATTATGAACCCAAGGGAGTAATATTAAACCCAAGGGATTAATATTATAAACACAAGGTATATAAACCCTAAGATAAATATTATAAACCCTAAAATAAACAATGTTGACCATAGTTGACCATGGTTTATTTTCATAAAGACAATCCTTGTCACAATGTGATGTTAGACCATGGTTGACCATGATTGATTTTCATATCAAGACAATCTTTTTCACAATGCGACATTGGACCATGGTTGACCAAGGTTGATTTTCATATTGAGACAATTTTTGTCACAATGCGACGTTGCACCATGGTTGAGCATGATTGACCATGGATGACCATGATTGATTTTATAAAAAATGGTTAATCATGGTTGACCATGATTGGCCATGGTTGATTTTCATATTAACCGTGATTTACCATGGCTGGCCATGATTGATTTTCATATTGAGACAATCTTTGTCAAAATAAGACGTAGGACCATGCTCGATGATGGTTGAACCCTTAGATTAATAAATCCAAACGTTTGATATTATAAACCCAAGGGATTAATACTAAAACCCCAATAGATTATGAACCCAAGGGAATAATATTAAACCCAAGGGATTAATATTATAAAATCAAGGTATATAAACCCTAAGATAGACATGGTTGACCATAGTTGACAATGGTTTATTTTCATTATGAGGAAATCAATATCACAATGCGATGTTGGACCATGATTGACCATGCTTGAGCATGATTGATTTTCATATCAAGGGAATCTTTTCCACAATGCAATGTTCGACCATGGTTGATTTTCATATTCAGACAATGTTTGTCACACTGCGATGTTGGACCACCCACTACTACACATGAGGGGTGTTTAACACAATATTTAAGACAATTTTTGGGTAAATTGTCTCAACTTGAGACAAAACAAAACTTTTTTATTGTCTTAAATATTGTCTTTAAGCGGGTGTCTGAAATTAATTGTCTTAAAAAATTGTCTCTATAAAGACAATATATAACACAAACATTATTCTCTCTTAGGAGACAATTTCATTTTTGTCTCTCCAAAGACAATAGTTGGGATTAAAGACATATTATCTTTATAGAGACAATAAGTCTTTAATCCTAACTATTGTCTCTCTAGAGACAATAAAAATTTATATTTAAAAGCAATACAATATCACTTTTGTCTCTTTAGAGACAATATAAAACAATGAATCTAGAAAAATATCTCACCATTGAAATAAATCAATATAAAAAATATCTAATTTAAAAATAAAATACAATATCATTCATTAATTCATGTTAGGGCATAGTGGGATCGAACCACCAACCTCCTACTTATAAGGCAGGTGCTTTTCCATTAAGCTAGCACCCTTTAAAAAATTATGTGAGTTATAGCAGTCCTTGAAATTGCATATGTAGACATTGATTTAAAAAAAAATGCTCAACACATAATGGCACAATCTTTATAAAATCTATAATCATGCAACACCTATTTTTAACTTAATAAAAAATAACTCAATCAAGTTAGCTAAATTTCACACCCTTGTAGCATGACCCACACAACAAGCTAATAATACATAATAATCTACAAATAATTTAATCTAGTCCTACAAAGAAAAGTAACTAGAATTAGCACAAGCTGTTAATATCTTGCCACAATAATTAACTTTCATATTTATTTTTGCATAAGATTTTGCCAATAATGAAATACAAAAAAGGGTCCCATAAATGCTTCAAATCGCTTCATGGACACCATTACCACTTGGTTTAATTAATTGCAGCAAAATGAATAGTTCTTTTAACCCATTTGAACACGTATGTCTGTATGAAAACCTCATTTAGCAAATTGAGTAGCCCCTTTAGCCCCTTTAGCCCAACCTACTCTCCTCCCTGCCATGTCTTTATGAAAACCGCAATTTTGCATATCTGTCAACAGATTTTAATATAAAAAAGAAAACATTGAAAAGTCTCGTACATGATCTTAGATCCATATTAATTCAATCCAAATTTATTTAATTAAATACTTCAGATGAAATATTAATTTCATCTTAAGTAATTTTTTTCTTAAATAACCCACTGTGTAGTAGTGTGTAAATCTTGCATATATGTCTCATGCACCCACTATTGTTATCATTAGAAACACTGAGAAGTACGTGATGAGGAGGGTCATTTTTTAAATCTTGGGCCTGACGTTTACTCGAAGTCCTTGTTTGGGAACAAGGAAGTGACCATATTCAATTCCTCTCTATGCCCACAACATCCCACCTACACAAAGTCCAAAAATAAGTCTTAGAAGTCTTGATAGATCACCATTAACAATAAACAAGAAATCCACAACCATGTCTCTGCTTGCAATATTTTACTATATGCTTCTCCTTATAGTCAAGTTTTTTTCATGAGTATATTATTTATTTGTTGAAAACCCAGTATTTCTAGAGACAATTCATTATATTTGTGAAAGGCCTCCCAAATCTAGCCAAATAATTACAAAATCTAATGCCTAAAATATTGTCAATGTATTCCTTTCTACTTTAGCCACTTTTATATCCATAACATAGCGAGGTATGTGCGACGAAATGATGGGGATGGGTGCAGAAAAAAAATTGTAAGTTCTATGTATATCTATTAGCCGAAGCTCAAATCTAGTCCGCATCTTGAAAACTTCAGGATTGAAATGATCTAAAAATATAATTTTGTAGCTTTTAAGTTTTTCAATAGATTTAGGGAATCAAATACTGGTAGAAATGGTACCTGTACTTGGTTGTGAGATTGTGGATCAGGATAAGCATGTCCAACTTTGCTAATTCATTCCCAGGGCATGAATGGACTCCACTGCCAAGGGGAAGAAACATGTTCTGTTTTGGAGGTCTCTGCAACAACAAAGACGCAATCTTAATATGTTTTAAGTAAATAATATATCAGTAGATATTGAAAAGAAGACAGTGAAAATCACAAATTTTCATTAATCCCAACTTTGAACCCTGGAAAACACATACACACACACACACACACATAGAACCAATGACGCTCATCAAAATCAAAAAATTCCGGAAACATCACATTCACTAACCTCAAATTTGGAAGGATCAAAAGTATGAGGATCCTGAAAGAATTCTAGATTATGATAAATGTTTCTTAAAAATGGCATGACCTTCGTAGCCATTGGGAATGAGGTAGTCTGCATAATATATGTTTTATTGGTATAAAGGAATTTTAAACTTGCAAGTTCTTTTGAGGGATATGTATTACTGTTTTTTTGGGAAAGGGCCATGTTTATCTTGATTAAACCATGGAAAAACACACACGCACACACATATATATAAAACCAATGATGCTCCTCAAAATCCAAACATTCTGGAAACATCACATTCACTAACCTCAAATTTGGAATGATCAAATGTATGAGGATCGTGAAAGAATTTTAGATTATGATAAATGTTTTTTAAAAGTGGCATGACCTTCATAACCATTGGGAATGAGGTAGCCTACACAATATATGTTATATTGGTATAAAGGCATTTTAAACTTGCAAGTTCTTTTGAGGGATATGTATTAGTGTTTTTTTGGGAAAGGGCCACGTTTATCTTGATTGTAGACTTTAAAATATTTTGGAAATTTCACATACATGAGTGAATTCAAACCACTAACTTTGCTCATGCTTATAAAATTTCCTAAATATTACAAAATCTGCAATCTAATTAGACTCAGGTTTTATGAAACAAAACTAATTCTAAGTTCAACAATTAGTGTGGCAATTTTTCTTTTTTGGAAAGGGCCATCCTTATCACAATTACAGATTTCAAAATATTTTGAAAATCTAGAGACATAAGTGAAGAAAAACCATTGACTTCACTAAATCTACAGATTTTCCTATATATTCCAAAATCTACAATCTAATTACACTAAAGTTTTAGGTAACAAAACCAACTCTAAGAAGCTCAACAACTTTCCTCACATACAATAACTCTATACTCAACAAAATTTAAAACCTATGTACAATAGCTCTATACCCAACCTGACTTGAACCATTGAACCTACTACACTTTGTCCCAACCCCTCACTGATTTACTAATTTGAATCTAAGTTAGTTATATAATTTAACCAATTTAACTAGCAGTCCTATAGAAGTGAAATATTTTTGGTCTACTTGAAGGTAACAAAGGTGAAATAATAATAGAGAATTCTAAAATTACAAACACAATTTCTGGAAAGGAGAATGATGCACCTGAAAGATAAGGATCCAAGGATAATGAAGTAACATAGATAGAAGGTCAAGCATAATGCATGCATGTAGAAGGAGGCCTTAATGAGAAGTACAACCATATTTTGGGTCAGAGTCCAGACTAATACCAAAGTTGATCATCATGTGAATGAAAATAGAATTGCTTTTAGTGAAGTTGATGAAATTTTGGAGGCTAATGTTACACACTATGATCATTTTACTTGGATAGACAATAGGAAAAAATAAATTATTGACAGAGGTAGAAGTTAGAACCAACCTACTGCAAACCCAAGAATATCCTTAACAAAGAAGGAATTGATATTCTACCAATTCTTTATGGACAAAAATTAGGCATGATGGAATTGTGGGTGTTCATGAGTTCCACTATAAAGATGATAAAAAATTTAAAGAAGGTAATGCTACTCACCACACAAATGATAACATTGATTCCTCAAGTCAGGAGGAGAAACATGAGGCTACCCAGATTTATGCTTCAGGTTTTGATAATGAATTTACTACTAAAGGAAAACTTATGCCCATAATTTGGACTGAGCCACATTGTTCACTCTAGGGATAAATATATCCTCCCCCTTCCTATTGGTAACAAGATTTCCAGTAACATATCTCCATTCTGGACAATGGGCAAGAAAAGTAAAGCGGATAGAGAGGCACAACCAACAAACAAAGACAAAAATGACGATTTTCCCAAGGGCCTCAAAATTAATACCACTGAGGGAAAATTATGTGAATTAAGAAATGAAGAAAAATTGAATTCCAAAGACATTGATGAAGACCCTTGTTATGATGTAGACGATGAGAGTCATGGTGAAAATATTAATATGAGGGCTGATGATGTCTATGGAAAACATGTAAGAACCAGATGTAGTGAGATCCCCTGTCCTGGATGAGACAATATGAACAGGGAGTTGATTGGAGCATAAGTAAACAATCCATTGACTAAGAGGTTATAAAGATTGGTGACTTGAAATATGTTTTTCAGAATCAGAAACAAATAGAGACAATTATTTGTTATTTGAAATTTGGGCATAAAAGTACTGCTACAATGAAAATAGACACTGGCCTAGGCAATTTCAACAATAGATATCAAGAACATTATGTGGTTTCTATGGTGGGAGAACACCCAGAATGCACAAGAAGCAAGGATGAGAAACAAGCCTGCAAATCAAAAAATCTTGTTGATTATTTCATGCCCAAAATATAGAATGGTTGTGTTGAAATCAATGGTGGGTTTGATAATAAAATATCTTTTTTTCCTAAAATATGAATTTGGACAATGTTTAAATGTTCAAATAGAGGTTCCTTCACTCATCCAAATGATTGCAAGGCATTGATAGCTCATCCAAAAGTAGGTGTTGGTCACCCATCATTTTAAGTGTCTATGACCTTTTGAAGGACCAAATAGAGGTAGGCCAACATGGGCACCTGAAGTACTTTAGGACTCACTTGCAAAAGATTGAGTTGGCATCCCTTCGACTGAGTGGCACCGCTCTCGTTTGGTGGCAGAAAAAATTGCAGGGCAACACGAATCTGGGTAACCTTCTCTCCTCATGGTCAAATTTTGTGTCTCCATTGAAAAAACAATTTTACCCTTTGGGATATAGCCAGAAGGCATTAATATAATGGCAACACCTAAGGCAAAGCAAAGGTCAAAATGTGCAAAACTTTACTGAAGACTTTAGAAGACAAGCATTGAATTTGAGCATTTCATTAGATTCACCAGAGATTGTAACTAAGTATATCGGTTCTTTACATAGTTACATAAGGCATTCATTATTATTATTTGAACCTGCTACTATCGATGAGGCTAGTGTGAAAGCCATGCATCTTGAAAGAAGTGGGATGCACATGCAAAATGATCACCAAAAAAGAGTTGCAACAACCAAGAGGAGAGGGACAAAACCCTCTTGTACACATTGTGAGAAAGAGGGACACGATGAAGAGAATTGTTGGAAACTTCACCCTGAATTGATACCTAAGAGAAATGATAGAAAGGAGAAGCAGAAAACCATCGCCACCGTGCAACAAGATCAAACATCTGAGTCAGAAGAAGATGAGAAGGTCACAGCTACGGTTTTTCACGAAGTAGACCCATTGACATGGGATCAGATTCCAGTGATGAAAGGAGGATTGCAGCTCTTGGAATAGCAACAGACGGACCCATCGATCTGGGTTCTGATTCAGGTGATGAAGCAAAAATTTCAATAGATATTGTACCAAATATGGAAAGGGCACCCAATGTGGTAGGGCTCCAGGATCTTGAGGAGACCAACCAAAACCTTCAAGCAAAGAATTCTAAGTTAAGGAGGCTCCTACAGGAAGAAGAAGAGGAGAAATAGAGGTTGTTACACCAGTTGCAAGCTAAGAATGAGGCCTTAGGAAGATTGTAGCTTAACCCCCTTGAGGTAAAAAATGGTTCCTCGATTCCATGTACTTTTTCTGATGATGATTTTGCTGCTTTTGAAAAGTATACTACAGGTATCGTGTCCAAGCTATTAAAGAATATGGGATATCAGTGAAAGGGCCTCAGCATTAATGTCCAGGGCATCATGAACCCCATCAAAGTAGAGGAAATGCCTCGTCATGAAGGACTTCGTTATGTTAGGAAGGACATTCGGGAAGGCTCCAAAGCAATTAATGATCAGTCAACAATGGATGACGAGACTTCCTCCTCCTATTCTAGTGATAGTAAGGGCTTCATAAACCCTTATCAGAGGAACACCAAAGGGAAGCGTTTCTAGAGGACCCAGAAGGTCTGGAGAAAGAAAAATCATTTTAGTCGCTAAAAAAAAGAGGGACATCAGGAAAGCATGTTCCAAATGCTCCACGGCTAGGAAACAGCAATAGAGAAGTCAGCCGGTGACAATGCTCAAACACCTTCATAGTGGTCCGCTTTATTAAAGACAGGATGCTTTTTTTAATAGTAGTTTGTATGGCCTCAGTTTGTAAATCATGTGTTACAAGCAAATGTAAAAGTGATGATGTGTTTCCATCAATTCAAAATGCAATGATGATGTTTTTAGGACTTCTTATGAGTAGTTGAAGTATTGATTGTTATTTTGTAACCCTTGACCAAAGGATGTGTGCTATAAACTCTTTCCAAGTGAGGGATTGTTGAGTCATGAGTGAGTGTAGAAGATGTACTAGTTTTGTGTGCAAATGATTGAAAGTGTGGTTTGGAAAGGACACAATTTGTATGTTTAAAATTGTTAATGCTTTTGGTGGTCCAAAATCTCTCAGTGGGGAGGATTTATCCAAGTGGATCTCTAGACACCAGTGGCATGAAAAAGGCTCAAAATTCAAAGTGGCATAAAGATCATAAACTTCACGCCATATCAAAGTGCTCGTTGCCTTGATTCCAACGGCATGAATGACACTCTAATCTGAGTGTGTATGCGAAAGGTAGAAGAAACCAAAGTTTCAAGTTGACTTGCACATGTGGTAGGCTTAAGGAGGGTGCAATTTGGTAGAAATTCGGCACTGGAATCTGGCCAGTTTTCTGGGCAAATTTGTAGGATGATTAATTCATCCAATGACCCCTAAGGTTCTAGAAAATTTATAAGGTGGGTTAATAAAATTTAAAAAAAAGGGCGGTGGTAGGCCATGACCCCCGCCGCCCCAGTGGAACCTCAACAAAATTATATTAAAAAAAGGGGGCAGGCGGCCATGACCCCGCCACCCCCGGAACCACCAAAAAACAAACACATTAAATATGGGGTGGGTGTCCATAACCCTGCCCCCTCGGTACCCACCACAACCGTATAATATAAATAGTGTTAGGGGGCAGGCAGTCAACCCCGTCGCCCCTCCACGTTATTGTTAACACATATGACGGTGGAGTTTTGGGGAGCAGGCCACCGGACCGGTGGACCTGCCCCCATTTCAATTTAATTAATGGTTATGTCATAAAAAAAAGGAGGGGCGGGATTTGATCCCCTAACCCCTCCTTAACCATCCGACCAAATTTAGCCAACACGCCAATGATCTCCCTTAGGAGATTTGCCAGCAGAAATATTACTTAAACACTCATGCACAGTGTGTTTGGAAGGGAGCGCAACACAAATTTCGAGACAGAGGAGGTGGAACTGTGAGCAGACCTGTGACAGGGAGCGGAACCTTGCCTGAGCACATTTTATAGGGGGTCATTTTTGGTCCAGTGTTAGAATTGGGCAAGTTTTATATCAATTTTTCACCTCTCGGCAACAAGAACTCAATGGTGATGCTAGTTTCTACAATAGATATCTCCATTTTTGGCCATTTTCTAGATTGGAGGTATAAGACTCCTTTTGTAAATGTTGATTGTATTTCTTCTTTCTCGTCCCACTTAATGAATGAAGGCCTCCCCATTGATCGAGCAGGGCCCGGAGATGTAGTCCAAATTGGATGAACTCCGTTATCAAGTCTCTTGTCTTCTTTTCATGCTTTTATGTGTTTCTCCTCTTCTTTCACATGCACATTAAATTTATATGGTTAAGTTGAAATTTATCCATGTAATTCTTTAATACATCTATAAGCAAAAGATCTTGGATCATTATTTAATTCCCAAAATAGAAAAGGGTTGTGTTGAAATTGATGGTGGGTTCGATAATAACATATCTGGTTTCCTGGAATATGAATTTGGACAATTTTTAAACGTCCAAATAGAGGTGCCTTCACTCATCCAAATGATTGCAAGGCATTGATAGCTCATCCAAAAGTAGGTGTTGGTCACCCATCATTTTAAGTATCTATGACCTTTTGAAGGACCAAATAGAGGTAGGCCAACATGGGCACCTGAAGTACTTTAGGACTCACTTGCAATTGGAAAACAAGTTTGTAGTAGAGACAAACATTTTATCAATTCCAACCTACAACACATCTTGTGTTCAATTTGATAGTTGCAACCCACCCATGGGCTTGTTTTAAAAATAATGAATCCAAAGCTTTGAAAAAAAAAAATTCGAGGGTTTGTTCTTATCCCTAAGCAAGTGGAGGAGAGAACAAATCCATGCCAACTAGGCCCTTAGTTATTCTTATATTGACTACTATAGCATAATGCCTAAGCATTACAACATTTTCCTGCAAGATTTCATCATATGGCTAGATGTGATAAAGTTTATTAACTTTCTCCATGTTCCAACCATTATTTTGTCTACACACCTTCTTATGGTCACAATTTGTTTACCATGGTCCTAAGCAAATGATGTCTCTCGAAGACTACTTCATTCTACCAATCAACCTTACCTAACTCTCTCATAAACTTTAAGACCAAATTTTGAATCCTCTGGATGTTTTGGAGGTAGGTTGTCCAAATGTGAGGTAGAAGCAACTAATGTAGCCTTGGTGTCTGCAATTTCTTTGTGCCCCATGGGACCAAGAAGACTATTGACAAATAAGTAATAACAAACACTGTGTTACATGGATATTCATCCCTTGCCCCAGGGAATGTTTTCATAGGACTAGGGCATATTTCCCATCCTAAAAATAAGGACAAAAATGTCCCCAATGAAATTTTCATATTTTCCTAAATTTTTTATTCATGCAGATATTAAGTACAATAAAAAATAAATAGGAGATCAAATATCGAGGAAAATATGAAGGAGGCATGGGTCTCTAAGAGAAGGTAGTGGGGATGAATGAAAAAGACTTGAATCATTAGTTGGGGCCCTTTAGTAGGCTTCTTAGGCAATAATTTGATAGTAGCAGTGAGTAATTGCAATTGCACTTGAGCTGGATGTTCAGGAAAAGTATTCAAAAATCTTTCAAGCAATTCATCAGCATTTTCAATCCTTTCTCCATATTCACTGATAATCCAAATCATGGATGCATGAGATAATTAGTTTAATTATCGATTAGTTTCCTACATTTTAATGTTATAATTTATGAACCAAAAGAATAGAATTATGTACACTACCTATAGCAAGAATCTCACTAATTTCTCTTATCTGTAAGGATTTATATGTCATGTTTCAAGCAGAAGTCATTAGATTACGGGAATTTTTTGTCTCTTAATGAAACTCGATATCTGAACTGAACAAAACACAAGCTAAGCACACAACAATCAAAGATAGTTAGAAAAACATGTCTGAAAAAACCCTTGACAGCTCAAACACCCTCGCAGTGCCAATTTTTCCTTTGTTGGGTGTCTTCTCTTTCCCACAGGCCACACACGTATCCATGAACTAATTTCTTTATTAGTTAGGTCACACACGTCTCCCTAAGCTAACTTATTTCTTTGTTAGCCCACACACCTTCCCTCAAGATATACACTCTTTTGGCTGGATGAATGTCTGCCTCCCAAGCTACGTGACTCTAATTTCTTTCTGGGTTAGGCCACACATGTCCACACACCTTCCCTCAAGCTATACACTCTTTTGTCTGGCTAAATGTCTTCCTCCCAAGCTATGTGACTTGGTTGTTGTTCTTAGATCAATGGTTTGAGTAAAAAATGTTTTCTTGTTGCTTGGAATATGTTTAAACTGAGTGGTGTGTTCATCTTATCCACTCTTCATAATTAATATTCAAAAAATAAACTTGATATGGACTAAGAGTGCCATATCTAATGGCTTCCATATGGTACAAAGACTTGAAGAATGGTGCTTTAGGTAATCATGGTTGAATGAGCTTTGGAACGAAGTGTCTTCTTACTTGTGGAATCACTATAGTGATCCATCATCCATCGATGGCTGAGGAGTGAAGTGAATTATACATATGTATATATTTTGATTGCTATATATATATATATATATATATATATATAAAGGATCCATGTTGAAGAGACAAATGAACCATAAACTTATTGTTTATGGATCAGTGAGTTGTAGAAGATTTGTCCATTTTGAAACCGTGTTATGTGTCAGTAGATTCTACAGTAAGTTAGCAGGTTTGATAATATATTTAAGGGTCAATGTGCAGAAAGAAATTGATGGCAGTGTATGCAGACTAAAGAGTGGGAGCATTAACACTCATGTATTATAAAGTTCCATTACAAGGTGAAAGTGCCTGGACTTGTAATTCCCATATAGGTAATATTGGCCCATTCTAGAAAGAAGGTAAAGGTGAGGCTTTGAGGAATAAAATGCAAAAGGTTACACAATGGGCATATCTAACATGCAGTGAATTATTTTATTTAAGGATCCATGTTGAAGAGATAAGCGAACCATAAACTTGTTGTTTATGGATCAGTGAGTTGTAAAAGATTTGTCCATTTTGAAACCCTGTTATGTGTCAGTAGATTCTGCAGTAAGTTAGCAGGTTTCATAATATATTTAGGGGTCAATGTGTAGAAAGAAATTGATTTCATTGTATGCAGACTAAAGAGTGGGAGCATTGACACTCATGTATTATAAAGTTCCATTACAAGTTGAAAGTGCCTAGACTTGTAATTCCCATATAGGAAATATTGGCCCATTGTAGAAAGTAGTTAAAGTTGTGGCTTTGAGGAATCAAATAAAAAACGTTACACAATGGGCGTATGTAACTTGTAGTGAATTAGTTTGTTGATATTAGCTTATTTATGTTACCATTTGTCAATCAATTTCACGCCTAGAAGCTCATTTCTACGCAATGATTTTGGATGCATGACATGTTGAAAAATGTGTAACTAATTTCGGTCTTCATAATTATGAAATGTAATCTTGTAAATTATAAAATGAAAATAAATTATTATTATTATTGGAGCATGGGTTTTATGCTAAAGTTATCTTATTTTATAGGTCAAGCACACATTGAGTGCTTCTAGGGTTTGTCCTAGTTCTAAAAGTCATTGTCATATATTGAAGACACTAATGGGCACATTGTATATTGTAAAGAAAAAATATTTTTGTCTTTAAAGTGTTGAAATTCCCTCCAAGATCAAGTTAGCCTATTGAAAAGCCACTTCTATCCCTTAAAGAAGCCTATATAAAGAGAGGAACTTGTCCTCCAAAGAAACACACTCTCATCTCTCATTCTATGTGAAGAAGAGGACGAAGAAGAGGTCAAGGAAGAGGATTAAGAAGAGGTCGAAGGAAGTCAAAGTGTTTGGGTTAGTTCTCTCTCCCACGTGCAAGTCAAAGCTAGGGTTTCTGCACAAGGGTTATAACTAGTTCTATCTTGGAAGGAAGAGAGAAAATAAGTCAAGCAAATGTCACATAAGGTATCTCTCTAGTCCTAAGTCTTTAGGAAAGGAAAGTGGAGGGAAGAATAGGCTCCAATGAAGAAGTTCAAAGTCTTCTAGTGTGGCATTAACAATTGTAGCAATTGTTGAGAAGACAAAATTTCATATTTACAGTAGGAGGTCAAATTCTTGCAGCAGGAGGCCGAGTTAGTGGTTGATCTTGATCTTGGAGGGTACTTGTGTGAGTCACAAAGTCATGGTATTAGTCAATTGAAGGACCTATAAAAGGAGAATAGATTTAAGGGTTTTCCCTTGAAGAGGAGGGGTTTTGGCCTTGGCTTGCAACCTATATGATGTGTCATTGTTCTTATTGTTTTGGTAATTGTTTGATGTATCTCAAATTATAATAATAAGGAGAAAAGATAATAAGAAAAAGGGGATACACAAACAATTATCAAGTTAAATATAATTAACGTATTCATTTCCTTATTTAATTCTCAACATGGAACTCAATACCTAGTCATCCCAAATATTTTTCAGTGGCATGTTCGTTCTGATAGAATCTTTCGCCAAAGAAGGTATATAGACAAAGTTCAAATTAAACCAAAACAAACTTGATGCATGCAACTCAAAGAAACATATCCAAAAGTTCTTACAATAAGCAGCTGCTAAGGGATAGTGATGAGTATCATCATATAAAGAGAAACCAATAGTTGTGGCAGAAAGTT
Organism: Pinus tabuliformis; assembly: GCA_031772625.1. Classification (NCBI taxonomy): domain Eukaryota; kingdom Viridiplantae; phylum Streptophyta; class Pinopsida; order Pinales; family Pinaceae; genus Pinus; species Pinus tabuliformis. Next base: position 751,216,587 of record CM062804.1, read on the forward strand.
TGGCAGTGTTGAATGTGCAAACTGAATTCACCCATCTAAAAGAATGGATGTCCAGAAATTGTGACAAAAACAATTCAAACACTCCAAACAAAATGATGATTTCTTGCAATGTAAGATTACCACTGTTGTGATAATGTTTATAAATGGCCTGCAAAACAAGGATGGAAAGATAATTACTAAATATATAAGACCATCTGTCAAATCCCTGAGAAAGAAAACATCCTAAAAAAATCTAAGATTGTGGTTGCTCAAACTAACCGTGAGGCTCCTCAAACAAACAACCCTTTCACAAAAACTCAAGAAAAATATTTTTGGCCTCGTCAACTCTCCCTTAATTCCAAAAGCCCTCAAAAAGTACATCATATGTCACAAGTTATAAAGCCCCCTAACTGATGGACTGATGGTGGAAATTTGTTCTTTTCCTTTAAGTTTTTCCAGATATTGTAATATCTCCTTGTTTGTTTGTTGTCTCTGCTCTTTAAGCCTGATTTCAAGTTGTTTTTCTAGTTCTTTTTGTGTCTGTAATTGTTTCCATTTCACTTTGCCCTCAAGTTGTGCTTCAAGATCCTTTACCTACATGACTAGTAATATTAAGAGAAATATTACTTTAGTACATTGAATCAAACAAATGAAATCTTTAGCACTTAAAAAGAAAGTTAAATAAAAAATGAAAATAAGCATTACCTTCTCTTTAAGATTTCCTACACATCTGTTCTTTTCCTCTAAATTTTTCCCCATATTGCATGATATCCTTCTCCCATTGTTGTTTTTTCTCTCTGGTCCTGGTTTCAAGTTATCCTTCTAGTTAGTTTACCTATATAACTTCAATCTCTTTAACGCACTCTAGAAATGAGCTTCCCTACCATCACATGTACTGGAAAAATTGAATGCACAATCAATACCTCTTCGTGAAAATTTCTACAAAGTTGTTCTCTTCCGTTAAGTTTCACATCCAAGTTCTTCATGGTCTCATCCATCTTCTGCTTCATGCCATCCTTTACCTTTCCTTCTTGTTTGACCTTCTCAAAATACACAAATCCATTCACACTTTCAGGAATAGCCTAACCATCCTAATGTAAAAGGAATGTTCTTAATTAAATAATAATACTCATTGAAAAGATGCATGCAAAATCATTCTAACTGTATGCTAACTAGCAATGTAAAATAAATTTATTTAAAAGTACCATTTGTTTATACTTCAAAATCTCACAATAATCTAATTGTTTCCATGTTGGACCTAGTTCTATGCCCCTCACTCTGGTGGCAAAGTTCAATGAACTTAAAGGAAAAAGCACATCAAGAGAAAAGGTATTTGAATGGAACCTAATGAATCTTGGAGAAAATTTGTAAGCTTAGAACTCCTAAAATCACCAAAAACAACAGTCATGTCATTATTAAATTTGATTTAAAAAAGAGGCAACATATGCAAAAGGAAGTGACAAATGAACAATAGTGAAACACTTTTGAACCCTTCAGATAGTTACACTGCAACAAACCTATAGCGTATGTGGTTGTTTTGAGTTGCTAGCATAGGTATAACATCACCAAGAGCAGAAAGAGATTTTCTAATTGATTGACCTTCCTTAAGGCACTCCCATTCAACATTTTCTTTTTCTATTCTTTAACTTTTTTCCAGATCAACAAGCCAAAACTTGCACCTTGTACATTTCCCGCTCATTAAGTTTTCTCCCTTTACCATCACAAAAAGTACACCGTGTATGGTAACATTAAAATCACAAACTCGCAATAACTTGTTACTAGAGAAAACAACACAAACAAATCATAACTACCTCACTTGATGATATTGTCATATAAATCGATACATACGGGGGTTACGGAACTGGAGGTCTACAAATTGAATGAGGATCGAAGTTGACATTAGGGTTTTGCATTAGGGTTCCATGGCGGGATGCACAGGGGTGAGCATCGCTCCCTCCTATAGTCAGGTAGTCACAGAAGGAGGCAAGGAAGCAAGAGGGAAGCATTTAAAAAAACCGTCGAGAAATATTTCAGAAGCAAGAGGCAAGGAGATAGTTGGAAGAAACGAATCCCCGGATCAAGAAGGGAATCAACAGGAAACAAGTGAAGAAAACCCAAATCGAGCATCATTTCTCGGGTTGTATTGAGTGATCCTACACTTCAAACACACAGGGACCATATGAAAGAACATACGATCATCTGCAAGTTCATGGGGTTATGGCCAATGGAGAGGGCTTTACACATCTGGATTAGGAACCATTGGAAGCCAAAGGGAGAAATACATTTACATATGGGTTCTAAGGGCTTCTTCACGGTGGTGTTCATGAACCTAGAGGACAAAGACAGAGTGTTTGAAGGGGGGCCTTATTTCTATCTTGTGGCAGGACTCTACATGTGACCATGGATGATGAACTTTGTCCCGGAATGTGAAACATTTACTTCTATATCGGTTTGGATCAGACTATACTCACCACCTCTGGATTATTGGCTCCCAAAATATTTGGAAACCATAGGCAACAAGCTGGGGCATTTTCTGAAGATATCAGAGGAAACTCTTAAAGGTAAATACACCTCCTTTACCCGAATATGTGTGGAAATGGATCTATCTGGAGCTATTCCAGAAGCAAGAATTTTAGAAGTATATGATGAAGATTGGATGCAAATGGTGGACTATGAGCACATAACTTTCAGGTGCCGCAAATGTCATGAACACGGCCATCTGTTTAGAGATTGCCCAACAAACAATATGGAAGACAATGGGAAAACACCTTTGGATAGAGATCACGAGGGTTTTACCAAGGTTGAAGCCAAAGGGAAAGGGGGTAAACGGCCACACAAGAAAAGTAGTGAAGACAGAAATACAAGACACAATAGTTTCAAAATCCTAGAGGAAGTAGAGGAGAACGTGGAGACAGTCCAGGATAGGGAGAACACATCCAAGGAGCAGGAAACAGAAGCTGAAATGGAGGATATCACAGTAAACAACTAGCAGAAGGAGGATCTACCAAGTTGCATGGAGATCAGTAAAGACTATGAGATGACTCCAAGTGAGGCAGGAATA